>CP141158.1:47990000-48460000 GCA_035233585.1 Antiaris toxicaria
TTTTTTTCCCCCAACTTGAGAACATAAACAGAGAGATAAGGGACGAAGAAGAAAAATAAATAAATAAATAAATATGAGAAATGAATTGGGATTAGATGTCTTTTACCTGGAAGTTGCGCGAAGATCGCAATTCGTAAATCGTAAGTAACTGTACAGGACAGCCGATACCGGATTCTTGTTGGGTAAAATAGAAGGCAACGTTTGGTATTATTTTTGAAATCTGTTATGTTTTCAAATTCTCTATATTTGAGATCGTTTTGAAAATAATTCTGAGAATATTTCTGAAATTGTGTTTGGTTTTATTTTCTAAGTATATGTTTTGAGAAACAAAAAAGTGAAACTGTATTTAGTTATATTTTTGAAAACCAGTCATTTTATAAGTATCCTATAAAAACATATTTATGTTTGATTTAAAAAAAATTATTATGAATACCAAAAATTAAAAATTAATAAAAAATTTTAATTAAAAAATGAATTAAAAATTAATAACCATAATATTTAAGTAATTACTATATCAATTAAATCTTAATTAACCATAATAATTAAATCAGAGAAATGGGAATGGGAAAAATGAAATCAGAGAAAACGACTTTTAGTAGTTTTTAATTTTACGTTAGGAGCAAAGGAGATTTTGGATTCGTTTTAAAATCTGTTTTCAAAAACAATACAAACCAAATACAATTTCACACCGATTTTGAAATCGATTTCCTAAGGAATCGTGAAATCTGTTTTGGAAACAAAACCAAACACGCACAAGGTTTTTCTCATTTTTTCTTTTTTGGTGAAGATATATTATTCCTCTTTTTTTTTTTTTTCATTCTAGAGGGAGAGAAAATTTACCCCATCAAAAAAAAAACGAAACTTTATATGTTTGTTATAACAGGAAAACGGTTAGGGGTAAAAAAAAAGAAACCCGATCACTCAATAAATCTGTTTAACTTATCCAATCTGATTTTAATTGGGTAGGTTGATTTATTATATTTAGTTATTAGGTGGGTAAAAAAAATTTTCAACCACCCAATCTTTATTGATTGGGATTAGGTAGGTTGAAAAAATTTCAAAAACCCACTCAATCCACCCAATATTCACTCATTTACTTTTTTTTTTTACTAAATGATGTTCATACCTAAGTGTTGTTTCGATTATTTAAATATATAAAATGCATTATTTGATATTCAATATAGATGTAATTTTTGGTAATTTTGTAAAAAATATCACTAATTCCTTTAGTATTCTCGTATCTTTTGATAATTGTTATTGTCACGTCCCAAAATCGAGAACAGTGACAGGTGTCACATCCCAAAAAATCCGGGATAGTGACAGATATAAGATTTTAAAAGAATAAATGAAAGGAAAACTCAGATTCCTAAGTCTGTCAGTTTTTATATCTTACCATTTACCGACTCTTTAAGCTCATTTATAAATTATGCTTGTATATTTTAAATTAATTAATATTTCTATTTCTATTTTTATCACAGTATCAGGTGGTGAGGTACCCATATCCCACAGATGCATACTTGGATAAAATAAAATAAGTAAGATTACAAAAGTAAAGCTTAGAATTTACAGTCCCGGAATGCTCATATACATACTTTGTCCTAAAGTACTGAACACTACTTCAAGACTTCAGTCCTTGTCGTCCACGGACGGGTCCACGTCACCCGTATTTTCTAATCACCTTTATCTCCTGGGGGTTTACCAGTTTTAAAACAGTGAGCGAAAGACCCCGTAGGATATTCTTTAAAAAAAAATATTTCAACATTTTAGTTTAACCATCATACTAAGTATGTCAATGCAATACCGAATCATAAACGTGGAATCGTGATTATGCAAATTGTGTCCCTATATACATCTAGTTCGTGTACGGTCCGTATGAGCCTCCCTCACCATGCCGAAGCATGATGAGTGATCCTCGATCGAGATGTGCACTCTTCGCACGTGTGTGCTGGCTCCCGGTCTACTTTAACACCAAATCCAACTTTCAACATTTCATGTGAACATAAGATTCACATAATAAAAATATGTCGTATTGTTTTTCAAAAATCCGTGACCGGATATTTTCCTTTAATTTCCGAAATCGTGATATTTTCTAAATCACGTAAATTTTAAAGCTTTATAAACACATTTTCTTTAAATGATTTTTTTGGCCAAATCATTAAAACAAAATTGGCTACAAAGGAAGGGTAAGATGTCCTACCTCGTTAGCAATTTGAACTACGATCAATTTCTCGCACGAATTCCAAGATAGTCTTTTCCTTGAATTCGATCAACGAGTACCTAAAACAAGAAACACAGATAATTTAATTATCTGTCCAAGAATTCCATAATCGAATTACGGTAAACTCAACTAATTAGTATGCCATTGAATTTTAAAATTTAAAATGATACTTTATTTTAATACCGTAATTTTAAAATAGCAATTTTAACACAAATATCCAAAATATATATATTTTTAAAAATTTCAGCATGACCTGCCTTAAATATAGGCTTCCCCAAAAGCTCCAAAATGCTCAACCTGCAGAAAAATATTTTAATTCCCAGAACAGTTCAAATACCAACTTCAAATCAATTTAAATTTACAATCTAAAAATCATTATTATTATTTTTTTTTATTTTTATTTTTTTATATTTTTTATTTTTGTATACTAATACACACACGCACACAGATATACATATAATATATATACATATATTTTTTTTTTAAGGGAGGGATTCGACCGGTGGAGCTCACGACGGCCGGAGGGCAATGGCGGTGGCACTCGACGTGACGGTCGGCAACGCGGCGAGGGCAACGGCGAGGCGGGGATGAGCGGCGAGGCACGAGGAGGCACGGCTTGGTGGTGTCGCGAGGAAGGCGAGGCGCGGCTAGGGGGTCTTCGGTCGGCTGGCTTGACGGCGGTGCGGCGAAGACCCGGTGGCGCTTGGATGGAAACGGCGGCTGTTCGGCGCGACTGGTTCGGGCGGGACGGGAAAGAGCTGGCTCGGGCGACGGTCGCGGAGCTTCGGTTCCGGTCGAAGTCAGGCAATTGGCGGTGGCTCGGGCTTGGTCAATGTTCGGTGCGGCTGGTTCGCGAAATGGTGGCACGGCCAGTTGGCGATGACGACTCACGGCTTCGACTGGCGATCGGCGTCTGGTGGTGGCGAGGAAGGAGGGGTGGTTGCTTGGTCCACGTTCGGCCGAAAGAGAGAAAAAAAAAAAGGGAAAGAAAAAGAAAAGGAAGGAGAGATGGCGAGGGAGGGAGAGAGAATCGGTGAGGGGGGAGTTTAAAAAAAGAGAGAGAGCAGCGAGAGATGGAAAGCCGGCGAGGGAAAAAGAAAAACAAAGAGAGAGAGGGGGCGAGCGCGAGAAGAAGAAGAGGAATGAAAAAAAAAAAAACAAAGGGCGAGAGAGAGTGAGTGAGGGACCGGTGAGAGAGAGAGCAAACGAGGGAGAGTGAGGCGAAAGAGAGTGAAGGAAAGCACAGAGAGAGAGACGGTGAGAGAGTGTGAGGGAGGGCGTGAGTAAGTCGGTGAAGAAGGAAAGGAAAAAAAACAAAGAGAGAAGAGATATTAAGAAGAGAAAGGGGAAGAAGGAAAAAAAAAACAAAACATCCGGATCATTCCGGAAAGAGGAAAGAGAAAAAAAATAAAAATAAAAGAAATGATATTTGTTAAAATTTTATTGGATAAAAATATGTAAAAATATTTTAAATATCCTCAAATTAATATTTAATACATTAAAAATTTAAAATTGAATCCTCATAATAATAAAAAAAATTTTTATTGACACATTAACAAATTGAGTTTTATACATTCACGTGCGAAATTTAAACTCAAAAATTTCACAACGTGACAGTTATAACTTATATTTATTTTACATTTGACTATTAATGAGATTATGTTAGAAATTTTTTTATTTGTGCAAAATCTATGATAGAATTTATTTTAAAAACTATGTCATGAGTTTAATTTCTTTTATTCTTATTAAGTTTTTCATTTGTTGTTGAATGTTTAGTATCATTTATTATTTTTATTAATAAAATATATAACCCACCCAATCCGATATTAATTGGGTAAGTTGATTTTTTATATTGGGTTGATTAGGTAGGTAAAAAAAATTGTCAACCCACCCAATATTGATTGAGTAGGTTGAAAATTCACAAAAACCCATCCAATCCACCCAATGTTCACCCTTGAAAACGGCTAATGCTAAAACAGTTTTATATACTGTTTTTACTTTTTTTTTTTTTCATAGAAATACTTAAAACTGTTTTTACTTGTTCTCAAATATACTCAAAAACAGTTATTATACTATTTTTTCTAGATAAAATAAAATAATATACATTATTTGGATTGATAAACACATTCCATTCTCATAGTTTGAATCCAATATATTAAACATAATTTATATTTAAAGAAAAAATATTTACATTATATTTAAATATAATATATTTTTAGATAAAAAATATTTAAATTATGTTTAAATATGTAATATGATAGATAAAAATAAAGAGAAAAAAGAAAGATAGAAAGAGAATGTGATATGATAAATAAAAAATAAAATAAATAAAATAATAAATAATGATTATATTAAATTTAAAATGTCATATAATTGATATTTGAATATAATATTTTTATATTTAAATAAATATTATATTATAATTAAATAACACACCTATCATAATACTCAAAATAAACAGTAACTTACATATATTGGTGTTATTCTGCCCTAAGAGCCACATGTCGTTCATCTAAACGACAAAGATACTTCTATATCGGTTCCAAGCATCAATCAATGAAATTTCAAGTACCATACAAATATTCGATTTTTACTAAGCACCATTTTTTTTAATTGATAGTAAGAACTGAAAATTCCCTTTTTTCCCAATCAATATTAATTGGTAACCATAAATAATTTTAAAATAAGCCTATAAATCATATGAACCCACTGAAATTTCCAATTTCTAGTCTACATCTTTTTTTTTTTATTATTATTACTTTCAAGAAAGTGCAGCCCTGTAAACATGAAAAGATAAACAAATTGACGAATAAAAAAGCTGACCAATACTAATTCATCAATAGCTATCTACTGACTAAGATTACTCTAAAACTATAACCAAAAAGAAGGAAGTCTCTGCCTTAGTGTAGGCTGTGTGGCATCTAGCTGCCGAGATTTCCCTTTCAACTTAAAAAATTTACAACTACAAAAGAATTCTATAACGACCAAAAAAAACCAAGGAAACTACACTGCCACCAAATGACGAATTTGTCCTCGAAATGGAAGTCAATCACAAGATTATGTCAATTGCTTCTTTTTATTAACCATTTTGTGAGCTCCCTATTCCCTTCAAGGACGCACCATCTGCACAGACTATCAAAGAACAAACAAAATGAAGCCAATCAAATTTCCCTCATCAATGTATATATACATATATAGATATAAAACACCAAGGATGAAAGCAATTAACACATTTAACTACAAGGGTATATCATAGATCAAAGTATGACCACAGAAAACACAAAGCCAAAGTACATAATTCATATAAGGACAACATCAAAATCGTTGGCACTAATTTGTCTATATGGGAAAACTTTTCTAAGTAGGAATATGGTGGGTACGATTTTTTTGAACTGTTAGGTTTTCATCAAGTTCTATTAAAATGTTATACTTTTCTTAATCTGATTGTGATATGGAGATTCGGAATTGTGTCCTGATACTGAGGTTTTTCTGTCATGCCCTACAACAAAATTCTCCATTTTCCACGGGAATAGATCAAAATATTAAGAGGGAGGACCAGACCACTCTGTGATATTCATTTGATTTCGCGACAAATTACAAAACACGAACGCATTTGTATAAGCGCAAACAAGAGGATGCATCTTCACCTCAAGGGTCATTTCATCTTCAATTTGCTAATAAAGTCTCTTAAAGAAAAACAAGAGTCCATATGCAAAACAGAAACGAAAGGAAAAAAATTTATATAGCTTTTTGGATCAAAAAATTTGCATGAAGCGTTCTACCACGAGACAATTCTACCTTTCCACATTTGTCAATCAAAAATACGCTTCTAAAAAATATAAATTGATTATACAAATTTTACCATCTTCTGCGCGTTTCTTCCTTTTAGAGTCTTCATTGCTGCTTCTGCAAAGGCTTGTGCAGCTGCTGCTTCAGCTTCCGCTTGATCTGCCTCCCTTGCAGCCTCCTCGGCTTCTGCAATGGCAGCTTCTGCATCCGCAACTGCTCGAGCAGCTGCCGCAGCAGCCTCTTTTGCAGTCATTTTTCTCATCTGAGCTAACTCTAAGTCAATCTGGGATTTGGTGAGTATGAAGGGTTCATCCTTTTCAAAATTTGGAGGATCCCTTTGGCGTCCTTCAAACTGTAGTGGGGAGGAAGTCCGTCTCCTATCAAGAAATGCTGGAGTAGGTGCAATCCTGTATTTGCGCTTGACCTGAAAAATTTAAAAATAAAGACACAAGAAATAAGGTCCAATGCCGAGACCAAAAGAAAAAATTATGGACAACACGCGAGGCCACTAAAATAACCAAATGAATTGTGCAGTCCAGGTAAATTAAATTACAAAGTGAAGGACGGTCACCCAAGTAAATATCACCACACAAAAATAACGGTTGCAACAGTAAATGTGTACGTAAATATGCATACCTATATGAGAGTTTGTGGGTGTGTGCATATGCATGTATACACCAGACATAAACAGCCAAGCTATGCATGTATTTCTTTATATCCGTCTTAGTGTGTGCGCGTTTGAGAAAATATAAAGACGAGCCAGATCGGTAGCATCAGTAAAACGCACCAACTCTTATACCATATCGTAGTAGTAAGATCCTTATTTGCAAATCTAACAATTATTTGATATTTCTTTTCCCCAATTTAAGTTAATGCGTTACTAACGCCTTTAATGATTACAAATTTCAAGTTATTACCCTTCTTTTATGTAAAAGGAGTGGAGGAAAACTATCACATGAATATAAATAAATTTGAATTAAAGATCGAGGGTTTCTTAATCGAAACAAAAGATCCCATTAGTGCTCTTTAAAGAGTTATTAAAGCAACACTACTCAAGATTTGTGATTATTCCCTTTCCTAGATCTTTTTATCTGCTTGGTGCTTGCAGAGGTTTATTAGAATCAGCTGCATGCCTTATCAAACATCGCATATTTCAACAGCGCAATTATGAACAACTTTGACACATTCCAATACAAGGGAAACATAAACAAACCAAATCATTTGTAGTTTATCTAACTCAAACTGGGCGAACCTTGACAACAAAATATCTCAGTAAAACATTTTACACAGATTCACACATCTAAAAGGTGGAACATCACATACCAAGAACATTTATCTCTCACAAAAACGCATATTAAGTACACGGCGAGGAAATATTAAAATAGCAAAAAAAAGTTATAAAAATAATAATAACCGAACTATAATAAAGATAATATGGATCACAAATGCTTATCTGGAAACAAGGCTTTCATATGCAACCAATATCAAATCCGCAAATTAAAGAAGGAAGAAATGGCAATAGAAGTAGACAAGTAGGTAATGGGATGAAAGAAAGGGGGGAGAGAGAAAAGTATTATTACCAACTTAGATCTCTCCATTCTTCACCCAAAAGTTGAGCAACAGCTACGAGTTCTATCTTAACCTTAATCCCTAAACCTAACCCTAAACCCGACGGTCAAATATAAAGGGGAATCGGGAAGAAATAGGAAATGTAGAAAAAGTAGCAAGGTAATTAAAGAGGGATAATTTACAATTCAGATCCTCCTCATTTAACTCAAAAGGAAAGGTAAACTTTTCCTTCTCATCAAGTAAAATATTCAGGATAAGCCATGTGCGCAAAATGAGAGGAAAAAATCCATCAAAAAAAAAAAAAAACAAAAACCAAAAACGAAAGAGAAAGGGAAAATAAATTCTACATTCAGAACTCAATATCTTAAATTTTCACTCAAAATCAACCTTTATCCCCATTTCCTACCCTCAGTCATAGAAGTGCAATGAAGCCAACCTAATAGCATGCCCCCCCACCAACTACAGTCCCTTGCCAGACGGGAATAGCAAACTACCCAAACCAGCCCATGTCAACTCATCACCTTTGCAAGCAATGAAGTTAACACTTGTTTATAATTAAATGAGACCAAACAAGATTATTAATAAGTCGAACCGTAATTTGTCGTGGTTGACTCAATTCCTTAATTCGCCTCGGAATAACATATACATGTATGGGCTAGGAGGAAAGGGAGGAAAAAACCTCCTAACATGTGTCATGCAAGAAAAAACTGCCACCAATCATCATTCAATTCACACAGCCATTGGGAATATAGGATCATAATAGTTAAATCTCGCATAAAGTTTATTGAACAACTCATCATTCATATTCCCTTAGCATAAACGTTGCACAAAAGGACTTCAGTAGGAATTCCCCTTTGTAAGATAAACTATTTGCACTCCAAATGCATGGAAACCTTTGTTAAACAGAATCTGATCCTTGGACAAATATACAGAGACAATATTACCAATTGACAAAACAACTCACGGCACTCGTTTCTAAGTCTATAGATTACTTGCTATAGCAACATGCTTAATATCTGGATAGTAACAATAACTGGCAAACATGCCAAAGCCCTGTATTTCGGACAATGTTCTTCCTTGTTAATTCGAAACTAAGTTCATTTCTACTAATAAATTCACTAAATTACAACAAAATATATAGATCTGCGTCATACCTTGATCAATTTCCCATTTGCAGTTAAATACTTTAACTTTGCTGACAATAGCCTTTTAAAGTCTGGAGGAGCCCAATATTGTTCCTACAAGAGAAGAGCTTATAAGCTCATTCCACAAAGAAAAGAAAAGAGGGGCAAAAAATTAAAAAAAAAAAAAAAAATCCCATGTACACACATCGTCAAAAGCATTAAGCCTCAAACTACTAAACCAAAAAAAAAAAAAAGGATCCAACAAGGCATTTTCCCCTTTGTTTATTGAATCCACATTGAAATGTTTAATGCTCATACAACCTTAGCCCGAACATTTTTGGTACTCATGGTTTAGTTTGGTTCTAATCAGCCATCATAAGACCAAAAGCATGACACTGGAATTTTGTAAAGCATAGAAATTAAATAAGATAGTTAAATTGCATTAAACAAATAATCAGTTACCTCGATATAGGTACCAATAGCCGTCTTATTAGAACCCCCAGGCTCCTTCAAGCAAGCGATAGCTTCCATTATGAGATTGTCCAATCTACAAGCATGAATAGCAATTACACTTCCCAAGGCTGGATGTAACATGAAAGGAAACTGCTTTAAAATATACTAATAAAGTGACTTAATACACGATTTGCTTCACATACCATGATTATCAATCAAGAATGTACATGTGAATAGAAAACACTTCTATAAAGACAAGAAGCCAAATAATAAAAGGGTGACACATCAAAATTAATGAGGGTATCTAACCTTACAATAGATCTTTTTGGACCAGAAATCTGCGGTGTATGCTGCATATCAGCAGAACCCTCAAGTGGCATAGCATCCAGAGTTTCTTCATCACTCTGCACAGCAACACTAGCACTAGCAGATGTGTTTTCATCTTGTTTAGGAGCCTGATGGATCCTTTTAAGTGCTACTCTAGCCTTATCCCGAGAGCCCCATCCATTTGCCATGACACTCATGTTTCTCCATTTGTCCTGGCCATGATAAAAGCCAAGAAAAATCAATTACTCGACAGCGGAATATGGTCTGGCACATCCTTTCAGTTTAAAGAAGCAGACTTCAAAATTTATAACCGTGAAATTGCTCTCTCCAAGGCAAAAACAGAATTAGGAGAACTATACCTTAAGATCTACATTAGAGCGAAGATACAGGACAGTGCTAAATTCTGGATCTTTAAGTATTGTGCGCCATTTTCCTGCTCCATGCTTCACAACTCCAGCTTTAAGAGCTGCTTCTTCTTCTTGAGTCCATTTTTGCTTAGGAGCACCCATAAATAGAAGCAGCAAGCAACTCCACCAGAGGAATATGACCTGCAAAACACAGAGCCTCTATAACAAAAGCACAGGAAAGAAAGGGTAATACGATTTTAATGAAAAAAGGTAAAATCATAAAAGGTACCAATAATCGTATAAGGAAACACACACAAGAAGGAAAAAAAATGTGTCTGCACATGCGCAAATGTGCGTGTGCATGCACACGGACCAATCCAATCACACGCGCCCAAATACTATCTATGCATGTCCATAAACTGTCAAGAGATAAAGAGTGCGATACGCAATCTTCAATGATGCTGTGCCAAAAAGGCAAACATCATTAAACTACTACAAAAAACTCAAGGACCATACTCCTTAAGAAGATGGATGATAATAATGCAATAAAATTGATTGCTCTTTAAGCCTGCTGGGGAGCTAAATTCAAATGTATATAAATTTCTCTACCAAAGAGACGGTAGCATTCAGTTTCGTTAATGTGCAAGTGACATCCAAAGACACCATCCACAAGGCAATATACCACATCTTTAAATTTAAATGATGAGTCAAAGTCTTAAAAGCCTTCATTTTAAATGCAAATTATAATCACCCAAAAACATTTGCAAATATGCCGCGCTAGCTTGAGCACAAAGCTAAAACCAATAATTATGTACTATTAAAAGACAATTTTCGGGTGATTACGAACGAACATTCGACAATAGGGATTTACCAAAAACAAAAACTAAAAACATTCAAAAATAGTTGCTCGATTCATAAACAACTCTAAGATTGGTTAAAAGGGCATGGTTCTAGTTGGGAATAAACCAATTCATGGATCAACCAATGTCAAAATGGCACATGAACAAAAATGTACAAACAAAAAGTACCTAGAAACAGAACTACATTGAAAACTCATACTTCATTAAGCTTCTAACACAAATTGGAGAGTTAAGAAAACATCTATAAACTCGTAGTATTAGAAATACAACTTTTTCATCCAATCAAATACCTAATCTATTGCCCTGACAGCAGAAATCCAAACAGGCAAAAAAAAAAAATGGTTACATTTTCAAATAAAAAGATATACTAACCATTACAGAAAATTGAGAATCATTTTCTTATGAAACCATTGTTGAGATTTGTGTATTGATTCTATTGATCCCATAATTAGTCTCTTTCCTTGAATTGCGCATTAGGTGTCATTTACGTGGTTGTAGGTCTATTAGCTTTATTATGGAAATCTGTTGGCTGCGTATTAGTCTATGCCATCTATATATTGATGTACAGAATCTTAGAATAATTGTGAACTAGAAATTATTTGAGTCCCAAATTTCAAATTGGTACAGAGCCATTTTCAATATTTTATTTCGCTGCAAATCACAAAAAGGTAAATAGCAAAACAGCAAAATAACAAAATAACAAAAACAGCAAAACACCCACACAAAACCTGCAAAACCCAAATCTCCATTGCCATCACTCATCAAACTTATCACCCATCCCAAAACATCCAAATCAGATTCCTACCCACCGGAAAAAAAAAATCTCTCGAACCACCGTTGCTGCTCGCCGTCACGACTTCGCCTCTTGCTCAGATCCACGCTACACTTCGTTAGTCTTACCTTTGGACTACGTCTCCACCCCACCTCCAAATTGAAGGCGCGTTGCCTTTTGTTCCAAGTCGTATGCCCGCTGCAGGAAGGGAGAGGGATTTTTTTTTTTTTTTTTTTTTTTTAAGGAAAGCAAGTAACGAGTATTGAGCCCTTACCATTGTTTTGTTTTTTGTTTTTTGTTTTTTTTGTTTTAATTTGGCAAACCACACGTGGTTTAAAATGAATACAACAAAAAATAATAATAATAAATAAACAACAATAAAAAGAAAAAAGAAAAAAGAAAAAAAAAGGGTCGGTTGTGATAGAACTTCTTTAAAAGGCTATATGGCAATTTATAATAAAGTTTATTTATTAATTATTTAGATAAAATTTAACAATTAAAATTTAATTTTTTATAATAGTAATAATATTCATTAGCTTATAATATACAATAAAAAATAAAAAATAAAAAAAGCAATCTTCCTTCGCGATAGTGACCCACCTCCCCCATCGATGGATGACCCCAGCCACCGCACAGTTAGATTCACCGTCCCCTCACCCTGATGACAACCACAGCCTGCCACGACCAGATCGATCATCCCCCACCCCGAAGACAGCCCTAGCCCCGGCTTGGCCCCAACTCCACCCCCGTAACTAGATCAATTATCAATAAGCCGAGCCTACCCCTAACCGATGATCCCCTCGCCCTTGCGATAGCCATCTCGGTCAGTGGTGCTTCTTCTTGTGTTTTCGTCAGTAGGGACAACATTGAAGATCTAACTAGACCTTGACGAGTTTGGTGTTAGACGGCATCGACATGGCTATCACGGAGGTCGACCATCATAAACTTTCACAATGGCCAAGGTTGGGTTTTTTTACTTTTTAAATTTTTTCAAGGTTAGGTTTTTTTAATTAATTTATTTGTTAGTCTATTATTACGTAAGTTAAAGTGCATTGTAATTATTATGAACAGACAATACCTCAACCATTGAAAATTCAGGAGGAGTTTGGGGGAGGGTGTTGAAGATGTTATTTTTGGGTTGGAAAAAAGTTGTTTTGGAGAATGTGTTTGGGAGAAAAAACTATTTGAGGTGAAAAAAATAAAAAATTTTAAAAATTTTTTTCGAAAAAAAATATCAAAATGGATATTGTTTCGTTCCTCTTGAAATTCTATGCAATTTAAAAAAAAATTATCTCATTTGAACTTGTATACAAAAAGTTATGAATTTTTAAAGTTTAGAGTTTACTGTAGTGTTTTAGATATGTAAATAGTGAAAAGTAAGAAAGTTTTAGAAAAAAGTGAAAATTTGAGGGCTAGAAACAGCCCCCAAACGGGCCCTCATTAAACGGTTTAAAAATAAGCTTATTGGTAGGGCTTTTAAATGAAACCCCACCACAAACTCTCCCAAATAGGGGGATAAAAGGAAAATATATATATATAAAGAAGAAATTATTAGTGGAAAAAATGTTAAATCATTTGAAGTAAGATCTGTTCCCATTGTTGTTCAATCTAAGGGTATTTTTAATGTTGGAATAATTATTAATGAATTAAACTATGACATTTGGTCTCAATTAATGGAGATGCATATTGCCAAAAGGGAGAAACTTTTTTATATTCGTAGAAAATCAAAGCCACCTGCAAAATTGGAAGAAGGATATGAAAAATGATATGTTGAAAATCAAAAAGTCAATAAGTGGTTGTTGATGTCTATGACTACAGATATTATGAAGTGATATTTGCGCTTACCCACTACCTATGAAACATGGAGTGCCTTATCAAAGGCATTTTATGACAAGAGTGATGAATTATTGGTTTTC
The DNA here is from genome assembly GCA_035233585.1 of Antiaris toxicaria. NCBI lineage: Eukaryota > Viridiplantae > Streptophyta > Magnoliopsida > Rosales > Moraceae > Antiaris > Antiaris toxicaria. The sequence continues at coordinate 48,003,376 of CP141158.1, forward strand.
TCTTTAAATCAAAATGCCTTATCTATAAAACAAAGTGGAAAAACTCTCTTTGTATATTATGTAGAGTTGACCAAATTTTTTTGCGAGTTGGACCACTGTTAGAAAGTAATCATAAAGGATCTTGATGACGTTGAAGCATACCAAAAGTCCATTGAACGACTATGGGTTCACATTTTATTTGTTGGATTAGATGAAGTTTTTGACCAAGTTCACGGGGAGATTTTACGCAAAAAACTAGTCCTTAATTTAGAAAAATGCTATTATTTGGTTTGACGTGAAGTAATACGTCATACCACTTTGAGCGGTAAGATTGAAAACTTTGAACCTTTGGCCATGGTAGCAAGAAACCGACCAATCAAAACTGGTCTCCTAAAAAAATTGACAAGTCCACCTACAAATGTACTCACTGCAACAAAAGTGATCATAACAAAGGTCAGTGTTTCGAGTATGTTGGATATCCAGATTAACGGTACCTTAATTATGATTTAAAAAAGAAGAAGTATTGTAAAGTGACCTTTATTGCTACAACCATTGAAACGAAGGCACACGATGATGTTGCTGGAAGTGCCTTGGCAATGGCAGTAGTTGCAGATATTTTTTGTGGCATTAGATGATTAGAGGATTAGACGGTCCACATGCTCATCAAAACAATACCAAACTGAGTTTTATCAAAGTTTATTTATGGCAAGTTAGTATGCACCATTTTGAGAAAGAGTGTTGAGATTTGTGCATTATTTCTATTGATCCCAGTAATTAGTGTCTTTTCTTGATTTAGTCATAAGGCGTCGTTAGGTGTCATTTACATGATGATCGGTCTATTAGCTTTGTTATGGAAATCTGTTAGCTATGTATTAGTCTATGCCATCTACATATTGATATATTGAATCTTAGAATAATTGTGAATGAAAAATTATTTGAATATCAAATTTCAAGTACAATAACGCTATAAAATCACTTAATTCTTTATGTTTCTTTGTTTTTCTTACAATAAACAACAAAGGCCAGGTTTTTTTTTAGTTTTTAATTTATGTTATTTTTTTTTCCTTTTTTTTTTTTCTGCGTCTGAAGCATGGAATCGAGAGTAATTACTGACAAGGGCTTTACGATGGGGAACTGATGGATTAGAGATGCTGATTTGTTCGATTGTTTGTTTGTGTATTTGGATTTGGTGTTGCTCTGTTAACAGAGCAGATTGCACGAGCAAATTTCGGTTTATGGAGAGAGAGTGAGAGAAAAGAGACAGAGGGGATTGCATCATTTTTATATTGGATAAGAACATGCCAAAAATGGAATTAACGATGTTTATGACCTGCAAATGAAGCGACGACGTTTCAAGAAGTGTTTTTTAGGGGAGTTTGAGGAGTATTTTTGTTCTGCATAATGCCTGACTTTTTTTTTTTTTTTTGGCTTTCGTTTGGGCTGTCTCCAGTCTCTAAATTTTTACTTTTTTTCAAAACTTTCTTATTTTTCACTATTTATATCTTCAAAATGCTACAGTAAACTCCAAACTTTAAAAATTCATAACTTTTTGTATACAAGTCCAAATGAGATAAATTTTTTTTTAAATTGCATAGAATTTCGAGAGGAACGAAACAATATCCATATTGATATTTTTTTTCTAAAAAAATTTTTAAAATTTTTTTATTTTTTCACCTTAAATAATTTTTTCTCCCAAACACATTCTCCAAAACAACTTTTTTCCAACCCAAAAATAACATCTCCAACACCCTCCCCCAAACTCCCCCTGAGTCGGAAGAATTATGCAAAATATTATAATTATTGTTACCCTGAAATTAAATTGTTGCTTTTTTCTGTATTTTTTTTAATTCTCAAAGCAGGATTCAAGTTTTACGTTTTACAAAATGAGATGTGTTTTTTTTTTTTAAATTAAGAATTCAGAGATTCGAACTATACATCTTTAAATGAAGTCAAATATAATATTATCGTTTTGGCTATACTTGTAACCTCATAAGCATGTTTTTTTTTTTTTTTTCTCTTTTGCTAATCATAAATTGTTGCATATTTACTCAACAATATGTTTGAAAAATTTGTGTTGACCGCGAGAGAAAAGAACCGTGGAGTGAAGAAGAAGTTAAAAAAAAAAAAAATACAATGACATACACAAATTGACATGAGATCAAGGATTAAAATATCGTAATGTTAATTTATAAAGTTATCGGTGGAAATATTGATATAAATATTGCAAAAAAATGAAACAATGATGGATATTATCTTAAAAAAAATATAAATTTGTTATCCAACTTTTAGACATGCTAAAATAAACATTATTGCATTGATAAAAAATTATTTTGTAAAAAAAAATATTACATATATCATATAATATGTTTAAGTATATATACATGTCTTATTATAATATTTGTAATACCTAAAATTTTCTAATTATGATAATAATTTATATTGAATTGTTAACTTTTAAATATTAAAAATATATAAGTTAATTTTATAAATGAAAAACCTCGGCAGTACGAGGATTTTTTTTATTAATTATATAAAAATAAATACACCTAGTTAAGAGGACATGTTAAACCTTATCATTAACATGCATCTAATATGATATAAAGCACAATATATACAAATAAACTAAAATAAATAAAACAAAATACATACATACAACATAAGTCATTAAATAAACTCATGTACGTAAAAATATAAATTCAAGTAATTAAATGCAAATTTTAAAACCAAAATGATGTCTTTACAGGTTCAAAACAAACAAACAAAAGAACATCAAAATCAATAAAATAAAAATTAGGGAAAAAACACACATTGGAGCTCATTGCGATATTTTGCGAAATTATTGGATATTTTGTGAAATTTTACAAAATTATGTATTTTTATAATTGATCATATACGATGTCGATATTTTTGTAATATTTTGTGCAATAATTTGTGATATTTTAACCGATATTCTTTTATCCTTTTTTTATATTGGGTTGCGAAATTTCACAAGAAATATCAAGATATTTTCATTCTTGCATGAGACATAAGATGAAGAAAAAAAAAACATGGGACAAAATAGATAGACGAAACATTTAAACAGTATCAAAAGTAAATTCTCATTTATAAGATAGTAATAGATTATTAAAAGATAGAAGAATTTTACTTTATTAATTAAATAAAGTAATAAGCATGTGGGTTAGCCGGTTTAATCATTTAAAGTTTAACGTTATGGTTAATATAAAAAAAATTAAAAAAAACAAAGCACCTAGAATCAGATATAGGAATATTTATTGAAAAAAAAAAAAAACAAACATTAAATTGAGAGGGAACATAAATTGAAATAAATTGTAAATGCATGTAAATTAAATACAGATTCCAATTTTTTATTCTTCTTGTGAACGTATTTGCTTCAGATTATTCTAGAATACATCTATCAATACTGGACTGTATGAGATGTAGGGAAAAGTGTGATCAAAACATCCATATCTGCCATAAAATGCTTCCATTTTTGCCAAAGGAGGAAAAAAAAAAGTGCTAACTAATAATTCTGAATAATTCTTCTTTTATATTATATTTGTTTCCTTTAATAAAAAAAGTAAATTTGACAACCAAAATCAAACATATACCAAAAACAATGATATATATATTTGTATATACTACTTTGACATCTTATCTATTAATTATGCGACTAATTTGGAACTTTGTGAATGCCATGTTTGGCATTGGCATACCTAAACTAACATGCACCCGTGGATAATTGGACGTTAATATTTTTGGTAAACAGCTTGCTCGCTCGATAGCACTATTGTAATTATTTGGAAATTTTATTTTTCATATACATTTATCATATGTAGTCTTGTAAAACTATGTATTATTGATCATATTGGTCGTCCAGAAACTGTACGAGGCAGTTAAGTATTTCATTCACTTTATTTCAACCGTATTATCACAGTAATTGAAAAGTGTGACAATTCACTTTGATAAGTATCAATATACTCCCAATATCCCAAAATTATCGTGATATATCATCCTCTACTTCAATAAATAAATAAATAAAAACTATGCATATTATTATCCTCTAGAAAAAAATACATGTTATCATTATTCCGTCTCCATTATGATAAAAGTGAATATTTGAAATCACTTGAGTAAAAATCACCTAATGATTAAATGATCCTACGAAGAAATGTGTGACGTTGAAGTCATCAACTAGGTGATCAACCGCAGGAGAAAAAATAGAAAAAAAAAATTAAGTTTCTATCTAAGCTTTCGTTTCGATGGACTGTTCACTTCCTAAAATGAAAAAAAGTCTTGTTTGAGACTAGAAATTTTTTTCTATTCAAGTGTGAAAAGGTGTTTGATAGGTAAAAAAAATTTATTTTTAGAAAGAATTTCTTTTTTGGATGTCTAAACATGAAAATTTAGAAAATTTCTTTTCCAATAAATGAACATTTTGGTTCAAAAGTAAAAATTTTTCACTTTCATACATGTGAAAAGGACAAATGCTTAAGATTCGCCTTTTCATTGACCACCCCATGTTAAGAGGGAAGAGGGAGAAGGATAGAAAAGAAAAATAAAAGAGATTTAGAAAAATTTATATGTTTTTTTTTTTTTTTGAGATTTGAACTTCATCTTATGATAGGGTCAAATGTAAAAATACCGTTAAATTATGTCTACAATCATGAAATTTTATGGTTTTAAAAGAGTGGAATTTAACAAGTAGAAAAATAAAATAAAAATAAGAGTTACAAATATAAGGTATGAATGACATTGTGTATAAATGTTAACATGCAACATTATAGACCCAATAAATTAGCCACCAAGTTATAAAAATAAAAATATAGAGTGACCATTGTGACCATTGCGGGTGACTAGCATTAATGAAAATGCCTACAACATTACCCGTATTTTGGAGTCTCAGCATAAATAATATAGATAATGGAGGAAGAATATTCTTTTCAAATTGTCTATAAATGTCCAAAATATATCGACAATATCGATGAATATCTACCATATTTTTTTTTTAAGTATCCATTTTTATCCTAACATTCATCAAAATCCAAATTTTCATTGATATTATCTGTAACACTTTCATCTTTGGTGACTAGCGGTCATCTATTGGTATTTGGCTTTTTATGGCCAATGACTGCTGGTGATCATTCACTAATAAATCCGATTATTAATGATTAGTTGACTATGACAATTGAAAATGGGCTTTTTGAATAGAAATGACGTGATAATAATCACAAAAAATTAGAAACAAAGAGGGTGAAGTTTAGCCCTTTTTTTTTAACTAGTAATCTTTACAAAAGTTAGAGATATACGTTCAATTTATTTTTTAACCTAATTTTAAAGTGACCCGTGACTTATTTCATAATAGTTATTCTCTTCAAAATACTATTTAAAACTAAATGATATTTACCTTCGGTTAGAGTAATTTTGTCATTTCATATATTACATTTCAATTTTTGAAGTTCTATATTCTCAAAACACTTACATCCTACTATTAAAACGACAAAATTTATCCTTTTTAGAAGCTCAATCTTCACATGGAAATTATAGACTAGTTTTTAAAGTAAATGACTATTACAAGATAAATTGATTGTCTATTTACTAATTCTGGAAATTTTAACATTCAAGGACTATACATATAATTCATGATCAAGGACTTTACTAAGTCCGACAACCGGGTCTGGCACACATTATCATATACTAAAATGAAGGCCAAAAACCACTGTTTATTGAACAGTATTCCAACCTGAAATGGGCTTCCCGAATTTGCCTTTCAATTTGTTGTTGAGTTTGGTTTAAAACACCGGTTTTTTTTTGGTCTTTTAATTATCTTTTTGTCTGAATTTATAGGTTTGCCATTGCTTTCCGTTTTCCCCTTTTTTGTTGAGTGTGGGCCTTTTGATCATTTGACTTGAAAACCCTAAGTTTCCTTGTGTTTGATTTCTGTCAATGATTTTTTATTCTTCTTCTGGAGCTACTTTGATAGAATCATCTTTCTATTGTTCTCTTATTTTAATTTCATAAATTAGTTTTTCAATGTTTTTATTAATGTCTATCTGAAATTACAAATCTTGCCTTTGGATTTTTTGGTTGTCTAAGTAGAAAACCACAGACTATTTGTTATTTCATTTTCAATTTCTTTAAGTGTTTTTGTACCCTTGGCCAAAATTGCCTTTATTTTTTTTGTTGAGTTCGGTTTTAGGCTCTAGCTTTTAGAATAGATATCAATGAAGTATAAACAAGTTTTACATTTTTCCTATTAATTTGTGTATAAAAATTTTATTGCGAATTCTTTTTTCATATATCAATAACTATTTTAATTTTTTATACCAGATGTCAGAGAAATGTTAACTAAAGTCTAAAAGCAATCAAACAAAAAATTGTCAAAGGCAAAATGACATTAGAACGCATACTAATGATACAAAATATCTAGTAATTAAACTAATAGCTTTTATAACTCATATTACAAGTAACATTTTATTATTTGTCTTAATTATATTTTTCACGTTCTTTTTTTTTTCTAATTCAAGAGCAAAAAGCTACAAGTAACCTTACGGGAAGAAACAGCTAAAAAATTATATGCAAATATTTTAAAGACAATAGATTATCTAATATTATTGATTTTCACATCTATGACAATAAAATAGTATCTAGATAATTACATACTATAATTATTTGTTCATTTATATGCATCTCACTATATTAACTAAATAATGCTTACCACAATTTTTTTTTTTTTGCTAATCGGAAACATATATGCTGCTAACACTAGCTCAACTATATATTACATAATTTAGATACACCAAAAATGAAAACATTAAAAACAAGGTAGCAAATATTTGTTATCTTTACTTTAAATATAGCATAAAAATAGTTATACTATATTTTACTGATATCTACTTAATTTATTTTTTAATCTATTTTATGCACAGATTTTGTGATACAACACGTGTCGACTTTGTGCCAGTATCTATCAACCAAGTCCTACCACCTGAACAATAAAAATTGGAAAATAGAATAACTAATTGAGAAACTGAATAAATTGGATCATCTAGAACAAAAGTAAGAATAAATAAAATAATATTCATAAAAATAAAATTATATACTATAATTGAAACGAATATCTAACTCTTATTTATCTAGGGAATTAGATTTACAATAAAAGCAACAATATTTCGATTTGAAAAATAATAATATTAGTATTACAGCTCTTGCCACTAATGTTATAGACAAGTAAGAGAAGCAGGTAGTAGATGGTAGTGTGATACTTGCAAACATTTAATCTCAATACCAACTCCATGGTACCAAATATAATTAAATATCTTATATTAATATCTTTTTTATTAGTTTATTTATTACCAATTGTATAATACATTCTAAACTACTAATTAAAATTTTTCCCCTAACAGATTTAGATTAAATAGAAAAATCTAAGATGAAACTAATTACACAATTACAATAATATTTAGAAGAGTGGCTCAACCGCTAACAAAAAACCATGCTCCATATTGACAATAAAAGAAGATTATGATGATCCAACAATATTACCGCTAATAATCAAACAACTAAAAGGCCAGACAAAAATATTTTAACTCTACTTCAAGCCTAAAAGAGTACTCATTGACACAATTTATCAAGAGTATCTGATGACAATGAACATACACCTCTACTCCTTCCTTCATCAACAATAGATCTTGAACTACAACCATCAACAGTAGCACTACTAAATCCAAAAATGCCTTATCCAAAAAACATTATTATAAGGTAACAAATTGATACTAAAATACATTTTATTTAATAAATTATAAAAAAATAAAGCTAATTTAAACAATAATATATTTTGTTGTTTCAATTTTAAAACAAGAGCAATAGAACCATCAGCAAAACAAAAACTAATCAGGTAATTGACTTATTTATAATCAATATAAATATTTTTCTAACACCAGTTAAAATTATAGTTTTTTATTTAACTTAGTAAAAAAAAAATCATACTTGTTCCCTTTTACTAAATCAAGTATTAATTTTATTATAATGACAAGAAATAGCAAAAAAGATGCAAACAAAAACTTTAATATAAAACCTTAACTTCCATTATTATGTAAATATTTTATTGTATATCAGACAAATGGCATCTTATCGTAAAATGTTTTGATATAATATATATAACATAGCTTATTTTTTGTATTTCATTAATTATGTATTATAATAATTTACTATACACCGCAACAATGTCGAGGGTATTTTTACTTGTTATTATATACACTAAAAGAGAGCTCTCAATTCATCGTTCATTGAACAGTGCTCCCTCAGTTTTGGCTTTCCAGATTTGCCTTTAAATTTGTTGATGGGCTAAGATTGAAACACCAGTCTCTTGGTCTTTTTGGGTGTCTCTTTGAGTTGACTTTCCAGATTTATCTTTGCATTTGTTACTAGGTTTGATTTGAACTATCGATTATTTAGTTTTTAGGTGTCTTTTTGCTTAAATTTACATACTTGTCCTTTGTTTATCCCCTCTCTCTCTTTTATTGGGTGTGAGCTTTTTGGTTATTTATAATCAATATAAATATAGTATAACAAAAAAAAAATCTTACTTTTTCTTTTTTTTCTAAATTATTATTAATTTTATTACAGTAATAAAGAACAATAAAAAAGACGCAAATAAAACAATAAAAAAGACGCAAATAAAAAAGACGCAAATAAAACAATAAAAAAGACGCAAATAAAAACTATAATATAACATGTTAACTTCTATTATTATATAAATATTCTATTATATATCAAATAAATGACATTTTATTGTAATATTATATAAATATTCTATTATAATATAGTATTTTAACTTCTATTATTATATAAATATTTTATTGTATATGACATTTTATTATAAAATATTTTGATATAATATATATAACATAATTTATGTTTAATATATTATTAATCGTATATTATAACAATATATAACGTATCACATCAATGTCACGGACACTGCTCGTCATATCTAAAGCTTCAAGGTAAGTCTTTCACTTTTGGTCAAAGGATTTTATGTTTTTTCAGCAGATCATGCCTTCACACCTCAACTTCTTGTTTGATGAATTCACACACACTAACTTCTTGTTATGAATACAATTCATAATGATTTTAGACACACCGTAATTCTACCAAATCTCCCATATACGACAACACATATGTACTTTTCTTGACACAAATTTTGACAAATTCTATTATACTTGAAATTTAAAAAACCCCAACACAAGTTTGTAAAGTACTAAAGCTGCATCATATACAGTTGGTATCGCTTTTTTGCACGCTTTTCTCTCAAAACATCCTTTCATTCCTTTGGAAGGTTCTACGAGCCTCCACAAACAAACTACCCAGAGGACAACAAAGCATAAATTCCTTCCTCCAGCTAGCTAAGTCTGATCCCAAAAAGAAACTAATCCAACTCACCCACACTCAACCATCTTATCAAAAACAAAAGCTAAAAACAGCTCTCAAATGAAGAATAGCTGTCCGGCCATTCCATCCTCACCCTCAACACACAACCCGCATTAGAATCTCCCGCAAACTTATTATACTCGTAAGAAAATAATTCGAAAGAGAAAAATGCACCACATTAATAGAATAATATTGACAAACTAAATGAGTTTATAGTCACAAAGAAACAGAAAATATAGGTTTAATTGCAAGCAGAGAGCTCTTGAAACAGTCAATGTAACAGGAATAGGACAAAAATAAAACTAGACAGGAAACTGAAACGAAAGTAAGAGATGGGACATCATCTATTCTTTTTGACAAACAAATTCCAATAGAATTTTTTGTACGTCGTCTCTATCGATCAGACTGATGCCAACAACATTCACAAATCAAAAGCAAGCGTCCAAGAGACAGCAACAGCACAGAGCGGCCAAACTGCACCAAATTTCAATAACCATACCATGTTAATCTCAACGAAAAGTAATTGAACATAAGAATGTCAATGCAATAGCGGTTTTATATTCAGCTTAAGCTAAATTCTCAGCAAATTTTACTTTTATAGCCAAACAAATCTTGCTTTTGACTTCTCATGTCTGACTTTGTGTATATACATAAATGTATTCCATTAGAGAGAATTAGATTCCAAACTTTGTCTTTCCAAACTTTAAATGACAATTATTGCCCCTCAAAATCAATAACAAATTTTAGTGGAGACAAAAGAGTAAATATCAAGTTTTCCTAGAAGACTCGGGCCTCAATCAATTTGTCGCTTACAACCTTAAAGACAACGAAAAACCAGAAAACTAATAAAAAGGTGATACAAATCACCGGATCTATAAAGGGTAATTTGGGAGCTTCACAAGTATCGACGTCGAAAGCCGGCACCGGAAAAAAAAAAGGGTTCGAAGCAAAATAAATTTAAAAAAAAAAGGCCAAAAAGGAAACGACGCAAGTTAACTATTAAACAGAGTTGACTCGTTAAAAACTCGGAAGGGACGATCCAGATCGTCCGACTCTGAGCAGATCTGAGTCATTGGAGCGAGTTGAGAGAAAACGTACCAGCCTTCCAAGAATCCGGTGCTTTGTTGCTGCTGAGGGGGAGGCTGGGCGTACTGAGGGGCGTAAGGCGGCGGATATCCCTGCTGAGGATAGCCTTGGGGAGGATATCCCTGCGGGGGATATCCCGGCGGCGGATAAGCGTCCTTCGCATATCCCTCCTGTGCATAACCTATTCCATTCCATGGATTCACCCGAAAATTCAAATCATCAGAACCAAACACACCCAAAAGAAAACAAAAACCAAAAACATAAATAAATAAATAAATCTGTAATACGATAGATCTGGCGAAACCAGGGACGGACCTTGCGGCGGAGGAACGCCGACAGGAGGCTGTTGCTGGTTGTAATAGCTCATTCTCCTTCTGAGGTTTTCAGTAGAGAGAGAGAGAGAGAAAGGAAGAGAGAGAGAGAGAGGGGCAGAGCCACACGATGGAAGAAGCAGGTGTTGTTATTATATCACAAACACAGGGAAACAAAAAGGGGAAAAAGAAAAAAGGGAAAAAGAAAAAAGAGAGAAGAGGAGGTGGTTACTGATTAGAAGTCACTACCGAGGAAGGTTTCGTAATATAATAATTGCTTGTACGTAACAAAACTCTTTTATACTCTTTATCTTTTAAAAAAAAAAAATTTTAAATCGATTTGCAGTGGGATGGTGTATATAATCGACGTGTCATAGAGTGATTGGAGGGTGAGGTTGCAATGTGAAAGTGCACAGCAGAGAGCTGCCGGCGGTGACGAAAACCGGGGCAGTCAAGTTACGACGCTTAAATTATTTATTTATTTTAAGAGATTTTTTTTTTTGGGCAGAAAAAGAGGAAAGTTAACAAGGATAATGGAAAAAAAAAAAAAAAAAAAAACAAGGTAAATTTTGGCAATCCCGCGCCCGAAGCGAGCTGACAACCTCTATTTTTATTTTTTTTAGTTTAAGGTTGGAGGATTTGAATTTTATACTTAATATAAAATTGTTAGTAAATTAATACTTATAAATAAGTTGATAACTAGATAAAATTATAGGGTCTTGAGAAGGATTTAAAAAATCACATTTTCAAAATTTATTTTTTCATTTTCTCAAATTTATAACTACTTTTTAATATTTATATCATCGTATATTTACAATAAAATATACTTTATTTATATTTTTTTCCCTCGAAACATCCCCCCACCCCTCGTCACAATAAAATGCACACATTTCTAAATATTTAAGAACATGTTTAATAAACAAATTTTAACATTAGAAAAACAAATTTTACATCAAATATAAAGTTTTACATTTAAATATAATTATTTTTAACAGTGCTACGAAAATAATTACTATTCAAAAGTTTTTTAAAATAATCATATCAATTTTTTAACTCTAATTGTTTATCTCTATTTTTATTAATCACATCAACTTTTCAACTCTAAAATACTTTTCATCCAAACAAATATTTTATTTAAATACAAAACAAATACTTTTCAACCAAATACAACACTCAAAAAAGAATTGTATTCAAACGCAATTAAAATACAATGCGTTTACCAAACGCCCCCTAAAGCTCTGTTTGATAAACGTATTATGTTTGCGTTATATTGAATACAATTTGCATTTGGAGGAAAAGTATTTACATTGCATTCGAATACAATATGTGTTTGAGTAAAAAATATTTAAAATATATTTTGATAATGAATATGTAATGTGATGGGTAAAAGTAGAGTGAAAAAAGGGAGAGAGAAATATTTGAAATGTATTTTAAAAATATTTTAGAAAAAAAAAACTATCAATATGGATATTATTTTGTTCATTTCAAAATTCTATGTAATTTAAAAAAAATCATTTCATTTGAACTTGTATACACAAAGTTATGGACTTTTAAAATTAGAAGTTTACTGTAACATTTTAAAGATATAAATAATAAAAAATGACAAGATGTTGAAAAAAAAGGTGTTTTGAACACAGCAAAATCTTTATACCAAACACCCTCTTAGTTTGTTTAGAATTCAACATTTGTGTTGCATATAGTGTCCTCGAACAAATAAAAAAAAAGAAAATTTATTTGAGGGTTCAACTCAAATTCCATTTCATAAGGTTAATCACACGTGGACTTCCATCGACTAGAACCACTCAACAACCTTTCATCTCTATGTATCAAAAACAAAAAACAAAAAACAAAAACAAAAACAAACAAAACTAAAACTAAAACTAAAAACCAAAAACCAAAAACAAACAACCTTTCTTCTCATGGATGTAAATTCATTGGGTGTCCCAATCTCCACGGGGGCTATGCCCTACATTTTAATTTTGTGCCTTGTTTAGTCAACAATAATCATGCCAAAATTTAAAACTTAGAAAAACAAGAATACATTTTGATTCCAGGCATCATTCCTTAGATAACTAGAAGACTACATTATTTTGCCCATTGTGATTGACTAAATATTTAAAAACAAAAAAGGGGAAAAAGATGATAACCAAATTCGGGTAGGTTTCTTCAACCCAAAAATAAAAAATAAAAAAATCAGATAGGTTTATCTCATGCCATATGCTACAACGGCGGTAGTTTGGTCTAAGTTGCCACATATAATTCCATAACGGTGGACCATTAATTTTTTAAATGAAAATATTGAAGTAAAATTATATTGCCATTACTCTCCCTCTCCCTCTCTCTCGCCATACTTTGTTTTAATCTATTTTTATCCTTTTTTCTTGTTCTTCCAAATGAATGAAGCGCCTTGTAATAAAATCAAATTGACTTTTGAAAGTTTTGAATCCTAAAATTCATGACTTTGCATATAAGTATAGTTGATTTTTGGCTTATTAGGAGTTTTTTTTTTTTTCTTTTTGCTTACTAGTATCTTTAAAAATAAAAACCTTCAGCAAAACTGAAAAATTTTTAAAAAATTATGACCTCATTTGATAATTGAATTTGAATTAAAAAATTTGAGTTAAATTTTTTTTTTTTCTAAAAAGTCAATACAAATTATAAGTAAATCAATTAATTTGAACCTAAAAATTTTATTTCATTTCAGATTCAACTCATAATTTTTAATGGAGAAAGTATTGCAATGAGAAGATTTTAGGGAGAAGGAACAAGTAAAAAAAATAATTTTAAGAGCAACAATAGAGTAATGAAATAAGTGACCTAAGCATTTATCTTAAGAAAAAAGTTCCCAACAAGTGAGACTTTTTTTTTTTTTTTGCACGAGCAAAATAATAATGGGACCCTTATGTCCGGAGCAACTGTCCCATGGACAGAAGTAAGCTCTGCCCTTCCATACCATTAGAACAGTAATATTGATTACTAGTTTTACATTTTTTTTTTGGTTGAGTCTTACCATAAAGCACCAGTTTTGTGAAGCTCCATCACTAATAAAATATAAGTCTTGTAGTGTGAGTCTCACAGATGAAATCTACCTCTTATTAGTGAAAATGTTTAATATCAATGATACTTTTAAGTATTTTTTTTTGTTACGATGAGATTATAATTTTACTTACTAACATATTTAGCTGTATGCACTTGATTCTCTTTTAGTACATATTTAGTTCATCTCTGATATGCTTAAATTTTTTTATTCATTTTTAAAAATATTATATACTCATAAATTATTATGTTATAAAATTTTCTCTAATGTTTATACTTATATCTTCATTGTTAATTGTTAAATTATTAATTATTATTTATTTTTCTATTAATTATTTGTTTTCAACGCACGTGAATTGAATATTATAAAAATAAAAGTTCTGTTTTAATGTGGCGACCCCCCACGTACGTTACCATACCAACCAGTCGAGTTCTGACGCCGGCCGCGATGGCTGGCAACCTCGTGGGTCGTCATCCTCTTACTTAACTTAACTTTCCATTCTTAACGTTCTCATCTTATAGCGGAAGCAATTTCTATAGCAAAAATTTTTTTTTTTTTTTTAACTTACATACTACACCTATCTCTATCACACTCTTATAACACATATATCATAACTTTCTTTCTTTCATCTTCCTTTTTGAACGCTCAGCGAAAGACTCATGTTAGTACCATACCCTCGCCCAGTCCCTTGGCACGTGCAGATCCGTCCGTTGTCCATCATATTACTTTAAATAAACACGTTGCTTACCTGCAACATATAAACAACTAATGAGCTAGATGCTCAGTAAGTTCAAACATACATTCATTAACTTATAAATACTAGTAATATATATTATTACTAGAATATATGACATCACGTATATACATATTATATACATCGTTTATACATATCCTCAAAACATAACCTAAAATGTGAGCTTCATCATGCTCATTTATCTCTTTGTTCATCGTTCTTATCATTCTATCGATCATCTCTTATCATTCTAATCTAATCTCTTTATTTCTTTGCTTTTCATTCCTATCATTTCTTAACTTTCTATTCTAAACCTTTTTAACTTTCTATCACTTTATCATCATCTCTTAACATTCCATATCTTAAAAGCTAGTAACATACACACTAGCATAACCTCACGTAAAAACGTGTCATCCACATCACATCACATATATAGTTCTATTATGTTTCATATCGTTTGTTTCTTTTTTTTTTTTCTATGTCGTTCTTTACTTTTCTTTTCTTTTCTTTTCATATCATTTCTTTTCTTTTCTTTATCACTTTCTTTTCTTTTCTTATCTTTCATTTTCTTTTCTTTTCTTATCTTTCACTGGTGGGCCCCGTCGTTGAACGTACCTAGTGCGCGCTGACAGTGGGAGGAGGGGGAGCTACCCACCAACCTACCTCACAGTCACATAAAACCTCGCCTGTCGGGGTGGTCCATCCTATAATCTACCACACCTTCGGGGTAGCACCACATCTGCGCGGAGGATATAGACCGGAAGTCTCAACCATATAGGGAGACCGGTACGCCAACCATTAACTTTTCAGTTTTATTATCTTGCATTCTTTTAGCTTTTCTTATATTGATTTTTCGTTGTACATCTTTTTCATGACATTCATCATCTTTCATATCTCATTTTTCATAAAACATTTCATGAAATATTTATTCTTTCGTTGTTTTTTCTTTTCTTAATTCTTTACTTTATCACATCACATCACATCATAACAACAAAAACATGTTTTGTTACGTGTAGACAATTATTCTTTGTTCGTCTTATCATTTGCATCATTCCATCAATCATAGCCTATCGATCATAGCCTATCATTCTATTCCATCAATCACATCTTATCGTTATGTTCTAATCCTTTCATCATACCTTTTATCATAACCTATCATTGTTTTTCTTTCTTGTCTAACTCTTTGCTTTCATATCACTTTTCATAAAACATTCATCAATACCTTTTATCATAACCTATCATTGTTTTTCTTTCTTGTCTAACTCTTTGCTTTCATATCATTTTTCATAAAATATCTATCCTTTCGTTATCATAAAACATACCTTTTTCTTAATTTCTTTCATCCCCGATCGTCGTGGGTCTATCAATCATAACCTAACTTTCATAAAACATCTATTCTTTCAATCTCACAAAACATCCCTTTCTTAATTCCTTTCATCACCGATCATCATTGCTCTATCAATCATAACTTAATTCCATAAAACTTTTCATAAAACATCTATTCTTTCATTTCATATCTCATCTCTTTCTTATGCACTCTATCATAATATTATCATTCTTACTCTTTCCATTCCTCTATTCCTCTTTATCACATCGTTACTCTCATAAAACTTTTATAATACCTTTCCTTCATAATTCAATATATACATATATTTATACATATATATTTTTATAAATTATTTATTAAAACCTATCTTTTAATATCATCATAACATTGCTATAGCATTACTATAGCATCATCATAAATCACATCATGACATTTATATACAAATCATATAAATACTATAAGCTTGTTCATAGTTGTAGACGAGTAAATGTCTGAACTTACTCATAGCGTGCTTATCCCTTCTTGGAATCCATCGATGTCCTTCGTCGCTTCTGGATTGGGTTCCTACAGACAAATTTTGTCCGTTAATCACATTTTCATCTATAGCTTTTATTTTATAAAAAAAAAGCTTGATTCTGATCTTATAACCCTTAATTATAGCCTTAGGACAGCTTTCTAAACCTTAATGGCCATTTTCGAATTTTTCTCCAACTTTTGAAAAATTACAATTTTACCCCTAACTTTTGACAAAATTACAATTTTGCCCTTGACGTGATTTTTCATAACTTAAATCTCAATTTTGGCTTTTACAAACTTCATTCACCTATTTCAGGGTCATTGTGGCTCTTTTCCCATAATTTGAGTATCTTTGGGCAAAATGACCATTTTGCCCCTGATGGGTCGTTTAAACCTAACATTTTCATTTTCATACTTAGATTGGATTTTCTAAACCCAAAATCATTTAATTAACTTTCTAAATCTTATCAGACCTTTTCCGGATCAATTCTTATCATTTTACCAATTTTTCACATTCCCGGCCCTCGGGAAGTACTATTCCGACCTAAGTGTCAGTTTCATATTTTTCCTTACGTTCTAGGGTTTCGAAAGATCGGTTTACTAATCGTACCTTACCCGTTCCTTTTTCCTTGCCCTAATTCCTCGAGGGGGCTCGGGTTCCCTTCCCGATCATATTTTTACCCCTCGTTTCCCATATTACCCCTGGTGCCATTTTTAGAAATTTCGGCAGCATTTCCGCTTAATTTTTGAGGTTCCAGCGTTTAGGAAACGCTTGAAAACCATCTATCCTGATCTAATTCTATCACGTACTATACCAGAGGCCTAGATTTTACGTAAAACTCATACCGTTTACGTAAAATCGTTACATTATCACATATTTTTCTTTTTCTCCATTACAGAAATTTTCTTCTTTTTATATACATTCTTTTTCCATAATTTTCATACTAAAAATCATAAAATCATATAACAATCCCAAACAATTAAATTGCGGAACGAAAAGGGGTCAGAATTTATACCGAATTGCAGTCCGGTCTCGACGGCATAAACCTTAATTCCTCGTTCTTCATCTTTGAGGTCTCGTCTTACAATTCCGACTCCGCGGATGCGTCCGGAACGTCGAAAATAGGCCAACGGGCCAAACTTGCATTTTCGGTCAACGGTCGCCGTTGACCGGCGTTGACCGGCGTTGACCGGCCGTTGACCGGCGTTGACCGGCGACGACGGTGGAAAATGAGTAGCCCATCTTGAAGATCTCGACATGAGGAACTCATTGGTAGCCTCAATTTCACATTTGGAGGCCCCAATCGCCGGAAAATCACCCCGAAAGTCACGGCCACGGCGGCGGTGGTGGAACTCCGCCGTGCCGGACTTTTTCTCCGAAATTGATTGAGGGCTTTTGCTCCCCTCTTCACGGCGACCATTTCTGTACCGACGGCGTCCTTCAACTCCGCCGGAATCGACGGTTTCGACGGCGGCTCCACGGCGGCGTTTCGCCGGATTTTTCGAAACTCGGGCGGCGCGATTCCGCCGGTGTTGAGGCGATCCATCACATGGGTTTTGTAGTACTCTTCACCACGAATCTTTTGGGACCGGTTTCGTGGCAAATGGTGGCCGGACGGCGGAGAAATCTCACCGGGAAGATTTCGGCTCCGGCGACCTTCAGGCGGCGCGTGCGGCTTGCTCCGGCGGCTGCTCCGTCGCGTCGACCCACCATCGGACTCAGCTCGGCGAGAGCTTTCCGATGACACCGGCGGTGTCGAAAACGGACACCGTTTCCGATGGTCGGTTACTGTACATATTTCGGCTAGAGAGAGAAAGAGAAATGTAGAAAGAGAGTTTGTGTAGATAAATGAGAAAATTCCACTTTTTCCCGCTCTTTATATACTTTTTCGCCCAAAATTTTAATATGGGCTTTCCTGATTAATTCGGGCATCCTGAATCCAAATATATCAGTTTTATGTTCATCTGAGGTCATTTTGACCAATTTCCGATACTGTGAATTTTCGGTCAAAAATTACCATTGTACTCAATTATCAAATTTGAGCGTGCTGATAGGCTATCCTAACTAATTTGGGTATGCTGAACCCAAATTTATCAGTTTTATGTCAAGATAATATCATCTTGACCTACTTCCTGATACTGTGAGTGGCACACACGTGCACACACATAATATCACTATTACTCATTTTTCATCCTTTGACATTGTTAAAACATTTTATTTTAGTTCTTAAGAATATTAAATCACTTAATTTCACATTTTAACGCTTAAATTCATTGTGTAATTATTTTCCGAAAAATATGAATTTTCCCGGTTGTTACATTTAATATACGGGAAAACAAGTTTTCGGCAAGCTACCTCAAAAACATGATAGGGCAAGTTTCCCTAATTTTGTGTGTGTGGGAGGGTGACAAGTGGTACACTGTTATCATTCTTACCTGTTGGGATGATTTTTTTTACCTTGAAAACTTCCAAATAATAAAGTCTAAGAATATCAACATAATTTTTTTTAAGAAATTCTCTCTCTCCAAATCTTAAGAATTCTCTCAAAGCTTCTCTCTTTATTAATTGTTCTCTCTCTATAATCTAAAACATAATTCCTCTAATGAATTTTTCGGATGCCCAAATTGTGATGTTTCTTCCCCATTTATAGGCTTCAAGTTTTCCTTGGATGTCATGTAGGCTATTATTTTAGTCTGTCATGTCATTTTCATAGTTAATTTTTTATTTTTCTTTAGTCTGATTCCATTGTAGCATTTCTTCAATCTAACCCATATCTATCTTTGAATGTAGTCTTAATAAAATGATGTCCTTTCATCTCTTCTTGAGATTCATACTATTTAATTTCCTAAAAAACGATGTCATTTTACTAAGAGAATATATTTGTCCACATATCAGCCTTTCTTTTCTTTATAAATTCAAAACATTTTCTTTCCAGAATTTATGAGAAAAATATTTTTATTTTGCCTGAATTAATTTCTTATTCTTCAATCCATTTTTCCTGATCTTATTTATTTCCTTAAAGCCATGTGTTCTGAAAATACCATTCCTTCATACTTTGGCAAAATTCACATTCTTTGCATCATTCCCGAAAGTGTTATTTTGTCTCCTATTCCTAATAATGCTAATATTTATACTAGAGAAAGTATTGAAGCTGGAAGCACTGCTTTCGCCTTAGACCATCTTAAGAGTCTTAAGTTTCCTCTTTATCCTCTCATTCTTGAATATTTTCACTTTAGCGATCTTTCTCCTTTCCAGGTATCTCCTTCTACTCTTCATCTTCTAGCTGTCTATGTTATGGCTATTGAGAAGAGAGGTTTTTTTGTTTATAATTTCATGCATCTTTTCCTTATTTGAACTTGAACGCTTTGGAGATTTTTCTATAAACTTTCTCCTAAACCTAGCATTCTTGTTATCTTTAGGGGCTTTTCTTTCAAAAATGACCCTTAATAGGATTTGTACCCTTTTTTAATCAAAGGAGATTGGTAATTTGATTATTTCTTCACTGTGTCTACTCAATTTGATTTGTCCTATGATGAATAGATTTTAAAACTCTCTTGTAACTCATTCGATCAGAGAACTTACCTATGTTCCATTATTCACTCCCTAGATTTAGGCTGTAATAAGTTGTTTTTTGTTTTAGCCTCTGATGTTAGTGATAAATCCACAACCGTCAGCCTATATTGTCAAACTTTAGGAGTTCCTCTTAATTCCTACTGTAAAGCCCGACTCAAGCTCAGAGAATACAAACTTTTTACGACCGATTCTGATATTGAAGACTTAGAAGACATGTAACCCTCTAGTATATCTGATTGTCCTGACTCTTTAAGTCGCAAATGTTGACACCCTGACCTTTTTTTTCATCGTTTTGACTCTTCCTATTAGATATTCCCTAAAGTTTTTGATGAGTTGGGTCCTTATGATGGGTTTCTTCTCAAGCTCAACAATCAAGTTTTTCTCTTTATCATGGTGATAATGGTTCTGAAATCTAGCGTCCTCGCTTTCTTCGTCTAGATGGTAACCCCATTTTAAATATGGATTATTCTCGGATCTTGCTATAGACAATGTTATTATGGTAGCCCTTTACTCCTTTCTGACTTTAGTATTAAATTCATTATTATTATAATGAATTGGAAAGTATGGGAAATACTGTTGCTATTCTTAATAAGGAAGCTCATCATGGCACTCTTTGTCAACTTCTCTTTGCCATTCGAGAATGTGAAAAATTCAAAAAATTGTATGACAAGGCCTTTCAAGAGCAAAAAAAGGAAAGAAACTTTAGGATCAAAGCCAATGTTACTTTAAACATTCTTTAGTCTGGTCTTCAAACCAACCCTCTAGTTCAATCTGAAGTAAAAGAACTATCTTCCAAAAGTGATGAATTGAATAGACTTTGCCAAAGTGACGCTAAAGAAATCTCTCTATTATGAAGTCAACATCAAAAGGATTTAATGATGATTAACCAATTGCGGAATCAAATTAGCAGCGTTTCTCTTCCTTTTATTAAGAAGTTGAATTTTAAAAGCATAATTGCTAATCTTCAAAATAAGTTAATCAATTTGCATGTACGATTGGAATCTTTTAATCAAGAGAAACCTTCATCTTCTAAATCATTAGTTTCTTCACTCATTGACGAGAATAGAATTCTGAAGAAAGAAAATGAAATATTGAAAGCTCAAAACCTACAATTTAAAGCTTTGATTTGGAATTTGACTAATGAGAGGAATCAAATATCAAATTCTGCTTGTAAAGACATCATTGTTCTTTTTGATGATTCTCACCCTAATTAACCCCTCTCAATTCACGTGTCGAATGAAGCTTTTGGAAGACACCATTTTTTGGTCTAAATTCATTGTTGAAATATGAAATTCTCGAGAATAAAAAGCTTAAGCAAAAGCAAAAAAGACAAAACTTGAATATAGGAACAAGAATCGATAAGCCAAAGACTATTTTCATAAAAAAATACTTCAGAATTGGATCTCGTTTAGGTTGCAATGGTTTTGAACTCGATTGGATTAATGCTTTGAAGGATCCTTCTAGGAGAAAATATTAGAGCATTGTCGATTTCTACCAGGCTTACAGGATCGACTTTGAGATCGAGAACTTCAGTTCAATCCATGATAGAAAGACTGACAATGATGAAAATTATTCTTTTGCTTCTAGATTGAGCTCTAACTCTAATTCTTCTAATGATGTTTCTTCCAAACTTGAAATGCCAACTCTTTTAGATTGTGTTTTTGAGGATTACTTAATTAAATCTTGTAATCGCTTTGTATTTTTTGACTTATTGCACTTTTGTAACTTTATTGGATTTTGATAAATATAAATGTTTCCATCTGATATCTCATTTAATCATTCGATTTTTGCTTTATATTTTTAACATTCTATGGTGATTATGAACTTTTCATTAAATATTATAATGAATTAATTAATCTAAAAATTTAACCATTATTATGACCCTGAATGAACAGATTATTGTTTTGATTCTGAATGAGCAGATCATCATTTTGATATATTGATTAATTCGAGTCTAACTTTGAACATATGTGAATTCACTCTTCAGTCGTGTTATAGCAAATTTGTACAACTTTCCCTAAAAATTTGTGATTTTCAATTTCGTGCCATGACATCATCATGTTATAATTCGAAACGTCCCACTTCTCAAGAGAATTAACTTTTCTAATTTCAAACTTTTCTCTATTTATAAAAACTTCTTTTTTTGATTTCCACCGCTTTTCTCTTTGTTTTTCTATTTTCCAGTGAGCTTCTCTGACATCTTTCTTCCTATTGTCCTTAAATACACTTTTTACAGTCTTCAACTTATTCAAATTTCTTTTTTCCTCATCGCCACCTTGTTCTCATCATGTCTTTGAAGATTTTCACCCTCTCTTTTGAAGCTATTTGTCATATTTGCCGAATTCCAAATGATGTTTACTTCGAGCGGTTTAATTCTGCTGTTAGAAAAACCAAACCTGGGGATTTGATTGTTTCTTTTAAATAACTCTTACGTCTTCAATTCCCTCTCAATCTGTTTTTTAATCATTTCTTTTCTACTTTTCAACTTCGCCCAAATCAGAGTAACTTTAACACTTTCCAAATTTGAAGTGGATTTTATTTGCTCAATACTGTAGAAATTGTTCTGCTTTAGACAGTTCCATTAGGTTTGGATAATCTTTAGGCAGTTTATGATTTGGTCTACACTAAAAAAGATAAGGGTCATTTTCATCTTTAGACCCGTAAAGGTTTTTCTTTTACCTGTTTTTTTTTATAACTTGATGGAGACAAAAAAAGATTGGTCAGAAAATCACTTCATTGTTTGGGGACATTAGGATTAGAGTTCTAGGTTGGTGTCTTGCCCTTTAATTCCATATTTAGGGCATCCACGAGGTAATGTATTTTACAGTTTTCTTTTAGTCAAGCTTGTAATTTTTTTTTTTCTTTCAATTCTTAATTTTTAATGAATTCTGTAGTTTTAATTAATTTGCCTACTTCTACCATCTCCGAAGCTAGGTCTGATGTGTTGAAACAAGTGATGCAATCTACTCTTCGCAACATCAGAGCAGTCGTTTCTCTCGAGAGTTTAACTGCTCTTCAGAACATTCAACCTTCCAATTGTTCTGACTTTATCATTCTTTCACAATTGCTTGCAAAATTCAAGATCTGGCTTTCTGACAAATTCTCTATTCTTCCCGAGAAGCTTAAAACTTACTCTCTTGTCATCCCAGTCCATCTGCTCTATTCCTCGCGTTTGAAGTCTCAAATTGTTAATCCCACAAATCATATTCCATCTTAAAACTAAATTCAGCAAGTAAAAAAGGTCTAAGGAGCTCAGTTTTAGAATTTTTTATTTTACTCTTTTTTTAGGGAGCGTTTGGTAAACGCATTGTATTTTGATTGTATTTAAATGAAATTTGTTTTTTGAATATTGTATTTGGTTGAAAGGTATTTGTTTTGTATTTGAATGAAATGTGTATTTGAATGAAAAGTATTTTAGAATTGAAAAGTTGATGTGATTGGTAAAAGTAGAGATAAATAGTGGAATTGAAAAGTTGATGTGATTGTTTTAAAAATGTTTTGAATAGTAATTGTTTTCGTAGCACTGTTGTAAAATTTGTGTTTGGTGTAAAATTGTATTGTATTTGAGTAAAATTAAAATTGAATATTTCTCCAAATGCCCCCTTAATATAGATTATTAATTTATAGCATTTCCAGCTAAATGGACCAGATCTTCCAAAATTTCTTCTGACTTTGATTCATCATCGGTCTCTCAAATCAAACAAGGTCAAGGAGGGTTAGACAAATTCGCCTTCGACACTGATGATATAGGCGATGAAGAATCTGATCTTGCTGAAGTTCAACCATCTAAGAGACACTATTTGTTTGGTGTTGGAAAATTTAAATTTAAAGATAATCATTCTTTGGAGACTTAACCTGATGTCTTTATTGCTCTTAAGCTTCCAGTTAATGTTAAACATATTAAGAAATTCCGCTCTGATAAGTCTCCTAAATCCTATGCTATCTCTATTGTTTCTGTTAAGATACAGTCTAATCTGATCAAAATTTCTGGGTCCTAAATTGCTGCTCTCCCAATCAAAAATTGATTGACAAGAAAGAAAGAAAGAAAGAAAGAAAAGAAAGGAAAGACAAATGAACTTCTACTCCTAAAAGACAAAAATATTACAATTTTTTCTTCATAATGGGCTAAATAAAAAGTGTTTCTGGATGTTTTTCATTTGATTATTGCATTTCTGCCATTTGATCGAAGCAAAAACCAATAAAATAGAACAAAATTATAAACATCAATTCCAATCAAAATTTTTTGAATGTCAACTCATCTATCATATCTTTATTGATAGATAAAATTAATTGATGCATCAATACTTTATATACTTACTAATAAAAAACCAATAATTTACATACCACATAAGTTGATACTCAAAAGTTAAGATTAGAGTTGGTCCAAGTGATCAACTCACTATTTCTCGAATGTAGACTTCCAAGCCTTCTCCCACCATAATGATACCTTTTTCAATCCACCATCTCAGACTCCTATAACTTTTTATCCAAACCTGAGACTTTTGGTTTTGAACATTTATCTCAAATCCCCTTAACTTTTGACTCTCAAATTTTACTACTATCTTCTTCTCTTGATCCGCCTACTCTCTCATTAACTTTAAATAAGGCCACTGAAGCTTCTTCTTCCATCGAATGGATTAAATCAACTTTAGGGAACTTCTCTAACCCAACTTTCTTAATCAATCTTTCTGAGGCTTTTCTCAAAGCTGTTTTAGCTGACCTTCCTTATAGTATTCCATAATCTGCCTCAGGCTTTCTGACAAAACTTATGATAACTATATCCAACCAAACCAAGGTTTCTCAAATGCGTTTGTCTACTTCAGCATCTTCAAGCCAAGCTCAGCAGGCTTTAGCTATCGTTCACTACATTGCATCAAGTATTGAAGATCATTTGAACATGCCAAAGATTTTCTCCATGGTAAATGTTCTTACTTTGAACTTGCTGTCGTGTAAGGGTTTTTCTTTTTCTTTTTCTTTCTCTTTCCAACTAGGCTCTTTTAATTCTAGAATCGGTAGGTACTACTTTGAGTGGTTCTCATTTGTCAGATAATGCAGTTGCTTTGGCTAACCCATCTGCATCTGAGTTCTCTTCTCTAAGAATCTGAATCAATTCGAATCTATCAAACTTTACGATCAAACTCTAAAACTTCAAAGTAATACTTGCTTAAGCTTTCATCTTTAACTTCATACATTCCATGAATCTGTTTCACCACTAGTTAAAAATCACTTTTGGCCTTTACACATTTTCCTCCTAAGGCTTTAACTAATTTTAACCTAAGCAATAGTACTTCGTATTCTACCATGTTGTTCGTAACTTCAAAGTCCAATCTTACTACATACACCAGCCTCACTAGACCTTTCCTCAGATCATTCCTATACCAAATCCTCATTGGTTACTCACTCTATCCACTTGTAGCTCCCATCCTTCTTCTGACTAGTATTCTATATCTTTACACTCTTCCAATTCTTCTTTTCCCAACTTTGTACATTCTGAAATGAAATCTGCCAAGACCTACCCTTTCTTTTATGTTCTAGGCTTGATCTAAATATCATACACTCCAAGTTCTATCACCTATTTTGTTATTCTCCTAGTTAGGTCTGACTTTGACAAAACCACCTTCAACAATTGGTTTGTCAAAATCATCATTAGATGACCTTTGAAATAGTGTATGAGCTTTCTCTTTGCATTTACCAATGCGAATGCCAGTTTCTCCATTGTTCCATACCTTTATTCAACATCTATCATCATCCTACTAATGTAAAAGATTAGCTTTTGCTTATTATTTTCTTCTTTGAATAGGACTACGCTAATTGAGATTTTTGAGTTTGCTAGATACAAGAATAACTCTTTCCCTAGTTCTGGTGCTAACTATATTGTTACGTTGGTCAAGTAATCTTTAATCTACTTTAGAGCTTCCTCTTGTTTTTCTCCTTATTCTACTTCTTTGGTTTTTTTTTTTTTCATACTTTGAAGTAAAGGTTTCCACTTGTCTAAAATTTTTGTGATGAATCTCCCTAAAGCTACAATCTTCCTACTAAAGAATGAACTTCTTTCATCGTCTTGGGTCTTTCGTCCGTTAGTATGTTCTTCATCTGACTAGGGTTGCCTTCTATTCCTTTTTTACTCACCAGGTAGCCTAAAAATTGGCCTGAAAAGACGCCAAATGCACATTTTATTGGGTTCAAATTCATCTGATTCTTATTCAAGTTTTTAAAAGTTTTTGCTAGATTTGACAGATGGTCCCATTTTCTTTTGCACTTTACCACCATGTCATCTATGTAAACTTCCAGGGTTTTTTCCAATTGTTCTTTGAACATTTTGTTCACTAGTCTTTGACAAGTTGCCTCTGCATTTTTCAAACGAATGGCATTATTTTGTAACAGTAGAATCCCTTTTCTGTAACGATCATTGTTTTTTTTTTTATCTTCCTTACTCATCTTAATTTGATTATATCCCGAATAAGCATCCAGGAAAGTTAGTCTTTCGTAGAGAGTTATCGCATCCACTATTTGATCTATTTTTGACAAGAGAAAACTATCTTTTGAACAAGCTTTATTTAGGTTTATGAAGTCTATGCATACTCTTCATTTTCTATTCTTCTTCTGAACCAAGACTACATTAGAGATCTAGTCAGGGTATTTCACTTCTATAATCATCCTTGTCTTCAGCCACTTATCTACTTCCGCAATTATAACTTGATTACATTCTGGTGCAAATCTTCTTTGCTTTTGTTTGACAAGCTTTATTGTGCTTTTGGTGTTTAGACAATGCAATGATTCAGTTAGGTCTATGCCTACCATATCTTAGTGATTCCATGCAAATGTACTCATGTTTCCTTTAAGAAACCGTATTAACTCTTAATTTTCTTCTTTTCTAGCAGGTTGCCACCAGTACTATTTTCTCTTATTCTGTTGAATCTAAAATCACTCTTAATTTGATGCTACTTGCTTCAAATCAATCAAAGGGATTGAACTTGGTTTGATTATTGAATTGCTAATCCAAAGTTTGTTGAAAGCCAAATAAAATAGTATGTTTATGCTGTTCCCTCTGTCTATCAACATTTTGGCTACATCACAGTCATATATTCTCAGAGTTATTACTAGTGGATCATTATGAGGTGTCATTACTCTGGCTAAGTCCTTAGGTCTAAATTTTATCTCAGGAATGATTTTTCTTCGTATTGCATGTTGTTCCACTACACAGACTTCTTTCAAGCTTTCTCCTTTCCTCTTCTTATTCATTAGGCCCAACTAGTATACTTTTTCTGCCTCTATTCTTCCATGGATGATTGAAATTAATCTAGTTTTAGACCTTACATCTTCCTTTTGATGAACAAATTCTCAACCGGTTATCGTCCCTCAGTTTCTTCATTCTTGACATGCTTTTTCAATTCGCCTTGTCTAATCACGGCTTTGATTTGTCCTTTGAGGCTTCCACACTCTTCATTTGTATAGCCGTGATCATTATTCAACTCAAAAATCTTGGTTTTGTCTCTTTGCTTTGGTTCTGATGTTGTTGGTCTTAAAGCTCTAAGAATTCCTAAATGTTTATTTTCTTGGAAAATCTTTTCCACAGGAGTGTTTAGTTGCACTTCTTCTCTAGTGTTATACGGTTTAAATTTATTTTCTCTTTTGGATGTATCGATATGACTCACTTAATATCTTTGCTTTGAAAATTGATCATTACTCCACCTAGTGTGGTTGTCTATCCTTTCTTCTGATGGTTTCCTTAATCTAGAAGTCTTTTTTGTCCCTTTTTGATGCCTATCTTACGGTGAATTAGTTGTTGGTGTTCTTCTATGTCCAAGGAAATTAGGATTGAACTTCATATATCTTGCCTTTTTTGCTCTAATACTATTTTCTACTTTTAGGATCACTTTTGCTATACTTTTTGCCAGATCTCAGGTCAGCATCTCATGTAATTCATGTTCTCTGACCAAGCCATCTCTGAAAATATTTGCTACTATTTTTTCATCCACAATCCCTACTTGATTCAATTCATGAATGAATAGATCAAGGAAGTTCTTTTTAATTTCATTGGTTTTCATCCTCACATTTATCAAATCGGCCATGGTCTTATTTTCCTTTCTATTGTAGATGAATTGAGTCATGAATTTATTAGCAAGTTCTTGAAAACTTGAGATTGAATTTGGTTCCAATTAATTGAACGAGGTGGCCGCTAATCCTGATAACATCTTGGGAAAGACTTTAGAGAGCAAGTTTTCATTTGATGTCTCCAACATCATCACTCGCTTGAAAAAATATAGAAATTCTACTGGATCTAATCTTCCATCGAATGTTTTCATCTTTGGAGTTGTAAACTTCTTAGGCTTTAGTTCTTTCAAAATCATTTTAGAGAATAGTGATTTCACTATGCTTCTGGCTTCTCTTAGTGCTAGGTTTGTGGGGGAGATATTCTTGATCTCCTTTATTTGTACATCCACATAGTCTTTTACTCACTTTATGTGACGTCCCCCGTACGTTACCATACTATCCAGTCGAGTTCTGAAGCCGACCGTGATGACTGGCAACCTCGTGGGTCGTCGTCCTTTTACTTAACATACTTAACTTTCTATTTTTAACATTCTTATTTTAAAGCGGAAGCAATTTCTATAGCAATTTTTTTTTTAACTTACATACTATACCTATATCTCTATCATACTCTTATAACATATAATTCATAAATTTCTTTCTTTCATCTTCCTTTTTGAACGCTCAGCGAAAGACTCATAGTAGTACCATACCCTCGCCCAGTCCCTTGGCACGTGCAGATTCGTCCGTTGTCCATCATATTACTTTAAACTAACAGGTTACTTACCTGCAATGTATGAACAACTAATGAGTTAGATACTCAGTAAGTTCAAATATACATTCATTATCTTATAAATACTAGTAATATATATTATTACTAGAATATATGACATCACGTACATCGTCTATACATATCATCAAAACATAACATAGAATGTGAGCTTCCTCATGCTCGTTTATCTCTTCACTAATCATTCCTATCATTCTATTGATAATCTCTTATCATTCTATTGATAATCTCTTATCATTCTATTGATAATCTCTTATCATTCTATTCTAATCTCTTCATTTCTTTTCTTTTCATTTCTATCATTTCTTAACTTTCTGTTCTAAACCTTTATAACTTTTCTATCGTTTTGTCCTCATCTCTTATCTTTTTGTATCTTATAAGCTAGTAACATATACACTGGCATTGCATCACGTAAAAAACGTGTCATTCACATCATACACATAACATCAAATACATCACATCACATATATTAATTCTATTATGTTTTTTTAAACTTCATTTTATTATTTATTTATTTTTCATCAATTTCATTATGTCATTCTTTCATATCGTTTATTTCTTTTCATGTCATTCTTTTCTTTTCTTTTCACTCACTTTTCCTTTCTTTTCAGTTCACTCTCCTTTCCCTTCTTTTCTTTTCACGCACTCGCCTTTCTTTTCTTTTCTTTTCACGCTCCTTTCCTTTCTTTTCTTTTCACTCTCCTTTCGTTTCTTTTCTTTTCACTTTCGTTTCGTTTCTTTTCTTTTCACTCTCCTTTCGTTTCTTTTCTTTTCTTTTCACTTTTCTTTGGTGGGCCCGTTGTTGAACGTACCTATTTGCACGCAGACAGTGGGAGGAGGGGGAACGACCCACCAACCTACCTCATAGTCACATTAATTATCACACCTTCGGGGTTGGTCCAACCTATAAACTACCGCACCTTCGGGACAGCGCCACATCTGCATGGAGGATATAGACCTGAAGTCTCAACCTTGTAGGGAGACTGGTACGCCAACAACTTAAGTTTTCAGTTTTATTATCTTGTATGCTTTTATTTTTCTTATATTGATTTTTTGTTGTACATCTTTTTCATGACATTCATTATCTTTCCTTTCTCATTTTTTTCATAAAACATTTCATGGAATATTTGTTCTTTCGTTGTTCTATTTTTCTTTCGTAATTCTTTCTCATTGACATCTTTTTTTTTTTTCATTCTCATTTCGTAAGACATATATCGTTGTTTCATGTTGTTGTTTTTCTTTTCTTAATTCTTTACCTTATTCGTGTGAATTATGTCAGTCACACTTTAGCATATATAGCACATATTACTTACATATCATCACATCACATCACATCATAACAAACAAAAACACATTTAGTTAAATGCAGATAATTATTCTCTGTTTATCATTTGCATCATTCTATCTATCGTATCTTATCATCATATTCCTATCGATTATAACCTATCGTTCTATTCTATCAATCACATCTTATCGTTATGTTCTAATCCTTCCATCATACCTTTCATCATAACCTATCATTGCTTCTCTTTCTTGTCTAACTCTTTGTTTTCATATCATTTTTCATAAAACACCTATCATTTCGTTCTCATAAAACATACCCTTTCTTAATTCCTTTCATTACCGATCATCGTTGCTCTATCAATCATAACTTAACTTCCATAAAACTTTTCATAAAACATCTATTCTTTCCTTTCCTTTCATATCTCATCTCTTTCTTATGCATTCTATCATAACATTCTCGTTCTTACCCTTTCCATTCTTCTATCTCTCTTTCTCACATCTTTACTCTCATAAAGCTTTTATAATACATTTCCTTCGTAATTCAATATATACATATATATATTTTTTATAAATTATTTATTAAAACTTATCTTTTAACATCATCATAGTATTGCTATAGCGTTACTATAGCATCATCGTAAATCACATCATGACATTTACATACAAAACATATAAATACTATAAGCTTGTTCATAGTTGTAGATGGGTAAATGTCTGAACTTACTTATAGCGTGCTTATCCTCTTCTTGGAATCCATCGACGTCCTTTGTCGCGTCTGGATCAGATTTCTATAGACAAACTTTGTCCGTTAATCACAATTTCATTTATAGCTTTTATTTTATTAAAAAGCTTGATTCTGATCTTATAACCCTTAATTATAGTCTTAGGATAGCTTTTTAAACCTTAATTGCCATTTTTGAATTTTTTTCCAACTTTTTGAAATATTACGATTTTACCCTAACTTTTAACAAAATTACAATTTTACCCTTGACGTGATTTTTCATAACTTAAACCTCAATTTTGGCTTTTAAAAACTTCATTACCTTATTTCGGGTCATTGGGGCTCTTTTCCCATAATTTGAGAATCTTTGGGGCAAAATGACCATTTTACCCCTAATGGGTCGTTTAATCATAAAATTTTCATTTTCATACTTAGGCTGGATTTTCTAAACCCAAAATCATCTAATTAACTTTTTAAATCTTATTGGACCTTTTTCGAATCAATTCTTATTATTTTGCCAATTTTTCACATTCCCGGCCTTCGGGAAGTACTATTCTGACCTAAGAGTCGGTTTCATGCTTTTCTTGCATTCTAGGGTTTCGAAGGGTCGATTTACTAATTATAACTTGCCCTTTCCTTTTTTCATGCCCTAATTCCTCAAGGGGGCTCGGGTTACTTTTCCGATCATACTTTTACCCCTCGTTTTCCTATATTATCCCTAGTTCCGTTTTTAGAAATTTCGGCAGCATTTCCGCTTAATTTTTGAGGTTCCAGCGTTTAGGAAACACGTGAAAACCATCTATCATGATCTAATTCTATCACGTACTATATCAGAGGTCTAGATTTTACATAAAACTCGTACTATTTACGTAAAATCGTTACATTATCACATATTTTTCTTTTCCTCCATTACAACCATTTTCTTCTTTTTACATACATTTTTTTTTTTCAAAATTTTCATACCAATAATCATAAAATCATATAATAGTCCCAAACAATTAAATTGCGGAACGTAAAGAGGTGAGGATTTATACCAAATTGCAGTCCGGTCTCGACGGCATAAACCCTAATTCTTCGTTCTTCATATCTGAGGTCCCGTCTTGCAAATCTGACTCCGCGGATGCGTCCGGAACGTTGAAAATAGGCCAACGGGCCAAACTTCAATTTTCGGTCACCGGTCGGCGTTGACCGGCGGCTATGGTGAAAGGTGAGTAGTCCATCTTGAAGATCTCGACGTGAGGAACTCATTGGTGGTGTCAATTTCACCAATCGAAGCTCCTATGGCCAGAAATCGACCCTCGAAAAACTGACGGCGGCGACAGTGTTGGATCTCCATTTTCCGGTGATTGTTGCCCAAAATTGATTTAGTACTTTTGATCTACGTGTTGTTCTGAACATTTTGATACCAACCTTACAACTCAACTCCGCCGGAAACGACAGGTTTCATGGCGACGACGGGCGGAGTTGGGCGGTGCGATCCGGCGGCCGTTGGGCTGAAACACCACCTGGGTTTTGTTCTACTCTTCACCACGAGTCTTTTGGGACCGGAATCAACTTGATTGGACGTCGGATGGCGGAGATACGGCGTCACAAAATTTTCGGTGGCCGGCGGCTTCAGGCGGCGCGTGCGAGCTCCTACAGCATCGGTTCCGTCGACTCGGCCCACCGTCGGACTTAGCTTGGCGAGAGCTTTCTGATGACACCGACGGTGTCGAAAACGGACACCGTTTCCGATAGTTGGTTACTGTACACGTGTGGGTAAAGAGAGAAAGAGAAGGGAGGAGAGAGTGTGTATGTGGACAAATGAGGAAATTTCACTTTTTTTCGCTCTTTATATACTTTCTCGGCCAAAATTTCAACATGGGCTATCCTGACTAATTTGGGCGTCCTGAATCCAAATATATCAGTTTTATTTTCATCTGAGGTCATCTTGTCCAGTTTCTGATACTGCGAATTCTCGGTCAAAAATTACCCTTGTGCTCAATTATCAAATTTGAGCGTGCTGATAGGCTATCCTAACTAATTTGGGAGTACTGAACCCAAATTTATCAGTTTTATGTCAAGATAATATCATCTTGACCTCTTCTTGATACTGTGAGTGGCATGCACGTGTACACACATAATATCATTATCAATCATTTTTCATCCTTTAACATTATTGGAACATTTTATTTAGCTCCAAACAATATTAAATCATTTAATTTCACACTTTAACACTTAAATTCATTGTGTATTTATTCTCCAAAAAATATGAATTTTCCTGGTTATCACACTTTAATATGTTTTCCTCAGAATTCCAATTCCCTGAAAGGGTAAACTGTAAAATTTCTTCTTTATTGGTTCTATCCTCTTCTATTCTTTTCTTAGCTCTGGTATTCTTCTTCTCTTTTATTTCTAGAGCTTTGATCTCCAAACTAACGTCTTTTGAGTCTGTTTCATTATGTTTCTGCTCTCTTTTCTTGAGTTCTTTACTCTTTTCTTTTGACGTGGCCAGTTATTCTTCTAGCTAAACTTGTCTTTTGATCATTTTCTAGCATCTCTCTTCCATTTGTTGTTGTTTTGCCAGCATACTCTAGAGCATATTCATCAAGTCCGGAGATTGCATATTCATGTTCAACTCAGATTGAACGTTCGTCGTCATCTCTTCAAGCACGTCTCTTTCTGCAGTCTGGCTTCCTTCACCTTACCGAATCATTCAATTGGACCTTAGCATTCTGATTTACTTCTATCTAGATTTCTTACTGCTTTTTCTTAAGATTTTTCCAATTCTCGTTTCTCATCATTGCCAATTATTAGGATGATTTCTTTCACCCTAAAAACTCCCCAACAACAAAGTCTAAGAACATCAACACAATTCTTTATAGAAATTCTCTTTCTATAAATTCTAAGAACTCTCTCAGACCTTCTCTCTTTAAGAATTATTATCTTTCTAGAATCTAGAACATAATTCCTCTAATAAATTTTTTGGATGCCTAAATTGTGATGTTTCTTCCCTATTTATAGACTTTGAGCCCTCCTTGGAAGTCCTGTAGGCTGTTTGTTTAGTCTGCCATGTCATTTTCAAAGTGAATTCTTTATTATTCTTCAATCTGATTCCTCTCTAGTTCTTCTTTAGTCTGACTCAGACTTGTCTTTAAACACAGTCTTAATAGAATGATATCCTTTCATCCCTTCTGTATATTCATAATGCTCTTCTCTTAATAAATGATGTCGTTTTACTACGAGAAAGTATTTGTTGTCCCCACACTACCTATTATTTATTGATGGTGTATAACTAAAAATGTTAAATCTGATTAAAGTCATATTAAAAACAAATAAAATTCTAATAGATAATGCTATATCATTGAGGCACCTTATCAAAAATTTCTTGATCATTAATATTCAAGAAAAACTCTTAAGAGAAAGAAGAGTTATTTACTTATCTCTCTCTTTCTCTCTATTCTTACCTGCAGATGATGATATTTTGTTTTTTCAAATCATATAGATGATCAGACTATCAACGCCGTAGGCGCCTACATGTGTTTTTCTTTGAATTACTGAGCATATAGAGGATATGGGTCTTGTGAATGTTCTTGAATCTTCATCTGTGATTATTACAGGTCATAAAACTTTCTCTTAGTGCGTTGGACGTTTTTCTTATGGGGCGATGGGGACATTTTCTCCCCATTTATACAAAAAATTTTTCTCATTCTTTTTACTTAATTCGAATTAATCCTTGTACCTATTTCATGACCATATCCACTAATGCCCCATATACAAAACAGAACTTTGTCGTGTTTTTGTGGACGCAATGTTGCATGTGTCAACATTATAGACAGGACAACTAAAGTAAACCCGGCATAGTATTGTAGTAGTTATTATTCCGGGTTCACTTCTTGGTTGAAATTTACAAAACTGAGGTTAAAACTAGGCGGTAGCAGAGTACCGTCAATGACTTGGGATTCTAATGGGAGGGATTGAAATCTTTATTTAGAGAAGATTAGTATAGTAAAAGTTAGGAGAAAAAGGAAAAAAAAAATATAATAACAACCTATGAATGATTGATCGAAATTTACTCTATATAAGCCTTTGATGTAATAATAAGAATATCTTTCACTTTTTTACTATTTAGATATTTCTAGATTCAATATTGGACAACTCAAATTTAAAGGTCTTCTCCAATCAATATATATTATGTAGCATGAACCCATAATTGTTTATGTGAAAATTTGGTCATTTTTTGCCTTGATTTGAATAAAGTTATTTATGTTTATTAGTAGACCGGGAGATTTACTCTAAAGGTCCTCCGCTTTTCAACCAAAAAAATAAAGGCCAGTCGGTTGTTTGCCTTCCACACCTTGCAAAGTAATATGGTGGACGTCTTTGTCCAGATGGCATATTAAAATAAATAAATAAATAACTTTAGCGGATATTTAAACCTTTTGCCTAATTTATTTATTTATTGTTTTTGATAATCTTATGGCAAAATTTGAGTTGAATAATATATATTTTTTATATTGTTTCCGAGCTTTACCCTAAAATCACTTAGAGAGCGTTTGGTAAACGCATTATATTTTGATTGTATTTGAATTAAATTTGTTTTTAGAATGTTATATTTGGTTGAAAAGTATTTGTTTTGTATTTGAATAAAATGTGTATTTGGATTAAAAATATTTTAGAGTTGAAAAGTTGATGTGATTGGTAAAAGTAAAGATAAATAATAGAATTGAAAAGTTGATGTGATTGTTTTAAAAATATTTTGAATAGTAATTGTTTTCGTAGCACTGTTGCAAAATTTATGTTTTGTGTAAAATTGTATTGTATTTGAGTAAAATTAAAATGAAATTTTTTCTTCAAACGCCCCTTTAATCCAATTTTGAAAAATCGGGCTTTGAATTTAGAAGGTAAGGAATCAAACTCTCTATTTTTATTTTAATCAAGTGTAAATTACCATTCAACGATAAATCTATTTATATTGCTACTAAGCTTTTCATTAAAATCACTGAATCCATATTTGGAAAATCTAATTTTAAATTTGGGGTAAAAAGATTCACACTCTTTATTTTTATTATAATAAAGCGTAAATTACTGTCAGATTAAACTTGTTACAAAAATAAATTTGCATTCATAAATTTCTTCCCCTTTTCAAATAAATGTATAAAAAAAAATGGTATCTCAGTCTTTGAAAATGTTGGCTTCACGAGGGTTGTACGTTTATACGCGCAAGGCGAAGGAAACTGAAAAATAACAAAGGATTAGCTAAGAGGTATGCAAATGGTGGTTGTGAATAAATACTAAAATATTATTCCGATGATTTAGCGTTTTTATATTATATTACATTATACACGTTGAAAGAGCTGAAAAAAATGTATTCTTACCTTAATTTAAGATTCCTTAGCTTAGAAGGAATAGAAGAAAAGTAGTCACTAGTTTATTGTATTTATGATTTATATTTATATTTATATTTATATGTATTGGTTAAGAAAGTTACTAACTCCAAATTTCCAATTCCCTTCTTTTGATAGAGAAAGCTTCCAACTTCCTTCTTAAAAAAAGAAAAAAGATTTAAAACATGAGTTTTCACAAAATATACTAATGTTTTTTTTAATAATTAATATATACTATTGTTTTGAAATGGCAGGATTCGTTTATAATATGGTATTGTCGAGTTGTTATATTTATTTTGTGTTTAATTAGGTAAGTCAATTGATACTTCTCAATGGTGTTCATTTTTTTTTTTTTGGACATTTAGACAATGTTGTATTTGCATGCCCATTAAATCCCCCTACAGACACGCATACACACTAAGTTATACGTTGTAATTGAAACTGAAAACTCCTTGATTCCGTCGTCTTTGCATGTGAGCAGACATGAGATTACAGAGATATGAAATTGACTCTGCATAAAGTCGTATAGTTTTGTGCTCAATTTTGTACTATATTTGATTGATAGTTCAAATCTAAAAGATTAAGTTTAAATTCAATTATATATTTGGTTTGTTGGTCCATTTCAAGCTATTTAGTCCATAACTTATACAATATTTTAAACTCAAAAATACTATTTACGAATCTTTTTTCATATAAAAAAAAAATTATTGTACTAACCTCATAAAAAAATAAAAGGAAACCCAATTTTCAATGTAAGTTTAAACCTAACTTTTATCATCCAAGTACTTTTAGTTCAAGATAAAATTTTCTAACTCAAATTTAAATCTCAAACACAGGTTCATTTCATAATTCATATCATTTTAAATTTAATCCAAATTTTCTAATTCAAATTCGTGATTTAAACGAACTCTTAATATATAGTCCTTCAAACGAAGCTCTATTTCACTTCTCACTTCAATATCCTAATTGTTGAAATCACATCTCATACATAGTACTTACATCATCATTTTCATATGATGGTTGTGTAAGGATCTATATCATCTGTCTAATTTAATATCTTATATGAAAAATAAAAACATGTAAATTTATGTGAAAAACTCTAAACAGGAAAAAAAAACCATGGACAAGTGAGAAAATATTCACTAAATCGAAAATTGATACAAAAGTTAAGTCTAATTTATGGCTAACAAAACCCCTAAAATTTATCATATATATGTGCAAGAAATAATAACTCGATTTTTCCGATACCACCATGGACTACCAAAAAATTCTCATAATATATCGTACCCAGTCTTTCAAACTGGGCCAAACAGAATTTAGGTCACTATATTGTGATATACTCATTTGGTGAAATCAGATCTTAAAGCATAAAAAAAATCAACCAAAAAATATTTCAATATTTTAAAAGATATGACATTATACAGTTAGTTTGATATCATCTAATTTGAACACAAAGGAAGTAGAAATTATAATGACAGTGGAATATTTACCGTATAAATGCAACAACAAATGCAATCCTTACTTACAACAACACATGCACACTGAACAATGAAAAAAAAAATCAAAGGAATATAAATACGTATATTTATACCCAATAATAAAAGACCAAAAGGCACTTTTGTCACTTTTCTTGGACCATCATGTGATGGGTGAGCTCTTTTTGGACCACCAGATGACAAACTCAATACCCATCACATGTTTTTTTTTTTTTTTACTTTATTTTAATTATCTATTACACACATTTATAATATGTGTTCTCAAACTATTATATAAAATATATGTATAAGTAATGATCTACGCCGCTTTAGATTCAACTGGTAGCTCTATTGATCCAAGTTGATTGGGAGCTTGGGCACTTTGGGTTCAAATAGGAGCTCAGATCCTCTACCATGAGTCTTGTATTCTTGGATCGTGAATGACATTTCCCATTAGAATCACCATCAACAATGAATACGAACTATAGACAAATCCTTGAACTACTCCTCTATATTAAGAGAGAGTGCCCAATTAATCACCTAAACTTTGTTAAATTCTCTTATTTTGTTTATTAACTTAAGCATCAAAGTCCCATTAATTAGTATCTAATCGGAATCCAGGTGATTGTCAAGATGCTTTTATTGCACACTTGATTAAGCATATGTTCTATTTAAATAACAAATTCAAGGGGAAGAAATTTTGCCACCCATAAGCTACAATCTTTGGCATATTTTTTAATTTGTTTCCATATATTATGGTCAATGTTAATTAATTATTGAAAACAAAGTAATTCAGTTCGCCAACAAAATCATGTATATTTACCAAAAAGGTAACATTGGTTCATTCAAAACAACACTTCAAGAATTCCCATGTCCAAGTGCCATGTTCAAAAAAGAAAAAGGTTAGCGTCAATGTTCCTTTCTTAGAAGTATGAGAAAAACATGCACAAATGGTTCACCAAATTAACCATAACTCAATCGAAGAAGAAAAGAACATGGTTGTTGTACCTTCTTTTTTCTCCCACAAGGTTTTGCATGACTACTATTCCCGGGTTCTTTTTCTAACATTTAACAACATCTACTTTTCTTGTCAATGTTTCCCCAAATTCATTCATATAGGTTGTTTGCTTTTTGTTCAAAAGTATACCAAGTTCGTGGAAAGTACCAAGACCAAAACCAAGAATTTCATCAACAAAAGCCAAAAGTATATACTCCACCAAAAACCAAATCAGTCAAAAATAGTATATTCCATTAAAAGAGAGATGCAACTCCTATATTCTATATCTTTTTATTTTTGTTACATCAATATCCTTTAAACAAAATTACGGTGCATTAACCAAGTTCAATTATAGTAATATTTGGTGTAACAATATCGAGAATATATATATATATATGAAACAACATGCAACAAAACAAGCAATGCCAAGTTTACATCTTTAGAGCAAAAAAGAAAAGAAAAAGTTCTCCACATCCAATTGGTACTTTTAATTATCAGCAAAAGAAAAAAAAATAATAACGAATTGATTTTCAAAAAAGGAATTTTATCCAAACAACGAAAATGAAATTCCGAGAAATTGTTATTGACACGTAGGACTCTGACACCTGGACTTTTGGAAAGCCGTACGGTATATAAACTTCTGTCGCTGAGATACGCAGGATCAGTTTTGTGTCGTCGTACTCGTATTCTCATTACGCCTCCAATCACGTGACTCCACTGTTTTCATCTTTTTTTCTTTTTCCATTCCAGGAATATCAAAAGTTTGTAAACCTCTATCCTTTTATTATCAACTTATCATATAAAAACAAACAGAAATCTTTGTTTTAGACAAGTTTTTGTTAAGAATTGCCCTCTCCAAAAAAAAAAAAAAAAAAAAACGAACAAAAGAAAAGTTTGGAATTGAATGACTAAAGAACCCTTACTTATGTATGATCATGGTGCATAATTAACAATGTTCCTTCAATTTTTTTTTTTATATGAAAAAAGTACATTGGAAGGCATGTCGATTAGCTGTGTCTTTTTGTGAAATTTCTCTGTACAGTTGCGTCTGTTACATATGTCAAACACAACACCTAATTTAGCTGGGTGTTGAGCGTGTTAGTCTCTTGTTTGTTTGATAAGAAAACACTTCATGTTCAATTTCTTTTATAATAACGTCTTGTTTGTTTTATTGACTCAGATCTAAAATTTTGATTTTAATTGTCTTGTTCTAAAAAATTAGTAAAAATTATAATTAAGTTAACAAGTTTCAACTCAAAATTTCATTTCATTCTAAACTCGACTCGTGAACTATTTAGGCCTCGTTTGGTGAGCGCATTGTATTTGCATTACGTTTAAATGCAATGCATTGAATGCAATTTGTATTTGGAGGAAAAGCATTAGCATTGCATTTGAATGCAATGTGTGTTTAGGTGAAAAGTATTTGAATTGTATTTTAATAATAAATATGTGATGTGATGGGTAAAAATAGAAAGAAAAAAAGAAGAGAGAGAGAATATATGATGTAATTAAGAAAAGTAATAAAAAAAGTGAAATAATAAATAGTTTTTGTGTTGGATTTAAAATGTGATGTGATTGATATTTGAATGAAATATTTTTGTATTTGAAAGAAATTATATTACATTTAAATACAATGTCAAAAAAACAAGTCATCCAAACGCAGGCTTAAACTTGAAACTTTTTAATTTATTTAATTATTTGATTTATTAATATTCATATTAAAAATTTACAACACGCGCACGTAAAATCAATGTGCTGTGGATCGTAAATAAAAGATCATATCAATTGTGTTAAACTTTTTCAAAATAAAAGATCATATCATAGGATCTTCCTGTTGTAAAAAACAAACGAAAAAACAAAACAAGAAAACAAAGAATTTCATGCGAGAGAGGGAGAGAGAGGGTTGGTAGTTTTTGGAAGAAGAAAATGGTTGGCGCGCGTGGCTGACTGGCTGTGGAATACTGAAGGAAAATGGCTCCTTAAAATGGCAAAACATTGCAATGCCAAAAGAAGAAAAAGGAAAAAAGAAAAAAGAAGATGGTGAGAAATGAGAAGTGAGAAGTGAGAAGTGACAGGCAAGGCAGCTTCTGCAGAATTATCATAACTTCGCCTCCTACAATCCTCTTCTTTTCCCCCGCAATTTCTCCTCTCTCTCTTTCCTCTCCCTCTTTCACTCTCTAGCTTCCATTTCCTTTATTTACTTTTTCTTCTTCTTCTTCTTCTTTACAGACACAGAAAACGCGGGAAAAAAATGGCAGGAGGATCATCGAAAGTCGACGAGTTTCAGCCTCATCCGGTGAAGGAGCAGCTTCCCGGCGTCGATTTCTGTCTCAACAGTTCTCCTCCATGGCGTACATTTCTCTCTCTTCCCTCCCTCTCTCTCTCTCAAAGAGCATTGCTTCGTGTGTTTGTGTGATTGTCACTGTGGATTTTTTTTTTGAAAGTTTTCCCAGAGTTTGACTCACTCTGTTTCGATTCCGGACTCTGTTTTTTGCTTCCTAGTTGAATCCGATGATGTAGTGCTGATCAGCTCACCGTCAAGCGTGCACTCCTCGTTTTCCGGGAAAATTTTTCTTCGTTTTGTTACGGTTTGTTTGGTTGCCGAGAAGAGAGAGAAAAAAAAAAAAAACAGAAAGAAAGAAAAAGTGGTTTATTGTCCACTTCCGAGTTCCAGTTTTCTAGTTACCTACCCCAATATATACTGCAAAAATTTAATCCTACGCCATTTTCAGAGTACTAGTCTTGTTCCCATTGGAGTTGTTAGTCTTGTTTGGTTGCCGAGAAAAAGCTTTGTTTCCCGCTTTCTGTTACTTTTATTACATTTTCTTGCAACCGACCTAATTCTTATAATTCTACTACGTTCTCAGGAATTGGTAAACAAAGTAGAGTTTAGATCAACTTCTAAATTGTTTGATTTTGTTTTTCTTGTGTTGAACACAGCTGAAGCAATACTTCTGGGATTTCAGCACTTTGTGGTGATGCTTGGAACCACGGTTTTCATCTCCTCACTACTTGTCCCTTTGATGGGTGGTGGAAACGTAAGAAGATTATAAAGAAGCTGAAATCTTACATTTTGTTTGCTAATTTTTGTGTTTTTCTTTGTTTTTGCTTCCAATTTAGTGATAATTTTTATCTTTAAATGCTAAAAATTTAGGTGGAGAAGGCTCAAGTTATAGAGACTCTACTCTTTGTTTCTGGTATAAACACCCTTTTGCAGACTTGGGTCGGAACTAGGCTTCCTGTGGTGATGGGGGGTTCGTATGCTTTCATTATCCCCGCCATATCCGTCTCTCATCAACGGAGGTTTTTCAGATACGAATTCAATCCCCATCAGGTCGGCCTTACACAACCTGTTTTCCAATTTTCTGCTCACAATGAAAGTGCTTCCTGATAATAAGAGTGTTTATGAAATTGTTCTCTTTCGTTAATGCTTATACGAGAGATGGTAAAACAGAAGTCCTAATGAGTGATGTCTTTGTTACTTGTTAGTAAGGGTGAGGGAAAAAAAAATGCGCTCTAGGAAATTTGGGAATAGTTGGTATTCTTCTTGAATGTATTTGTTGCATATTTTGTTTTGATCCTTCAGTGATGAGTATTGCATCTGCTTTGCTCGCTTTTTATTCCTTCATTTATTTATTTATTTTTATTGTTGTAGTCTTTGCATAATAAAAATTCATTTTCCATGGTTTTTAGCGGTTTAAGCAAACAATGCGAGCTGTACAAGGGGCACTGATTATTGCATCCGCTGTTCAAATTCTCCTGGGATTCATTGGCTTTGTAAGAATTTTTGCGAGGTAGGTTGTGTAGGAACTCAGAGTCTATCTTCGACGATATCCGCAATTGTTGTTAGTTATCCGATCAAAGATCTTGATTTCAAGGTGTATGATAGGTTTCTGAGCCCGCTTGGTGCCATTCCTTTTGTGACGCTAACTGGACTTGGGTTATATGCACTTGGTTTCCCAATTGTAAGAATGCTTAGCCTGTCACTCCGTTATGGTACAAGATTACAACTTCCATTTTCTTCCTTTTAGATTAGAGTTGTCAAATCTGTTTCCTGTGAACCAAGCTGTGTGTTTGTCATTAGGAGGAAAAATGAAAATGAAAAACACAAAATGCTTTTCTTGATAAGGCGGGAATTTGGTAACAATAACTATCTTCTTGTGGTATTTCTTTTCCATGCATATATTGCAGAGCATATCATCTAATGTAGAAAACAAAATGATATTAAATAATTTTAATGCCTTGGAACGATTCGATTGCAAACAATTCAGTGGATTACAATTCGGTGTAGAATTATGGTTATTCATGTTCAATTCACTCTTCAAGATGCATGTAATTCTCACAGATGTTCATTGTTTACTAAAAGGAAATGAAATTGCTTGTTGCTTGTAGCTGGCAAGATGTATTGAACTTGGACTCCCGACATTGTTTATCGTGATTTTTCTATCTCAGGTGGGCAACCGTTTTATTATATGTTCTATCCAGTTTTATTATATGTTCTATAATTTTAGTCCTTCATATTAAGGAAACTCTGGAATTGCTATTTGTGTGAGTTCTTAGGCATGATCTACAATGCCATGCTGAGATTCGAACGCTTAACACATTGTTTGTGAATAATGTCGCTTGAACTTCTAATATCTAATCAATATAACTGCAGTATGTTCCCTACATGTTAAGATCAAAAAGAAGGGTATTTGATCGCTTTGCTGTCCTAGTAGCGGTTGCAATTGTTTGGGGATTTGCAGAAATTTTGACTGCAGCTGGTGCATATAAGAATAAATCTCCGCTCACTCAAATTAGTTGCCGCACTGATCGTTCTGGTCTCATTAGCGCAGCCCCTTGGTAAGCTTATATCATCATTCCTTTAAGTGTTGAAACTTTGCAATTTGTTAATGGTAATTTGGTCCCATATCACTAAATTTATGCGGTATTTTAATTATCATGTCTCATTGGTAGGTTAGTTTTAAAACTCAAAACCATGATTACTGACGTGATTATTTACTTTTTAAATGAAGAAGTGGTTTTGTTTGTAAATTGTTACTTGGTTTTTTTTATAATATTTTTTATATACTTTTTTCAAGAACTTGTGTACTACAAAGTTTCGTCAATATGTGTAGGATAAGGGTTCCATATCCATTTCAATGGGGAGGTCCTACTTTTAATTTGGGGGATGCTTTTGCGATGGCAGCTTCTGCTTTTGTTGCCCTTATTGAGGTTTGGTCTAATAAGCTGATTTGTCATTTTCCTCACGGCTAGATTAACCCATGTTAATGGTATCCTTGCTCAAAAAACATGTAGAAAATGAGAATGTGTTAGCTTGTACAGTTTTGAATGATTTAGAGATACGTTCAAAGAGATTATTGTTGCGACATAAAGGCCACAAGTCAGGCGCACTTTTACTCTGTAAACACATAAATATGATTTTAATGCTTTCTTTCTAGAACTTAATCTAAGACACAGTAACTTTAACAGCGCTTGACAAATATTTCTTGCTTTTTTGTTTGTCTGTTGCAGTCGGTGGGCGTTTTTATTGCAGCATCAAGATATGGCAGTGCCACTCTTCCACCGCCATCTGTTCTCACTAGAGGTGTTGGATGGCAGGTATGCAAGAGATCCAACAGTGTCTTATCTTTATCACGATGCACGGTTAGATTGGTACACGTACCTT
The DNA here is from genome assembly GCA_035233585.1 of Antiaris toxicaria. Lineage (NCBI taxonomy): Eukaryota > Viridiplantae > Streptophyta > Magnoliopsida > Rosales > Moraceae > Antiaris > Antiaris toxicaria. The sequence continues at coordinate 48,047,700 of CP141158.1, forward strand.
CCACAGGTCCAGTTTTGATTTTACTTCATTAATCTGTACAATTTCAGGGAATAGGAACTTTACTGAATGGCATGTTCGGCGCAGGAACTGGCCCCACAGCATCAGTGTAAAAATTTAATTTCTTCGGTTTTTCTGTGGCTTTTGTTGTGTAATGAGACCTGCTAGTCTGATATGACTTGACTATACTGAGCGCCTGATCACGACCAATGAGAAAATTTGACCTCGTTTCCATGTCTACCTAAACACTTCAGTCAATCATAGAACGTGAAAAGATGGAAAGTAGGAAGTATAGAGGTTTTCCTTAGGAATGCTGTAGTTTTACCCTGTAGAATACATTACCCAATTCCTATTCCCACGTATGTTTTGTTAAATAATTGCCGTGATTTCCTTATCTTATTATCAAAGCTGAGTGAATTTGTAATATAACAATACTATGTTGTTTGTATAGTGAAAATGCAGGCCTTTTAGGATTAACGCGTGTTGGAAGCAGGAGAGTAATTCAGATAGCAGCCGCGTTTATGCTTTTCTTCTCTGTGTTGGGTATAACATTCAACAGTCCGAATTCTGTCATTATGCTACTTGCTGGCCTAAATGTTGGTACTCAAATTCTATGGTCTAATGGTGTCAATATTTGCGTCGCTAACAGGAAAATTCGGGGCTGTTCTTGCTTCAATACCTTTGCCTATTTTCGGGGCTTTATACTGTGTTCTATTTGCTTATGTGGGTATGTGTTCTTCTCTATATTGTTGTCGTGAAGTTGAGTGGAAAATTTTAATTGTATTGTCTTCTAATTGTTTTTGATATACTTCATTGCATTGATGTCAAGTTTTTTACTACCGGAGACTTCTCTGTCAGGCACCCAAAAAAAAAAAAAAGCACCCAACAAGTAATGTGCAGTTTTAAATTGTTCAAAGCTGTACAATCCAAGTAGGGTATTTTTCGTACATTACTGCATAATTCTCCTTAACCATTTTTAACTGATATATTGCATTGCAAAAATGAATGCATTGGAATCATTTTAAAAATATAGATACAAAATTTGCACAAAACGTAAAATAATTGACTTTTGATTTTGATAATGTGCCTTGTGGCGACCAGCCTCCGCGGGTCTCAATTTCCTCCAATTTTGCAACCTCAACAGCTTCAGGACAAAGTTCATATTAGGCTTTTCTCTCTTCATGGGTCTATCGGTACCTCAGTACTTCTACGAATACCTTATAACATCAGGGCATGGTCCTGTCAACACTGGTTCGACGCCGGTGAGTATATCTGAATTAGAGCTTATTCTTTCAATCTCACTTTTCTAGTGGTGATCTCTTGAGAAAGAGTCACGCTAAAACCTTCTTCCTATTGCAGTTCAACGACGCAATGCAAGTGATATTCTCATCCGCGGCCACAGTGGCAATCATGGTTGCTTTCTTCTTCGATAGCACTCACAGTCGCAGGGAGGGCCCTACTCCGCTAGACAGTGGCAGGCACTGGTGGCGAACGTTCAGGAACTACGACACGGATACTAGGAGTGCGGATTTCTACGCACTGCCCTATAACATGAATAGGTTCTTCCCGTCATTCTAACTTCTTGGCTGCTTTTTTTATGATCAATGAAGAGCTAAGAAGTCAGACAAATGGAAACGTTAGAAGCTGCTAAAAATGAGACAGACTTTACTTTCCTCTTTTGAGATTGAACTTGGATAATCATAGATGGAAATGCTATTATTTTAGTATTATCAATGAAGTTTAAAAGCATATAGAATTACTGTCTTTGAACAATTGTCCCATGATATATTTTGGTTTTGCAAAAAACAAAATGAGACGTGAACAATAACAGAAGTTAAAAGCTAATTGTCATAAATTCAATTGACAATCCAAAGTGGTTTCCCAGTCACGGTGGCTTTTCAGTCACGTATATCCTGCATTTGAATTGTCCCATTGAAGCTCCACCGTGATTTGTGGATTTCCTGCTCTGAATTTTTCTTCAACATCCTACCCTTTTAGCTGTCGCTTCAACCTTCATTTTTCCACAAGGTTTCAACAGGAAAAAGATAAAATCGTTTACAAAACGCAAATTTGATGATGGCTATTTGTCATCTTACTTGTGTTGGTTTGCTATCTCTTATGAAATAATCGTAAGTGTAGTTATAATAGTAAATATATTCTTTTAAGTCTTATCATAGTAAATATATTCTTACAAGTCCTAGTACGGATTTAGCTACGCGAGTAGAGTGGATTCTACTATTTTCAACGAGTTAAATGTCTTGGACTATAGAGACAGAATGGCTATATTCTCTCTCAATTTTATTCGTACTAATATAAAAGTTGCGCTAGTCTACCAAAAAAAAAAATGCATAGTCTAACCTTAGACCTATGCAAATGAGCTAAAGAATGTTCCTCATAATTCATAGACTCTCTAATGGTGGTAGCATAGGAAGAAGAGGATGACCTATTGGGACTTTCCCATCTAGCATCTAGGGTTACAAATGAATCCCATTGTTTTGGCTCTTGTAACGGTGCAATTATGCCTCTCTCGTGACCTGCTTATTGGATTGGGCTAAGATGAAAAAATTTTAGGCAGCAATTTTATGCAATTGATACTTTTTTTTTTTTTCATTTTAACCGTGATATCAATAGATTCTTAAAATGGATTGACAAAACGACACTCCTAATCTTTGTTTAAAGTCGCGAACATTTTGAACAAGCGGCCCTTTTCTTCGTATCAAATGATGACGTCCACATTACGCGTATTTCGGTTGCATGACAAAAGAATGTCGTTTTGGTAGAAGACAAATATCACACCCAAACCGGGCTGAGGTGATGATTTTTTTTTTTTTTTGTTACCTTTCGGTTTTTTGAGAAATGTATAAAAAAGAACAGATTTCTAAAAAATTACCTTATTTTTTAGAATTTTTATCCTCCTACAATGCTAAATAAAAAATAATTTCAAGATATAAAGGTTATTTATACGATTTCTTTTTTCCTCATTCTCCGTGGAGTCCAACTGGGCTTCACAATCCCAAGGACAAGGAGATTCTGTTGGAACAAGAATCCGGTCTTCACTACTCTCTAGGCTTGGTTTGGCCATGGACTGTGTAGAGTAGGTGGTCCACTGGGCCTGTTTTGTTTGTCTACTATTCTATTTCTTGGCAGCCAAGAGTCAAATCAACCACCTCCAACCAGAATTCCACCCCCCAAAACTTCTCAAATAGATCTTTACTATCTTCCTGATCGGTTCATCCCCACCGTTGGATTCGTGGCAAAGATTACACAATTCAACCGTCACATATGACGCCTTATTTTATTTTTCTCCTTTTATAAATAGTCTATAATACTTTATGGTCTCCAGTCTGCACACTCACTCACTGTCTCACTCACTCACAAATAGACAAACAAAACTAAAATCGACATAAATTTGTAAAACATTAAAAAAAAAAAAAAAGAACTGCAGAGACCATTTGTGCCAAGTCAGACCAATAGTGTAAAAAGAAAGAAAGAAAAAAAAAAGGAACTCTGATAATTGGAGATCAATAGAGCATTTAGATATTCTGTTATATTTGATACTGTACTTCAATGAAATAAAAATATTCTAATATATATTTGGAAATATTCGAATATATATTTAAATATTCTATTTAATCATTATATTTAAATAGAATATATTGTGAATTGTTTATGTTTGAATAATTATTAATTATACTAATAGGTATTTATAAGAGTGGGAGTAAGGCGTGAGGGCTTAAAACCCATTAACTTTATGCTAATCGAAATTTTGTGTGTGGTTTTTTATTCAAATTAATAAATGGTCGTCCTAAAAATTATAAAACTTCATTTTATTCCTTTGAGTTATGTTTGATAGACTGTATTATATTGTATTGTATTAAATAAAGTGTATTGTATTGGGATGCATTAGACTACATTACTTATACAAGACAATGCTTGATTATATAACATATTAAAGATATGGATGACTTAATACAATATTTAGTGTATTGTTAAATTATATTGTATTGTAAAATAAATTTTTTTTTTTTCAAATGACAATTTACATAAATTTAGTCCGAGGTTGAGTTTTGAGACAAGGTCGGGTTTCAAGACATGGTCGAGATCGGGTTTTAAGACAGGAATCAAGATCGGGTTTCGAGACTGGACGCTATAGGAATCAGGATCTGGTTTTAGGACGGGGTCTAGGGACAAGTTTTGAAATAGGGATCGGGGTCAGGTTTCAAGTTGGGTTTTGGGACGAGGGTATAGGTTGGGTTTCAGGACGGGGATTAGGATCAGGTTTCTAGACAAAGGTTAGGTTTGTGTTTCAGGACGGGATCCAAGGACAAGTTTTGAGATGAAGATTGGGGTAGGTTTTCAAAACAAAGATCATGGATGAAATTCATGACAAGAGCTGGGGTTAAGTTTTGAGACGAAGGTTAAGGACCGAATAGGGTTTCGAGTCAGGGGTCGAGGATAAGTTTTGAGATGATAGGTGGGTTAGGTTAGATTTCGGGATGAGGGTTAGGGTCGGGTTTCGAAATAAGGGTCAAGGTTGGGTTTTAAGACAGGAATCAGGATCGAGATCTAGTTTCGAGATGGGGATCGAGACCAAAACCTAACCCCAACCTCCATCCCAAAATCCGATCCTTAACCCCTCCAAAACCTGACCCTAGCCCTCGTCCTAAAACCTAACACCGGACCCAAAATCCATCATTGACCCTCATCTTGAAACCCAACCCCTAGCCTTGTTCGAAACTTGACCCTAAACCTAACCACCGTCTTGAAACCCATCATTGTTTCTGACCCTAACCTCTGTCCCAAAACCTGGCCCTAACCTCTGTCACGAAACTTGTCCTCAACCCCCATCCTAAATCCTGACTCCGTCCTCGATCCCATCTCAAAACTTGATCTTGACCCTTGTCCCAAGACTTAGCCTTAGATCCCATCTTGAAACCTGACCTTGACTCTTATCCTGAAACTTGACTCTAAACCCATCCTAAAACACAATCCTAAACTAGTCTTGAAACTCGACCTCAATCCACATCCCGAAATCCTACCCCGACCCTTCATCCAGAAACTCAATCTCAACCCTGTATTGAAACCCAACTGACCCCTTCTTGAGACCCAATCCTAACTCTTGTCTTGAAACTTAACCTTAGTCCTAAGCCTTTTTTCTCAACCTTGAACTTGACTATTATTTGAAATAATACAATACAATATACTAAAAATGTGCCATATTAGATAATACAATATAAATCATATTAATTTACAGTCTATTTTATTTTATACAGTACGATGATCTGATTAAACACTATATTAGTATAAAACAATACAATACAGTATTCTAATACGATTTACTAAACATGTCCTCAAAGATTAGAATCTTATAGTTATTAGCCCTCTTGTCAAAATTCTTGGCTTCATCACTGTATGAAAAAGAGAACCTGAGATATGTTTCCTAAGAGTAGATAAAATAAATACAAAAAGTAATAGATGAATAGTAAATAAATGGATTTACTGTTTAAATGAAGTTGTATTCAAAAACTAAATTCTGAGTGTCCAAAAAAAATATATTACAATGTATTTAAAATGAATAGGAGTGATTGAATGATACAAACTCCTTATACATTTGTGTTTGTAAACATATGACTGTTTGGGAGAGTTTTTTAAAAATTGCTTTTGATTTTTTGAACTTAAAAATAGCTTTTAGAAGTGTTTAGATAATCTATCAGAAAAATTTCAGGTTTATAAAAGAACTTTATGGCAAAGCTTGAAAATATGATTTTTAGAAAAAGCTATTTTAAGTAGATTTTAAAATTTATATCATAGTTTAAGTAAGCCTTTTTTGGAATAAAAAATTTTTGTCCAAAATAAAAAGTTATTTGAAAAAGAGAATTTTTTTTATGTTTAAAAGTGAAATTTTTTTTATAATCATAAGTTATTTGAAAAAGAGAATTTTTTTTTATGTTTAAAAGTGAAAATTTTTTTATAATCATCCATAAAAATTTAGAAAACTTCTTTTTTCAATGATAAATATTTTAATTTAAAAGTGAAAATTTTTTGAAAGAACGTAAGTATTACATTATAAATTTTATTTCAATATATTTAATATTTATTAAAAAAAACTTTAAAACTTTACGATTATTTTAACTTTAAAATCTCTTTTAAAAATATAATTTCAAAAGTCACAAATTTTTTTTTTCTAAAGATGAAAATTTTGTCAAATAAATTTATAATGCAGTTGTAATAGTTCCAAAAAAAATCCTCATACATTTATTTATTTTTTTTAAGAGAAAAAAAAAAAGACTGTGGCTTACCCAAACCCATAAAATCGCGCCATGTCCATACAGAGCTCTATTAGCTATTACCCACACAGACACAAACACACAGGCCTCAATGCCGTCACCGCCGTTATCTAGCCGTTAAACCACCTTCACTCTCTCTCCTCCACAATGTCGTCGGAGTCCGCCTCCCACAGCCTCTACTGCGCCGAGGACGCCGCCGACCTCGACTCCTCCGACGTCGACACGTGGATTCCCCGCCACCACCATCACCACCACCCTCCTGCGTTCACATTTTCCTCCTCCCATTCTCCGCCGTCCGATGAGGCCGTCGCCGAGCTCATTCAGTCTGAGGGCCGCCACATGCCGGAGCTGGAGTACCTCCTGCGGTGCCGCGACTTGACCGCCCGCCAGGACTCCATCAACTGGATCTTGAAGGTTCACGGCCGCCACCGCTTCAGCCCCGTCACCGCCTTCCTCTCCGTCAACTACTTCGACCGCTTCCTCTCCTCCCGCTCCCCCCCGGTAAGTGAGCCTCGCCATTAACGAGCTTAATCAGAGCTGTGACTCAAATTGAAAAATGAAAAATGAAAAATGAAAAACTTTTGGTTTTCGTTTACGTTTCTGCAGAAGCCGAATGCGTGGCCGTTTCAGCTGCTGTCCGTGGCGTGCCTGTCGTTGGCGGCGAAGATGGAGGAGCCGCGTGTCCCGCTGCTACTGGACCTCCAAATGTGCGACCCAAAGTACGTGTTCGAGCCTAAGACGGTTCAGAGGATGGAGCTCTGGGTCATGTCGAATCTCGATTGGCGATTGCGCTCCGTCACGCCCTTCGATTTCCTCCATTTCTTCATCTCCAAGCTTCCTCCTTTCGACCACCACTCGCTCGCACGGATCTTCTCCGCCGCCTCCGATCTCGTCCTCAGCACCACCCATGGTGAGTACTGAGAACTGAGTTCAGAAGATCATTTCCATTTCTCATTTTCAATTTCGAAGCTTTTTTTTCCCTCGTTAATAGCCATGTTTAATTAAGTTTGCGATTTTTCTCTGGATGTGTTTCAGTGACCGATTTTCTAAGGTTCACACCGTCGACCGTTGCGGCGGCGGCCGTGCTCTGCGCCGCCCGGGAAATCTCCGATGCTCAGCTGACGACGTCGTTTCACGAGCAACTAAACAAAGTATATATATAATATTAATTAATATAACTAATTAGTTAATTAATTAAGAAAAATAATTTTTGGAAGACGTGTAAAATGCAAATAATCTCTCCTGGTAGAATAACAATAATAATATTTTACGTTTTTTTTTTTTTTTCTTTTTGGAAAGGAAATGGTGAGAAGCTGTCACCAACTGATGGAGGAGTATCTGCTCGACACGTGTCCGGCAAGCAGCCATAAAGAGCGGAGACTCGAGCCGGTGGGGCCGCCAAGTCCGGTAGCCGTTCTCGACGCGGCGGCTTGCGCCAGCTGCGACACGCGCTCCGAGACTCCCGGTTCCACCACCACCAGCGACAGAGCCGAGGCTGCTCCGCCTAAGCGGCCACGATCCCCTACGCCGGATGTACAGCAGCGCTAGTAGACAACCTTTATATAATCTGGAACACGTGGAGAGAGAGAGAAAAGAGAGAGAGAGAGAGAGAGAGAGAGAAATTTGCTTTTTGTTATTATTATTATTATGGAGAAATTTCAAGGAGAGAAGTATATGAGGGTAGTGGGAATTTTTGTAATTCATTACTCCGATATTATTATTTTTAATTTAATTTCTATTATTTAAATATAATAATTATTATCAAAGTCATATTATTTTAATATAATTTTTTCTTATTTTTGAGGGGCGTTTTAGTCAATGAAGAACACTGTGGTTAAGTGCGCGCGCTTTTGTACTGGTGTGAAATAGGGAAGTGTCTAATTATGTCTCAATTATTCCCAAAAACACTTTCAACTCAATCATCCCTGCATGAGAACCGCTGAACCAGTGGGGCCACCGGTGGGGCCGGCCCTTTTCTTTTACTCACGGCCTTTTGACATTAATACCCTTCGGAAATATTTATTATTCTTTCTTTTCGAGTATTATTATGACTTTTCTTGTGTAATTTTGGTTGTTGGCCCTGGGGCCTCTGGCTGTAGCCACGTGTCCGACATGAAGTTGGTTCGGTTGGGTTGTTTCGCGCGCGTATGCTTGGAATCGAACGATGTTGTCAATTGAGGTCATTTTAAACATGCGGTTCATTTTAGACGGTTCTAGAAACAAGTTTACAATCTAATAATTAGGCTTTTACTACGTGATTAATTACATACTTGCATTTGGAACACTTAAGGGTTCGTTTGGTGAACGTATTGTATTTGCATTGCGTTTGAATACAATGCATTGAATGCAATTTGTATTTGGAGGAAAAGTATTAGCATTGCATTTGAATGCAATGTGTGTTTGGGAAAAAAGTATTTGAATTGTATTTTAATAATAAATATGTGATGTGATGGATAAAAGTAGAAAGAAAAAAAAGGAGAGAGAGGGAATATATGATGTAATTAATAAAAGGAATAGAAAAAGTGAAATAATAAATAATGATTGTGTTAGATTTAAAATGTGATGTGATTCGTATTTGAATGAAATATTTTTATATTTGAGGGAAAATTACATTGCATTTAAATGTAATGTTAAAAAAATACTAGTATCAAACGTGTACTTAGAACCCTGGATAATAACTCTACTCGTTTGTCCTCCAAAGCCCTCCTCGTATACATTGGTCCTACAACCTTTTGATATTATTATCTCACTCGAGTATAAATATTCAAGATTTACAGTAGTTTTTTTTTTTTTTTTAGAATACCGACTACAATAATAATCATTAATGAACCAAACTAAACTCATGATTCGTAGAGCAATATATGTTTCATCATATAGTTATGGCTTACGTGGCTAGTAGTTAAAAAAAAAAAAAAAAAGGTCGTGGAAAGAACAATTACTTTTCCCCTAAATAAATTAGAGTGGGATATGTATGAAACTTGGAAAGATCTTAAGCAAAGAGGAAGAATGGCTAGGTAGATGCGTCTATAACTTGCCTCAAATCGTTCCAATATTCTAATGTGCGTTCCCTTTCATGTATTGAAATGGTATTTGTTGCGGAGATATAAATGGAAAATTTTCCTATAATTTCCCTCATGTGTGTAAATTTGACCAAATAATGTAAAGCCAGACCTAGATAGTAGAATTTCATGGTACAACGTTTCCATGTCTCTCCTACACTTTACTAAAAATAAAAAAGTGCCCATTCTCTTATAATAATTCTTTGAGTCTCTTTTTTGTATTTTTTTTTTTAAAGTTAGGAGGTGAATGGTTTATTGACTCAAATCCAAATTTTAGGTTTAGTTTTATCTTTTTTTGAAAAGTCAATAAAAATTATAATTAAGTCAATTAATTTAGACTTAAAATTTTATTTCATTTCAAACTCGACTCATATACTATTCACACCCTTAATAAAAATTATAATCAGTTTAAAAAAGTTAATCATTTTCAATTTAAAAACTAATTTAATGATAAATTTCAATCTACTGAATATAAATTACTATAGTATTTTTTTATATTTTTATTCTTAACTTTTATTATTTCTTTTTATTTCAATCTATCAAATAAATCTTTCTATCTATCTCCCCATGTAATATCTAAAATTTTCATTCTAAGACTCCATTTGTTTGACATGTTTAAAATTAAAAAATAAAAATTTTTTATTTAAAAAAAAATAACTTTATTAAATTTTCGTATCAAAATATCTAAAACTTTTCATTGTTGAAAAAAAAAAAAACTCTCTAGACAAAAAAAATTTTTATTCATTTAAATAATTTTTCACTTTTAAAATAAATTTTAAATAATATTTTATTTTTCATATCTAAAATTTTTTTTTATTTTTTAAAAACAAACCCCCGATACAAGGGTAAACTTTCATCTTAAACATAAACTTGTCACTGGATTATGTCCATAGATTTGGGTTAGACTCGAGAGACTCTCTCTCTCTCGAAAGTGTGATGATGGCACGTGGAACAAATGCCACGTAGGCAAATGGCCAACGACCATGGGAAGAGAGAGAAAAAGAAACTCGGAGGGAAATTAGACGATGCGAGTGGTGGGGGTTGTGGGAGACAGAGCGGTGAAATCAATCAGGACCGTCCAGCTGTAAAAGAGGTGGTGATTATATGAAAAATTAGAGAGAAGCTGTAATATCAGTGAGGCAAAGATTTGATATGATGTGTGCAGGTCACAAAGTCGTCACATCGACGCCCCACGCTTCAGAGCTTGTACGGGAACATCTCACTAAAAAGATCCCTTCTTTGCGACCACCCCCCCTTCTTTTTATTTTTTTTAATTGTTATTATTTTTTTAATTTTTATTTTTACCCTTGTATACTTGTTATATACTAAAAGTAACAAAAATAATAAAAATAATAATAATAATTGAGAGAATGTAGCTAGCTATCACGAGAAAAGTCCTGTTTGTCGTTGCGTTAGCTTTTACAAGACGTATGGATAAACATTTTATTGATATTATTTAGAATATAATATATATAGTTATAGATAGTTTGATAAATATATTATATTTAAATATAATATATATTTAAAAGAAAAATATTAGAATTGTATTTTAAAGTTGAAAAATTAATATAATTAATAAAAATAAATAAAAGAAGTGAGATAAATAAAAAATACGATGTAAATAAAAAAAATTATTTTCAAAAAATTCTAGAATAATGATGTATTTAAGGTACTATTGAAAAATATTATATTTGAATGTAAAATTTTTATATTTAGATAAAAATTATATTGTATTTCAACGTAATACGAACACAATATTATAGATAAACAGGCTATTAGATACTTTATATTTATATTATATTTAAATATAATATATATTTGGTTTATTAATATAAGAGATATAGAGTATGTGATATAATAAAAATAGATAGAAAAAATAAATAAAAAACTACATTAAACTTAAAATTAAAATAATTTAATATTTGAATGTAAAACTAAATGAATCAAACAAAATTTGTATTGCATTGGAGTATGATGCAAATAAATGACTCTTTCAAACATCCCCTTAGTTATTTACTTGTGGGAATTTCAAATTGTAATTTTTCACTAATATTAATGGAATTACCTTTTTAATTATTAGATTCATGAGTTTTTATAATGATTTAATTTAAAAATGTTTCTTTTAAAATTTAGAATAACTCTTACATATATTAACCCTAATACCAATATTTTTGATACTTACTCACAAATTATATTTTTATTAATAGATATAATTAATGGATGTGATAATGCATTAAACACTAACTAATAAAATTTAGTATGGGGGATAAATTAGAATCTATATACTATAGATTATGATGGATTAAAATAGTAAAAGTTGAGAAAAAGGAAAAGAAAATGGATTAGAACCCATTCTCAAATGAGCCCTAAAAAAAACAACTCATATAATGTATAGGTTGGTACTCAAAAATTAAAATTAAAATTGGTATTTTTAACATTTTTTTTAAATTTATGATGTGTGATATATAATTATTTTCAGTTATAAATCATATCAGTGAAAAGTTAATCTAACGACTAAAATAACGGGGTTTATAATTCTTTATATTTATTTATATCTATTCATCAAGTTTTTTTTTTCCTCTCAATGCAATTAGAGTTTAATTCGGTTCTATATAAAGAAGGGTTTTGCTTTCATTATTAATAACTCAATATATATGTAAAATATCCAACATTTAACTCATCTTCTAAGAAGAAAAAAAGAAGATAACCTAATTCATTGGTGCCTTTACAAAGGTTGGATGGAAACGTTTCATTTTGTTGAATCTTTCCTGAACAAATAGAAACGTTTTTAATGCTATCCATGCACTAGATTTTACATGTGATTATATGCTACCTTGTGAGTATAGTAAAGGCGGAATGTTTAATGACATTATTGTTAAAAGTCATTGCTTTGTCTATTTATATATTTATGATATATAGTATGCGCATAGAGCATCGACACCCACATACACATTTGATTTTTTTTTTTTTAATGCAGTTCGAAGAATCGCATTATTGTACTTGCAAAATAAAGGAAGTCTACATTACAGACTACGTTTCCAAGATCGAAATCCTTATTTAAAATAATATATTTCATGTGAGGTTGGACCCGTCTATCCATTTTTAAAAAGGGGTACATGCCTTTCTTTCTTTTATTTTTTCTTTCCTTCCTCTCAGCAAAAAGAAGAAAAGTACTCATCTTTTGGCTCAGGAAAATACCCACCAAATCATTTATTTTAATACTCAAAATCACTCTATAACGACGGGTGAGCAGCAAAAAGAAAAAGGAATGAAAAGGAGAGAAGCAACGTCAATTAGAAACGGTTTTCCTTCCGGCTGCCGTTCGCGTAATTATTAATTGATTTAGATATTATTGTATATGTAAAAATAAATATATATTCCTTATTATTTGAAATTGTTATTACAAATAACATGTATTAATAAACAATATTATTCATTAATGAGATTAGTGTTACATATCATGAACTTTAATATTACATTATCAAACTGATACAATCACCAAAATAAAAGACTTTGTCTACGTACACACACACATATATATGTATGTATGTATTCTATTTGGTGTTGAAGGCTTTCATGTTCAAAATGGCATGAAATGCTGAACTACAAATGGATTTGATTAATGGAATATGAATGTGAAAAACATTGCGAAACACACCAAAGAAATGTATGCATACGTGCTTTTACACTGCAGAGTTCATTAAGGGCCACGAGGCATGAATTAGTGAAAAAAATAACAAATAAATTCTCAAGTTTTTTCATCAGGTGCTTTCTCCTATGCAACTTTTTTCTTCCGTAATGCTCCATCAGCCATTTTCTCCTTCTCTTCTCGTCTTTTGCAGGAAGAGGAGAGCTCTTTTTCCTTTTTCCTTTTTCCTTTTTCTTTTTCTTTTTTTTTTTCTTTTTTCTTTTTGTTTTTACCTCAAAGGGCAATAAAGTTCTTAGTCCTGAGGTAGATGATACCTCTACTCCTCTTCTGAGTGTTCTGCATCAACTGATCTGCCCATATCTTCCTTCTACTCATGATGATTGCATTAAGATTTTCTCCAAATTCAATCAAAAACAAAAATTTACCCAATATTAATATACATATTATCAATCTATGAAAGAGATTTTAGTGTAGGACACGAAAATATAACTGGATTCTGTTTTATAATTATTAAATTTATATAAGAATTGTTTATACTGTATACTATTTAATTTTGATGTAATTTTGACAACAACGATTAATTTATCTTTAAATGTTTTTTAGCATTAAATCACAAAACAAGAACTATTACCTTTCACTAAAAAAAAAAAAAAAACCAACAATTTTAACCGTTGTACATAATTAAATGCGACCAGATAGTTATAAATAATATATAATATAGTACATTTGAATCGTATTATTAAGATCAATTATATCTTATTGTAAAATCTTTATTTTTTTTTGTTTTTTGTTTCCTAGTATGTATATTATTCAACCAAGTGAAATTTATATTCGAAAAAATAAAACTTAGTAGAAGTCGCAAAAGGGGAAGAAAACTAACTTGAGACTTTCTAGTGATATCATTCTCCCAACATTAAACATAATAGCATTACTTTATGAAAATGCTCCTCCAATCACATCATCCTTTATTAGGCTTCGTTTAATAAATGTATTATATTTGTATTACTTTTGAGTGTAATGTATTAAATATAATTTACATTTAAAAAAATATATATTGTATTTAAATACCGTGTATATTTAGATTAAAGTATTTCAATTGTATTTAAATAAAGAATATGTGATGTGATGAGTAAAAGTAGAGAGAAAAATAAAAGAGAAAAAAAGAGTATGTGATGTAATTAATAACAATAATAAAATAATAAATAGTAGTTATATTGGATTAAAATGTAATATAATTGACATTTAAATATAATATTTTTATGTTTAGGTAAAAAGTATATTGTATTTAAATGTAATATATATCTAACGTTGAAAACAAACTATATATCTTATTATATTATCATTCTATCTAACAATGCATCGCAAATTTCTTTCCACCAAAAAAAATAGAAAGACATTGCAAAATTTCTCCCATTATTAGTTGCATTCCTGTTTGAACCTTTTTTTATATTTTTTGGAAAAATTTTAGTCAAGGGCGGGCCAGCCTCCAGCTGTATGAATGCAAAGTTTGAGAGGGTGGGACCCAATTTTCCTGCGTAGAATTTCCTGCACTTCAGGAAGATCATATTCATATATATATATATATATATTTGTATACTTATGAATTGATGAAACATATATTGCAGCTTTTTAACCAAAAAGTATATACATACACTGTAGCTTTAGCATTCATATGGGATATAGTTCATAGGTGAAATTATGTGTAAAATTATTCTAAGTTTAACCTGCAACATTAAAGTTTAAAACTATTAATCATCTTAAATTTTATAAAACTCTGAAAATTTAATAAAATTGGATAAAATTCTAACATTTAAAAACTGTGTTCTAGTTTTTTCATATCCTACTGCAGATTTATTCTTAAGGGGGAAAAAGGGTGTGTATAAGAGTGTATCTCCGTATGTCCTTCAAAGGCTTGTTAGTGTACATGTGAAATCTGTGCTTAGGGCAGGAAATGTCCCCTCCACCCCAACTCAAACGGGTAGGGTGCCTACAAGCCGTCTGCAGTTGTGGTAGTAATAAAACTCTCTACTAATACATTGTTTGGGACACGCATTTGAAAAGCTTTTCATTTAAACGCAATGCCATTTTCCTCAAAATACAAAAAAATTGCATTTGAATGCAATGCTTTTTAACAATTAACACAATTATATTTACTGTTTATTAGTTAAACCGGTACACAGTTTTTCAAACAAAAAAATTATACAATTTCAAGTCCTGTTCACGGACTTGACCTTACCTTCAGGGAATATATTCCCTGCCTCACCCTCTGCAGCCAATTAAGATCGTATCCTGCAAAAAAAAATTTTTCACTTGAATACGGCATTCAATTCGACCGGTGGTGTAGTCAAAATCCCCCAACCTCCCAAAAACGACAACAGTATTCTGAGGAGAACTGCCTTTATTTTTTTTCAGTTCACTACGCGAACATTAACAGAGTTTCGCACCTTCGCCTAACCTCCCAAAAACGACGAACGACGATAGCGCATCCACCCTCCCACAGCAAGCAAAGCCGAATGCTTCCGCAATTACCCTGCCATTTTTACTAATTCATTGCTGTAATACCCACCCCCACCTGCAACTACCCTCTGAATATTAAAACGAAAAACGACGATTTTTTCGTTCGGGAGTTAATAGCAATCCAGATTGGATTTCGCAGCGAGCAGACCGCATTCCAGCAGCGTGAACCCGATCATCTCCATCTATTCGGCCTCCCAGCAGAGCACTTACCGGCAGCCTTTTCTGTCTGAGGCAAGTTGCAGTTGTCGGCATTTAGGGCTACCGGACGGAAAAAGGTATGTGCCCCCGTTTGTGTAATGTATGTATATGGATGGTTTTCATGGGGTTTGCAGTCATGTATTTAGCAAAAAGATAAATTTTTGCTCGATCTACTTCAACAGATGTTACATTATGATGGTTGATTAACCGTGCCTTTTGAGTTTTGCATTTTCGTTTATGCATTTGTGTCTGAATCCCTAACCATCTATACTTCACAGAGCATAAATTCTGTGCACAATAATGCAAAATGCAAAATGCATAATGCAAAATGCATTAACTGCACAATTTTTTCATGTTAGCTGAAGATTGAAAATTTAAATTCTGTACCGTGTGTGCTTGAGAATGCATATATATTGGAATAGTATTAATGTAACTAGTTTATAAGAGTCCTCTGGCAGCGCCATCTTTTGTGGACTTTGCGGAGCCGGGGCTTCGCCGCTGTATTGTATTCCGGTCTAAAATTTCCAAACGTGGGATGTTTATAGTGCCCCTGAAAATTCAATTATAAGGTTAAAAAGGTGGATTATTGGTGTTTTGTTACAGGTTAAGAAACAATTGTTTTTGGTTTAAAGGCTTATGCGTTTTGTTACACTTTGTTTATGTGCATTTCTGATGGTATTAGGAGATGTTGTAAACAATTGGTTCAATACTGTAATGTTGTCAACGTTTTGTTTTTTATTGTGAACATTCATACATCTACTAACACAGAGTTTTTTTATGGATAGACGTGGTCATTTTATTGCAATTGACAATTTTGATTGCATTCAACAGCACTCTTGTGTAAAGGTCATTCTCCTCTATCACTCCATCAATAGGAAAGGCGTAGCTTGCAAATTCCATCATTAGAAGCGGTATGCTCTAAACCATGCTATTTTGTTATCTGTTGTCGTTTTGAATTGTTATTATTCGCCTTATTTCCATAGTAGCCAATTGCTTAACTTACAAAGTCGACCACTGTGGCACTCCCTATTTATGGATGGCACATTCACTGTTGTGTGATTTATTTTTGAACCCCTTTTTTTTTTACCACGTTTGGCAACCGATTGTATATCCAGTTTATGAGACTTTACATATTACCAATTATTGGACTCGAGCACTCTTTGCTCCGCTAAACCAATATATCCGCGTTTTGGTTGCAAAGGTCTCGGCGAATTGCCGTTTAGCGGTGCCAGCTCACAAATTTTTCCCAACTATACAACTAATCCGTAACCACGGGTACATAGTTGGAAGCTCTTTCCTATTGTGGCAAACCATGTAGTATTCAACCGAGTCGGCGATCTACTCGCAATTTAAAAAAACAACATTCCCATCACATTAAAGACTTTCTTCAACGAAAAATTCTTCGGTCCACATTGTTAGCCGACTCACAAGTTCGTTGTACTGAAGCCGAGAGTTCAGTCGGTTCAAATACGGTAATCAAGTAGCTTTTTTTTGCATAAATACTTGATGATAATTCATGGAATGACATCTTAAGTCTGTATGTGGCTATGATTATTGTCATATTACTTACAAACATGCTGCAATTACGTAGATGCCACGACAAAAAGACAGTTACAAATGGACTGAGGAGAATGAGTTCCTACTACTTTCCCGTTTGAGTACGTTCAAAAACACGCATGGTGGTAGATTTCCTCCACCTAAAGCACTAGAGGAATGAGGAACTGAATTTATTCCCCCTTACACATACAAACAGCTAAAATCCAAAAAAGAAAGAATGGCTAAGACATATAGATGTTGGAAGGCATTAAAGGCACATACTGGACTTGGCTATGATCCACAGACGAAGTCGATTAGCTATTCAAACGACGTTTGGCAGAGCTTCTTAGCAGTAAGTATATATGGGTTGTATGATGCACAGCTGTAAATTGTGTTTGTATTTTATTGCAATTTGTGGTTTGTAAGCATTGGTTAGGTATGCATAATCTTGTGGTACCAAATTTTTGCAGCAATATGGCTCAGATGCTCGTGAGTTGCGCTACGAGGGTCTAAAGTTCGAGGAATTGTACTACAATATCTTCGACAACCACGTACCAACTAATGAATACATGGTCGGTGTGGGGACAAATGTAGACCTTGCTGCAGAGTTATCACCAGACCATGATTCAGGTAATGATGAAGAGCCTTTTCATGATGAAGAGGGGGATGTAGGATGTTCTTCTAAACATAAGGAGCGGTATTCAATTTGAAAGCAAAAGTTACGAAATGATACAATTATGGCGCAAGCAATTCAACAGATATCCACCCATCTAGTTGAGCGTACTGTAAAACGGTCACGAACGGATTCGGGAGACTACGGAGGTTCTCGAGATGCCATCGCTGCATGTGAAAAAGCTATGTTACAATTGGGAGTTAATGTCGGGGATGTAGTCAAAATGATGCGTTATTTCTACGACAATCGTGATTGGATACCTACCTTCCTGGATTGTACTGATGCAACAAGACTGGCATTTGTAAATGACACATTAGGCCGAATAAGTGCTCCGCAACAACCCAACTACCCTCCATTTCCACCAGAAGATCCTAATAACTAGAATATTATCCCATTGCATTTTAACAATTTTATTGCTTGCTTTATGTTATTTAGTTATATATGTATCCAATTATTGAACTTATTACCATACCATTTTGATTGGCATTATTTACTAGTTTTGAGATTTTAATTCAATTGATGGACACCTACTCCATCAAAAAGTAAGTTGCTTTTGTGTTTTTTCAGTAGTTGATATAAATATGTTGATGAAAATGTAGGTTCATGACATATCACACCCAACTGGAAATTCAACCTTAAATGCAAACATGGATAGTGGTAGTGAAAGTGATAGTGATGATGAGGAGAATTTGGCCTTTGCGACATGTCTACTTGTTGCTGCTTACAGGATGAATATAAGTTATAGACAACCATTGCATGATTCAATGTTGTCAGGATTGATGAGAGTAGACGAAATTCTTAATGGAAATCCTAACAAAATCAAGCAGAAGATTCGGATGGATAAAAGAACGTTTAAGAATTTATCAAATTTGTTAGAAAGCCGACAACTACTTCAACCAACAAGTCATATAAACGTAGATGAGCAGCTGTTTATATTTTTGTACATCATATGTCAGGGGACAACTAATGCCGAATCAGTTGATCATTGGAACCACTCGGGAGAAACAATATCAAGGTGGTTTTTCACTGTGCTACTAGCTATATGTAGCCTCAAGAACGAAATAATAACTCCTCCTGATTTTAATAGAGTGCAACCATTCATTGTTGAAAATCATTACAAATATAGGCCGTGGTTTAATGTAAGTAACTCATTATAATTTCATACTAAAGACACTGCAAATCTGTAGTTGTTAATAATTTACTATTGACTCTTGCTTTGTTGTTGCAGGGTTGTGTCGGTGCCATTGATGGCACTCATGTGCCTTGTGTTCCACCATCGCGTAACGCTGCAGCGTGGAGAAATAGGAAAGGAACGTACTCTCAAAATATATTAGCAGCATGTTCATTTGATATGAAGTTCACGTATATATGTTCAGGGTGTGAGGGTTCGGTACATGACGCACGTGTGCTGGAAACTGCAATTCACCGTTACGGTTTTCCAATACCTCTACCAGGTTTGACAGCTGTCTTTTAAGTTTCCTTACGTCATTATGTTATACACCTGTACCACAAATATATATTCTGAGGAGATTTACTTTTCATACGTAGGAAAATTTTACTTAGGTGATGCCGGATACTCTAACAATAACGGGTTCTTAACGCCGTTTAGAGGTGACACTTATCATTTGCCTGAATATAGGCGTCGGCGTCAAGGTTTGGGATCACCTAAAGAAGTTTTCAACTATACTCATTCGTCGTTACGAAATTGCATCGAGAGGACATTCGGCGTATGGAAAGCGAGGTTCAAAATATTAAAGAGAATTAATAACTACCCGATACAGAAGCAGGTTCTTATACTAGTGGCGTGCGCAATAGTACATAATTTTATCATAATAGTTAGGGAGCGGGACAAGCTTCTTCGACGATATGATATTGACGGTGTACCAATAAACGAAATTGCACAACCGCATAACACCAATCAAGATGATGTTGACGATGACGTGCCTGAAGGTCCTGAAGTATCAGATGACAACAATACTCATAATCAAATGAATCAATTTAGAGAAGATTTGACAAATCAAATGTGGCAAAGGTATCAGATATATCCATGGTATAGGTAGTACGACTTTTAAAATGACTGATATGTTGATAAAATGTAAAAAACTTTGTTTCTATATCTTCACAACTTTTATCAAACGTGCTGGTGTGAGGTATTTATTGAGTATTCAGGTGTCGTTTATTAACTTGAAATTACTGGATGGTTTAACAAATATTTAAAAATTTTATTGATGTAAATTTATAAAAATAAAGTTAATAAATACAATTTGCATTAAAGACCGAAACACACCTTATCCGGAGTTGTAATTTGGTTTTTTTTTTTGTTTTTGGGAAAAAAAAAGTGCACATTGGCTTTATTGTATTCCGAATGGACATGAAAATATTTAACGCAAAAAACGCCATTATCGTTTTATTATAATTTCATAACAAAAGATAAACAAATTTCGAACGAAAAGTTGTGTATCATTTAATGTAAAGAGGGGAATAAAGAGGAAGGCATGCACATCAATGTGCAGAGATAATGTTCTATTTTCACAATGTTCAATTTTTTGTGTGCATACACACAACAATATATATTGTAATACAGGTGACATTACTTATTACTGATGTAATAATCATTCACAAATTGATTTCATAATAGTTCTTATCAACTTTGAACATAATATCTTATCAACTTTGAACATAATATATATATATATACGTGTGTGGATACAAATGGGATACAAATGGACTACAAGATTGGAAAAAAGTGCATTACGTGTTCAAGACTTTCCCATCACAATTTTATTGGTTTTATCAATTTGGTGCCAAATTAATTCCTTTTTTATTTCTGTTACTCTTTGTCAGCGACGACTTGTAGTCAAAAAATACGCAATTCATAATTGCTACGGTAACCAATTCATTGGTTAGGTAAGTATTGGCTATATATTAAATTAATAATAATAATCTATCATATATTATTCATTATATCTCAAAATATAATATATTTATTTTTTAATCATTTTTTTCAATCACATCACTCATTATATCTTATTCTTTTTTCAACATAATTTTTATCAATTACATTATAAAATAATTATTTTTATAAAACTCACATCTTTTACATGCAATGCAAATGCTTTTCCTCCAAATGCAAATTACATTTTAAGCATTACATTCAAATGAAACGCAAACGCAATGCGTGTCCCAAACAAACGCTTAAAAAATATATATATAGATTTTTCTACCATTTTTTAAGCAGAATAACTTTCTTTTAAATAATTTATAATAACTAATTGATTTATTTATAACTTTATATAAAAGTATACATAACATAATAATAGTGAAAAACATGAATATCATATCATATTAATATTATTACTATAAGTTATTTAAAAAAAATTATGATTGAGAGACAGTTTGATCTGGAAAGACAGTAAAAAAGCCCTATATATGTATTCATATGCAGGAGTTTAGCTGGGTCCGAGTCTGACCATTTAAGACAAAAGGACTAACAACTTTCCCATTATCAGCCTCAGTAAAACGGAAAGAATAGGCCAACACAAGAGACAAACCAGCATTAACAACTCTTTTCACAAGCACCACCAACCAAAAATATCACCCATGCTCTCTGTTTTTAGCCCTTACCAATTGACACCAAAGAGAGCATTGTGTCTAATCCAATGGCCTCATCGTCTGTGTGCCTAATTGGCATGCCATGTCTCTGTCCCTCTGTTCTGCTTCATTAATGTGACTTTTGGTCCCTTTATTTATTTATATTTTTCCTTCACTCCTCTATCATTTGCAACTCAGCATATTGCCTTATCTTTGACTAGGTTCAGATTGTTGAACTTATTTCCTCTTGAGGCCACTTGCATTGGGTTGTTTCAAGAAAGTAAATCTTTCAAGAAAGTACATCAGTACTTTAACCATTGTGTTGTGCTCAATCTATTTATGTTCCTTTTCAACTCATATGATATGTGTATTTTATACTAATTATCTCATATGATCACAAAAAGAAAATAATAAAATAAAATGTTCACTAGTATTGCTAGAGCTAACACATAGAATAGCTTATTTTATTCTATGGAGAGAGAAAATTGTACGTATGACATGAAAATATATTCTATCAATAGAGCTTTATTTCTAATAATTAGTATCAAATTTTATCAGTTTTACACATATTTTTCTTTTGAATGTGATTTTTTTTTATAAAATATGACATTTAAATAAGATCAAATTAACCTTTAGTTGGAATGTTTTACCATCTCGGTTTTATTGAATGATTTTGCACTTGAGATTAACCAAACTGCACCAAGGTGAAAAACTACTTGGCCAGCTGCAATGCTGCATTGATGGGCATTTCTTATAGCCTCAAAAATACTAGGTGAAATGAAGCCAACTACCAAAGTGTGAGCAAATAAATAGAGAGCACAAATAACACAATTAGATCCTCTAATAAAGTATATGGAATACACCATAGTTTCTCTGTCCTTTGCTTTATGGTACAAGGTGAGATTTTTGTAGTCGTTGAATAATTTAAGTGGGAAATAAAACTTTGATAATTTGGTGATGGATCAAGAAAACCGTACCAAATACAGTGCAACGTTTGGTCTTCTTGTCGCCAAACATAGGAGACAATAACTTCTGTTGATTGAAGGAAATAATACCATTCAACCATTTGACACTAATTTCATAAGGGCGGTTGGGGTGGATGGACTTAATAATGATCTCTGTACCGCTAATTTGTGCAATTGCGGACCTTTTTCTTCTTTTGTTGCTTGTGATGGGTTTTTTTTTTTTTTTTTTTTTTTGTTGGGAAGTTTTATTTATTTATTTATTTTTGGGAATTGTTAATAATGAAGCAATTAGTAGTTTTAACATGTAAAACAGGTTATTTTGAAACAAATCAGTGTCTGTTTTCTAGAGCCATATTAATCATTTGTAATTTTGTTATAGTTCCAAATAGGTTGAGTCACTCCATTAAATTCAATTTTGAAAGGTAGAAAAGAAAATGTATTTGTTACCTAGATAAATGATTTTTTAAATAGTAAATATGTATTTAATTTAACAATATTATAACTATACAATTTCTCTACTTATTTTGCCTAAAATTAACTGCTATTGAATATTCCCATCACGATGGGGCAGTTTTGGAGGTTTTTGAGGCTGGCCCATTATCAGACTTAATGGTCCAAGCCCAAGCTCCAGAGACCACTGCCTGGCCCTCTTCTTTGTCCCTTTGTGAAGAAATCAATATATTCTCTCACGGAGATTGTATGGCTGGATCTACCACTTTTAGAAAATCTGATAATTTCTCATTGTTATGGTAACATTTTAATCAATTAAATACAAAAAATTTGTAAGAGACTTCTTTACCTCTTTGTAGAGGGTTGTTTACATAAATATCTTATTAGAAGTTCTTGTTTTAGAAAATAAAATAAGCATAATAATATGAAAAAACCGACATATTTTGTGTAATTATTTCCTTTATATATGTATTTGTGTTACCATGGCCATTTTCTCATTTGCTATGTTTCTCATGCATTTTCTTTGCTTGGAATGCTTGGCATTACGTGTATGCATATATGTAGTATGTTTTTTCTATAATTATAACTACTTGTCAAAGGTTATACTTTTTGTTTGGTATAGCCTTTCAGAAGCCATGGCCATGTAAACAAAATGCGAAGACTTAAAAATAAGCCCTTCAATTTTAAAAGCAAAAATTCCACTACTGCTCCTTTTCCATGATTTTTGTGCTGGCCGCTAATATTTATAGGCATTGAAAGAAGAAAAGTACAAGTTATATATATAATATTTATATATATATAAAGATTATTGGAGTCAGAAATTAGTAGATGTATTAGAATATCCAATTAGATTGATACTATTTTAGCACCCTCATCATTTTTCTATCTTCAACATTTTATTTAATATAAGAAAGAATAATAAAAGCTCAAATCTAACATAACACAAACTAACCAAAAAAGGCAAAGTAACTAAAATATAAATGCAAATGGGAAACAAAATAAAACAAATTCTAAAGTCAGAAGATATAGTCGAAGCAATAAATTTAAAAATTAGAATCTATGCTTGGCATCATTAAAAACCATGCTAACCTATTAAGGAAAAAAGAGTGCCTACAACCCCAAAGGAAAAAGGAAATAACATCATGTGGTCTATTAATAATATCATGTGCAATAAAGGATGATATAAAATCGGGTGCCGACCATCACTAAGTAGGGGAAACAATACTAGGAGCCCGAGACCCTAAAGAATCCACAACTTTGTTGCCTTCCTAACAAATGTGGGAGACAACAATCTCTATCTGAGAAATATAACTTGAACAATAAAGCCAAACTAGGTGCCAATGCCAAGGAACTTTACAAGACCTAGAATGAAGGAGTGACACTATATAAGTTGAATCAATTTCCAACCTTAATTTCCTCCAATAAAAATTCTAAGCATATTCAATGACATGAATGGCAACAGCTAACTACGCTTCAAAAGCATAAGCCAATGCCAAGGGAAATAACAAAACAACTTTTGATTAAGCCTCTATATTTTCAAAAAACTCTTGCACAACCCACAAGACCTAGATCTAACGAGGGAAAAGAGGATACCAAATAAATCTCAATAGTTTAAGAAAGACAACTAGAAACTTGAAGTCTTTTAAGAGACATTAATTCTTCAATGGAGTTTCTTATTGTGCCTGAACTAAAAGAATAAACTTCTCTAATAAACCATCAAACCATAGGCAAATTATTTGGAAAACAAAAGGAGTACTATCATCGAAGTTAGCACGATTTTGCAAGTATTAAATCACCCAAAAAATAGAGACAATGGCGGCCTACCAAAGACCTTGCAGTTGTGAACTAAGAGATAAATTTATAGTATTTTTCCAAAGATCCAAAACCTTACCATTGACCGTGATATGATGACTAAAAGCAAAACCCACAACATCCAAAGGCCAACAAAAAAGGATAAGCGAGAAATAAATGCTGCATATTCTTTTTAGTAGAGCAACAAAAACAAAAGCGAGGAGGGAAAACCAAATCACGCTCCTTTAGAGCTTAATTTGTAGGGAGTTTACTATGACGTAATCTCTAAATGAGAATAGACCTAGGAGGGGGAATAAAAGTTGCCCAAATTTGCTTACCCTAACTAGCAAGGTTCCTAGCATGTATAAGAGAAGCATAAGCACCAGCACAGGTAACATTGCTATCAAAAGAACAAGCCCAAACTATGATGTTTGATTTAGTACCAAACAAAACTCAATCAGTCTTTGAAGTAAGATATGGATACAACTGCTTAAAAGATAAGGGTAGGCGCCACCCCGCGTTTGAAGACATATCCCCCCTGACAATAGTAATAAAAAGAACAAGAGACGATTGATCATCCACCATATCAATCAATGACCTACTTAACTAGTTATTAAGCCATAAACGAACCTTGGAATGACATTCCAATAACCATCTAGATTCATTTCATAAGGAATCACAATAAAGCTGCAACTCAACCAAATCAAAGAACCAACATACCAAGATTTAAGGTTATTTGATCTTGTGAAGAACCGAGCCTGAAGATAAGCAAAAATTGAAGATAAGCAAAAATCATGAAATCATCAATAATCATCCTCTAAGTAAGTTTTTTCAACATAGCCTTATTCAAAACACAAAGATCTCTAATCCTCAAACCACCTTCCTCTTTGGACTTGCAATAACCTGGCTAAGCAACCTGAACAGGCTTGCAAATATCAATTGAGTCCAACTAGAAAAAATTACGAATAGCAGCATTTAAACTATCAAAATAGAAGTAGGCTAATGAAAAACCTGAAAAAAAAAAAAGGAAGAAAAGAGCCATATATCACTGAATTGAGACATTATATACACATATATAATGATTGAGAGATTAAAAGTTAGTAATTATTCAAAGGATTACTTTTTTATAACATCAATAAATAATTATTTAAATATTATACTGATTTTGATTATTTTCTTTTTTGTTACTATTACATTATATTATTTTAGAAGTTATAATAATTACCAAATCATTAGTACATTTTAGAATCATTCATTGTAATCATTATAATAAGTTATGATAAATACTGGTTGAAAATGATCAAAATCAATACTATTTTTTTTTTAATTTCAGTTCTATAAAAAAATAACTAATAAATTTTTAAATAAACAAAAAAATTTCTTATAATGGATTTTATAAAGTATTGTTTAAGGTTTGATTCAAGTTTTCCTAAAGATCATATTTTGTGGTTTTGGTTAAAAAATTCTTTTGAGTCAAAACTCTTTCGAGAAGGCCATTTAAATAGTCCTATAAGCAATTTTAGTAGTCAGGATACATTAATTCGTTAGCTGTTTCTAAAAGGTCATGCCAAATAATCCTTTGTGTGTTTTATTTAATTACTCGTATAAAGAAGTGTAAAACTCACTTCTTATCCCCAAATACAATGAGTGGCAACCTTTTATTGCCATAAACCCTTCCTAAACATGGTGAACTGAACATGAGCTGTGATCAGAAATTCTTGAATACAATTGAGTTTGACAACTCAATAAGATTTGAGATCTCACGGAAAAATAGACTGTTTAACCTGGACAATAAGGCGGAAACGGAGTCTAGGGTCCAAGGTTGGTGTAGAAGACCCAAATAAGTTTCCCAAAATGTGGCCCATATTGAGCTGGCTTGCTGGGTGGGACACAGGGCACCCCTTATAATTCTTTCAATTGATAGGAAGAGAATGAGAGACTTCTAGACAAGGCAAAATAAACAAAAATACAAAGTTATATTTTTCTCCGAACTTTTATGATATGAAATCTTTTTTTTTTTTTTGGATTATAAATATTGGATTAGTTTTTTAATAGTTTAATTTATAAATATTTATCTTAAAAATTTATCATGAACGATATATAAATCGATTGTGAATAATTAATCTAATAGAAATTAAAAGTTCTTACTAATAATATAAAAATATAAGATATCCTACCATAATATATTTATATATATTCAATTATTTTGATTGTATATGGTTTTAGAGGTTAATAAAAAAACCTGAACACCCAATAAACCCATTTACTTTACCCCGGCTCGACCTTAATTAGGTAGGTTGATTTGCTATATTTGGTTGATTGGGTGAGTAAAAAAAATTTTCAAACCTCCTTATCTTTCTTGGGTGGGTTGAAAAAATTTCAAAAACTCACCCAATATTCACCCACTAACTTTTTTTTTTCTTTTTGGCTAAATGACGTTCACCCTTAAGTGTTATTTAAATTATTTGAATATATATAGAATGCATTACTTAATATTCAATATAGATGTAATTTTTTGGTAATTTTATGATAAATACTATTAATTACTTTAATATCTTTGTATTTTTTAATGATTTTTATAACTTATATTTATTTTATATTCTACTAGTAATTAGATTATACTATAAAGTTTTTTTTTTGGTGCAGAATTCCCTTTTTTCCTCTCAAATTTTTCATTTGTTATTATTTAATTAAATATACAACTCACCAAACTCACTCAGCTCAATCTAATCTTGAATGGGTTGATTTTTTACATTGGATTGATTGGGTGAGTAAAAAAAATTTTCAATCTATCCAGTCTTTATTGGATGGGTTAAAAAATCATAAAAACCCGTTCAACTCACCCGATATCCACTTCTTGTGTGGTCTCTCTCTCTCTCTCTCTCTCTCTCTCTCTCTCTCTCTCTCTCTCTCTCTCTCTCTCTCTCTCTCTCTCTCTCTCATGACAGTAGAGAGTTCCAATTTGGAAGGGTTTGGAAACACTTGGCAAAATACTTGGATTACCCTATTGGATGTGTTTGGATGGGCTATTAATATTAATGAGTGATCCAATGGAGAATTGCACATGGGTTTTATAAGCTTCTCCTTCGTTTCGTTTTGCTTTCATTTATGTGGTAAGTCTCTGGCTAATGCTCAAGTGGGTCTTTTATATTACAAGTTCTCTTTTCTTAAGCTTTTCCTCCGCTAGGTTAACTTCCAATTCTACACCCTCTTAAATAGAGCCTTCTCACTATAAGAGCCGACAAAAGTAAGAAGAAGATATTCAAAACTAAAAAAATAAAAAAATAATGAAAGCAACTCAGTAACCACGGTAGTACGGTTTTTTACTTATTTTATATGTTGTTAGGATAAGAATGTGGCACCTATTTTTATTTTTATTTTGCTAAAATAAGAAGGTGGGACCCTTTTCCTTTACATTGACCACCACATGTCACATAGACCATTTTTTTTTTAGTGTGTAATCTTAATTTTTGGCCCATTTGAGCGTAATGCAGGGTTTATTTTGTCTTTGATTAGATTAGTGGTTTAATTATTTGCCAAAATACAAGGAAGGAAATAGGAATGGGAATAACTTTGGCATTGAAATTAGTAACAAAGATCACAAATGAGGAATATTTTAAAAATGCAACTTTTAAGAGAGAAATTTAGGTTGAAGTGCGTGTTGCACGTGCAGACATGTGTGTTAATATGGAAGCTCGCACATGCATATGCACACGTGCCCACATGCGTGTGTGAGTCCTTAGAGGGGTTAAAAGAGAGAATTTTCCTGAGAAAATTTCTTGAGAAAAGGAGAGGAAAACATAAAAACAACAGAGGAGTGGGGAAAAGAAAGTGGGAATGTGACTGCATGTGGATATAAAAAAACCCAGTCAACTGCACTTTGCTCCAAGATAATTTCTACACTCTCCCACTCACTGACTATCCTGTCATTTTTCATATAATTTTCGAATTCGTATATCTTAAACCTTACATAAAAAAATTCCTTAGGGACTAATTTATTTGGTACCTTCACATCTTTACCTAAGTTTCATTACATTTATATATTTTTTCATAAGAGATTTTTATTAAAGGAACTATCACTAGATTTCTACACTCCCCTACATACTACTGTCTTGTCATATTTCATGCAATTTCTAATGCATATATTTTAAACCTTATTATAAAATAAAATAAAAAAGAATTCTGTAGGACTAATTTGTTTTAAACTGTTCCATCTTCATTTAAGTTTCATTAGTTTATATAATTTTTCATGGGAGATTTTTATTAAAGGAATTGTCATTTTTCATTATTATTGATAATAATACTAATAGTTTTAATATTTATTTAATTAATTTTTTGAAGTATGATCTATAAGCGAAAGTAATTGTGTTATATGTTATAAATTTTCAATATGAACAATTATAAATTTGCCTACGGTTAAAACGATGATTTCTACCAATAATGATAAAATTGACGGTTTATATCAGAATTTTAACATTTATGATCGAATATGGTATAAGTAGAAAACTACTAAACTTATATTGATCAACTAAAGAATGACGATACCATAACTATCTCTGTACCTCAGTTATTGAGGTAGTTTCAGCCATCCACTGTTAGCATAGCAAATTAGGTTCAGCTTCCTCTTTTCCTTTTACATTTTTTCTTTTCTTTTCTTTTTTCTTCTCGTCTTTCTGCATTGTCACATGTGATGTACCATTCAACCAGTGGTGGAACAACTTAATTAATCCGAAGGACTAGGGGGTCGGTATCATCCAAGAGAAAACTATATGTAACATACAACTTCTCAACAAAAGAAAAAAAAAAAAGAATCGTACAAGGAAAACAGAAACATCTCATGTCTACAATAGCATATTTATGAAGGGCCACCAAAATTGCATACATACAAGAAGATTTTAATAGATATACATATACGACAGTAAGTCCAACTAAAAATTTGCCATATGAATGAAAAGTCAAACAACGTCACAAAAGCAAAAGAAGAGGTGATTAGAGAGAGAAAATGGCGAGAGAGAGAGAGAGAGAGAGAGAGACTGTCATTGCTGAAGCCTGGATTGATAGGTGTCCATGTACTGGAAGAAGGGGAAATGGACGCGTACCCGGTTTTGTTAAGAGCGTACACAGTGCATCGCTGTCTAGCATGTGAATAGGTTGTGGCTCTCTCTCTCTCTTCTTCTTTCTCTCTCTCTCTCTCTCTCTCTCTCTTACATGCACACACTCACCACAAATAGCCTTACCAACTGGCATTTTTTGATTCATTCACAAACACAAACCCCTAATGGTGGAGAGCCATGAGAGTCACGACAAAACCAGTCTAGGATTTCAGTTCGGTCCACTTTCGTTCCTTCCTGGCCCCCCACAAAAAAAAAAAAAGCACGTGTATTTTTTTCTGTCCAAAAATTATCACGTAAAGCTAATGTGATATGTTACTATTATATTAATGTATATAATACGTCAATTTGTAATTTTTTTTTTGGCTCGTGACGTTAATTTGTTAAAACTTGTTATTTGTTATATTATGAATTCTCTCTCACGAGATTAAGTCTTCTTATTTGTTTAAGAGAAATGAAGTTATTTTAGGATTTCGAAAGTAATTCCCATCCAAATTTTTTCTCGTTTGCTGAGCGAGCTCCAACGATGCCGACAGGTCCGACAAATCACAGGACCATATAGTGAATTCTCCTTATTGTCCCACTTATTTTTTTAACGTTTCCTCATCTAACGTTACCATAGGGGTGAAGGTCCAAAAACGGACGCATGTCAAATTCCTTACTTTTGGCTCTACAGTGAGCACTTGAGGGACCGAGATAGATAGGCAAACAGAAAGAGAGAGAAAAAGAGATTTAATTGTTTTCCTCAATTTACCTCTCCCATACTTCATAAAAAGGAGGTCTGTGTTGAGGACGAATTCATTTTCGGTCATTGGTTGGATTGTTCTTTGAGCAAAACAGAACCCCAAAAGAAAAAAAAAGAAAGAAAGGAAGAATGAGCTATTTGGATTCGGAATGCAGTAGCGGCTGCGAGTCTGGTTGGACTCTATACTTGGAACAATCTTTCGTTTCTCCAAATGCCTCAGCGGGTGATTTTCACGGTAAAACTACTGGTAAATTTTGTAACAATATTGGTCATAAAAAGAAAGGTTCTGTTGATGAAGAAGAAGAAGAAGTAGAAGAAGACCTTTCAATGGTTTCTGATGCGTCTTCTGGGCCTCCACATTTCCATGAAAACAACGAAATACTGAACTCGAATGATATCGACGACAGTTATAAGTTATCGAAGAGCGGTGGGGAAAAAAGGCAGAAGACGAAAGAGCAAGGCTTAGCATCTTATCGACCTCATCGACAACAGCAGTCTTTTCTTGACGACACTGCTAGCTCTTCTCTCTTCAACTTCTCCAATAACAATATGGTAAGTTTTGCGTATAAGTGTTGGTTTTGCGAACAAATGGTGATGAGATTATTAGATTGATTTTGTTGACTTTGTGTTTTAGCGGCAGGACTTTGCTCTGACAAATATTAACCAAGGTTCGATGGAGAGTACTGTTCTGGATTATTCACAAGGTTTCTCAGCTACTCATTTTCAGGTAATCATCTCCGTTGAAATATATGCATGTTTTCTGTTCCATTAATTATCAGTATACTTATGTATTTATATATATGTATGTGTAATCTAATAATGCATTGACACAAATAGTATGTATTTTGTTTGCAGGGAAGACCTGCATTTCAAAACCCCTTTGGATCGTTCTTACAATCTTCTACTCTATCTGGAAACCAGCTTCATGAGATGAGTTAGTATTTTGCAAACTCTCTTCATATTTTTCATTACACCTTTTTCATTTTTGTTTAAGCTCCTTAAAACTGAATAAGAGTTTTATTTATTTGTTTTTCATTTTTATTTTGTTCACACAGGAGATTTGAAGGGAATCAGGAGATGGAAATGAGCCTCTTTTTTTAATCAACTGCTGATGATCTCTTGTGCCTATACTGCAAGAGAGCTGCTGTTATAGCTGCTCAAGAAGAAATGACTGTATTAATTTTTTCTTTTAGGATGTCAGATTGGCTTAGATATGGAATTGGGTCTCAATAAGTGATATCCGATCATTTGTTTTTATTATTTTGTTTTTATTTTTCATATATATCCCTGGCTTGGCCTGTCAATGCAGTGGGAAACAGCCTGAGAGCAACATTTGGGAATTGATATCTTGTTTTCCAGAATTTAATTTCATTGTCAATGAATAGTGGGTACAAGATGAGCTGATCCTTTTTCTTCACGCAGTTTCTGTGCCAACGTTTCAGCCATTGTTTTTTTCATGGAGCCCCATGCTCAATTTATTGCATTTTCTGAAATCTACTCCCCCCCACCCTCTCTCTCTCTCTCTTTCATATTTTTTAATTTGGATTCTAGAGTGTAAATAACAGTTAAAACATAAAATAAATACATCAGCTAGCCTTAAAAATATATATATATTTATATATATACAGCTACAACCTTGGCCATGATCATAATTAGGCAAATCCCAACTCTAATTTGTTCATAATTTAAACTCGTCCAATCCGTATACCAATTTTGCGTGAGGCAATAATTATTGATGCAAATTATAAGAAATTATTGCATGTTTTGTTGAAATTTTTTTTCCTGCACTCTTATTGCTACCATTTTTGAAATTGTTATGAAATATAAGATATTTGAAATTGCACTTGTCATAACTATTAATGCTATTGTACTAGAAAATTATTTCAAGTTCTAACGTTTTTCTTCCTTTTCCAGTTGTAAGTGAAAATTCGTTGGAAATTAGGTGATAAGGAATATAAATTATCTCATAAATCAAAACAAATACACACACACACACACACATATATAAATATATTAATTTAATGGACAAGTGGCAAGCACATATCGTATAATTACTTACAACATAAGAGTAACGAATAGGGGACATCCGTGACTAAATTGTACTTGTAAAACCATTAGGCTAATGAAAGTAGATAGATCGTTTTAGATTATTGTTGAACACCAACGAGAATTGTAATTTGTCAAGAAGACAAAATGAAGTACCACCCAACTCTGCCTAACTTTGTTGTTTATTCACAAGTAATTTGACCCAATATGTAGAGCTAAATCACCAGATTTCATTAGGTGAGATTCTTTCAAAGCGTATCAAAAACCTTGCTATCCCTGAAGTAGAGCCAAATCTTAGAGAAAAAAGGCTAAATTAACAAGGACAAGACCTTTTTTGTCCCTAAGGCGCAGACAGGGCTCCATTGTTCCTGAAACCTGATTGTTCTGTAGTTTTCTTATCATAACTCAAAATTTGGACATTAGAAAAACACATGAAAAAGGAGACAAGGATTGATGAAAAAAAGTGTTATGGGCGGTCCAAATGTCTAACAAGCACTACAGAGATGAGTGAGGAAATGCCAAACTTTAGTGTTAGAATATTTCACATATGCATTCATATATATATATATATATGTATATCTGTGTGTGTATTTATATGCATCTTTCTTTGACCCTTTTTATAAAAGCCCGGGAGATCCTGCCTGAGATCTTCCTAACCCAATAGAACATGCCCCATTTTGTTTACTATGTCCTCTTTATCTCGTTTGGAAGGATCTTTATATTTAAAATACTTTTTACATGTTGTTTTGGTATAATGTTATTTCATTTTTACTCTCCCCATTCTCCAAGTTTGTCTGCTCTGAAGCTGTCATTGGAGTTGATGTCATGCAACAATTATGTGTCTTCCCTCCCTCCCAATTCTTTTATTCCTATAACTATTACCACCAAATAAAACAATTCATTTCCTGCTTAAAGAAAAGAAGATTGAAAACAAGGATAAACAAAAGATTGCTCTTGGAATTTAGGATTGTTTTAAAATTCCAAGTCCTACCCACATGTCCTTTCCTTATTTTTAATTCCCAAGTCTAGTAATAAGAGATTGTCATTTCCATACACATGATATACACATATACACATACCTACAGGCATACACCATATGCTAAAGACAATGCAAGAAATATATACAGGATGAGTATCTTATCCTGTAAAGATTTGGTAGATGTAAGTTTTTTTTTTAACACATGTAACATTATGTTTAATATACTACAGTTTAAAACTTTTATTATAAATGACAAATATCATTGCAACCATTATATATTTACAAGTTAGCATTGCTAGATATTAGTCATGATATTATATATGACTCTCAACCAATGATAAAGCAGTCATATACCAAACTGTACAGCGGCCAGACAAGTAATCATTTCACTAACGTAAAGAATTTATTGCTATACATGTATAATGTGTAACATATGTAAGCATATGTAACGTATGCTTAGCCCTTTTTTTTCCCATTGGAGCAAAGATGATTATTGAGACAGAGGATGGCGTATCTAGATAATTACAGAAGAAAAGAGTCTTCTCATGATATATAAATTATAAAATAAATTATCTATATATTCCCTAATTACTGGTACTAATTTGAACTCAAAACTTTTAGTCAAGAACGCCGGCGCCAACTACCCTTCCAGATTACTTGGTGGCATGGTTAGCCATCTTTCCCTTAGAGCATTCCAATGTCATATTATTATGGATAAGAATCTAAGAGGGTATGGGAAAAACATCTCTTGCCCTTCCAACCACCGCCAAAACAAAACCTTCAATTCCTGCAACAAAGAGAGTCGAATTGAGGGGGCCTTTGATGTTTCTTGCATGTGTCTACTGTACAGTGAGTCTGTGCTTACTTCCATATCGCCACTCTAATTTCAAGTGTTCCCATTTCTCATGACAAACTCTGTGCGTTTTCCTTATCTATCCCTGGCCATATTAGAGAAGTGCACGTCATTTTTATCGCTGTGCATGTACTCACCAAGGATCACTCATCTAAATATATATTTTTTGTGAAATCTCTTCTCTTGGAAGCTTTCCGATCCCTTTTATTAAATGTGGACGTTGTGGAGCTAATCAGTAATCGCAACAAGTGTGTCGTTTTCAGGTCCTCTCTCTAAATTTCTAGATTGGGAGAGTAGTGTCCAATTATGAAACGTTTTGTCTTGCTTTCATTAAAGAAGTATTGAAAGAATCGGATAATTTTGTGCTTGGAAAAATAGACCAAGAGTTTGAAACACATGCATTTTGTCTGTTGTGGATTGAACTGTGTAAAGTTAGGCTGTCCATTTCTAATTTACTCTCATTATGATAGAGTACTGAAGATGATAATTGTTGTGATAGTCACGACTGTCTAACGTGTAACATGAAACTTTCTCAGAATGTGAGGAGTCCATTTGCAATTCCTCATAACCTTCATTTGAATATTGAGAAATGTTTGTGTTATGGTAGGGGAGTATAATACTAGAAGTGACGCGTCAAACATTCAGTGCTAATGATAAATAAATGTGAGCTTCAGAATCTACAAAGCTTTGGTGGATCTTAAATTGGTGAATTTTGGTCAACTACATGATTTGGTAATATCACTTCCTTCCTTTAGAAAGTCATCTTTTTTATTTGTTTAAAAGAAAATTAGGGTGTATGACCCATTTTACTCACCCAATATAATAAATAGTTTAACTTTTTTTTTTTAGTTAAATAGCCTAATGATCATATTTTGATTAATCAATTTTCATTTTCCTCAGAATCCTTTCTCTACCCGCCAGAGGTGGACATGTTCCTATAATTTAGCCTCCCGTTGTTAGCGAGGAACCAAAAATAGCATATTCACATCAAAAAATTTCAAAAACCTAATTTTGTCTCTATGGACAATGATGAACGTTGCAAGGCTGGTGACAATCACCAGCTCGTCACCTAGATAGCACGAAGGTTATGAGGAATTGCAAGGAAAATTGCAATCATGGTGACAATCACCGTCGTCGGTCAAGGGACAAAAATTGCAATCCAACCCAATCCATCCTTGTCCTCATCGTTGGTGCACCTTGGTTGTCGAGGAGACCATCCACCCTCTGCCTTGCAATCGGATGGCTTTCTAGCAAGGAGGAGTTTAATGAGTTGGTTTTTTTTTTAATGGTAAATCAGTGATTTACCATAGTTAATCACTGATTTACCAGAAAATTGATGATTTTTTTTTTATGATCAATCAGTAATTAATTATATAAATTGATGATTTATGTAATGGTCAATTAATAATTGACAATAGTTAACTAGTGATTTATTACGGACAATTAGTGATTTACTAAATTAACTATATATGTTCAATCAGTGATTGATCATTTTAAAGGAAAAAAAGTCTTTTAATCAATTTTTAAAAACTTAGATCATTTGTCAAAAAACTTCTTAAAAGAAGGCTATTGTATTATAAATCCTTTATTTAAATGCTTTGAGTTTGGCTTAAAATTATCTTGATTAGATAGTTATAGAACTTAGCATCATTTCACACGACATTCTCCTCCCATTGAGGTATAGCCAGTCAAGGGTGCGCACTTCACAACTGATTTGAAATCAAGAAAATGGCAAACCCACAAATCAAACCAAATATTAGGGGTGGCAATTCATATTGTTAGGTCGTATTCATGTTGTGTTTTACCTTTTAGTTGAAATTGTGACTTATTTGAAAGAGTTATTGCATTTGCATTTCAATATAATATAATTTTCATCCAAATGCAAAAACATTATATTCAAATGCTAAAACATTTAAATTTCAATCTAATATAATTATTATTCACTATTTAACTTTTTTTTTACTATTTTTAGTCTTTTACCAATCCATCACATATTCTTTTTTTCTCTCTTTTTTCTATTTACTTTTATTAATTACATCACATACTCAACATTTAAATGCAATTCAAATACAAAATATTCAAACACATATTGTATTTAAATGCAATACAAATACAAACTATTAAAATGCATATTACATTTAATGTATTGTATTTTAATGCAATACTTTATCTAAATGTCCCATATAACTCTTAACCTAAACCCTATATATTAAATAATTGTATCAAGATACATAACCCACTTGACCCGTTAATTAGGAGTTGACACAGATATGACACATCTAACTCATTTAATATATGGGTCATACAAACGTGTTATGTCAACTTACATACCCATTCATTAAAGAATCATTTTAAACTGTATACAACCCGTTAAACCAATTTGATTGCAATCAAAATTTAATGTTAAAAAATGAATAAAAGAAATATGAGAGTCATGATCAAATACTAATTAGCAAGTTCATCCATTTACAACTAAAGTTTCAAATACCAACATCAATTCACATAAACAAAACAACATCGGTTAGAAATCCACAAGTCCTAAACAGGATCATAGGAAAGCCAAGTTTGAATGTGATAGATGGAGAGAACAAGAGAATGAAAAAGATGGAACTAAGAGAAGGAGAAGGCAAGAGATTGTCAGAGATGAAAAGATGTGAGGGTCACTGTGATAGCATGATTGAGAGAAAGGGAGGGGTAGGCTAGCAGGGAGAAGAATTCCCTAGAAAAAGGTGAAGTGGCTCTGATATTTGGACAATAAGAGAGAATGTAACCCTACCTCTGCCTCTTTTCTTTTCTATTTTCACCAAAATCAATTACTTTTTAAGATCCAAAATATTATAAATAAAATATTTTTAAAAACCTTATAATATAAAAATAAAAGGGTTGTAGATGAGTTATTGATGGTTTGTGTTATTTCATATATAATTTGTTTATCAAATAGGTTATTACGGATTAATTACAGATTGATGAGTTCAACTCGTTCTAACCTTCTTTTAATTAATCATGTTTGACGAATTTAACTAGTTTTAACTTAAACTCTCTAACTTTATTTAAATTTCATGTCCTGTTATTGTATCGTGGTCCAAATTGACATCCTACCAATGTTGGGATGATGATCATTTTCCACATAATTGCAAGCTTTCACTTATTATAGGTTTAAGTTTCACATATCATAGGTTTATCTATATGGCCATGCCTTATGTCCTTGGTGCAAGCTCGTATTTAATATTAAACATACTTTTTTCGCATCCTCTCACTGCATATCAAGGAAAAACAAAAGGAAACAAAAAAATGTATATACAAAAGAAAAGTCTAGACTATAACCTTGTCCAACCGATTATTATTTTGTATTAGATGAAGAAAAAATCAAAGCAATCAGTTGATAGTAATGGGATACTATTCAGCAGATTATACACTTCCAATTATTTCGACTTCAAGAAGGCTACTAATCCAAGGAACTGGTTTTCACTTATTGCTTTGAAGCCAATCACGGATTCCCTTCTCTGCTTCTGAAAGTTGTCCGTCCTTACCCCCCAAAGTTCCGTCCACTAACTCAAAGTAGTCCTTGTAATTTCGTTTGTAATAACTGTCCAATCTCTGCGGACATGTCAGCATATAATCTAACGTCACCAACCAATATGCCAGACACATGAAGGCCATAAATTAAAATGTCGGTTTTTTTTTTCCCTCGACAAGAAAAAGAATTATTAGTATCATGTTTCTTTCATTATTTTAAAAATCTAGAATCCATCAATAGAACCTAATCCAATTCTTGTCGAAAGATAAACCCAGTCTTCCATCATGTCATCACACACGTAATGTTACACAATGCAATGATTATATAAGAATGTCTAATCTAAATGTGTATGATAATTGCTCTAATTGCAGAATTTGCAGTAACACACCTTTTAGAGTCTTTCAATTCTGATATTTAAAAAGTAAAAAGAAAAAGATTTACTGTAAAATTTCCAATTGCATGAATATGGCATAAAAAAAAAAGGGGGAAAAAAACGCACCAAAAAAAGAGTATGTGGTTCAAGACAATTTCACCTCCTTATCATTCTTGGCCTTGTTTTCCTCCGACTTCTTGAGGTATTCTGAACATGTTTCAATTGCAAAGTCATTTCTATGAGTACTATTGTAACAAAGAAAACAGAAAGATAGAGAGGGAACTTATAAATAGAATATTGAGCCATACTTTTGAGAAGTTCAGTTCTAGAGTCGGTGACTTGGAGAGCAGCAACAACAGTGGATAAGAAGAGTGCTCTTCTTCCAAAATCAGTGGCGGTGGTTGTGGTGGTCGGAGGTCGTTTCTTCTTTCTATGTACTGCCTGTACATTTGATGAAGCGTATTTGTTCACAGTGACGGTCAGTGCCATCAAAATGCTTTGGCTTATTGAACTCATTATCACTCTTCTACTCTAAGCCACCTCTTTTGCTCAGCATCAAGATAGACGATGAGGTCTGCCTAAGGGAAAGTTTTATCTTTAATGTCGCTTCCCGGGCCAAATTACACAATACCCCTTTTTTTTAACTTAAATTTACACATGGCATTTCTTGAAGTCGTTTGACATCATAAAATAGTTCCAAAGACACTCAACTAGATATATGTTGGACTGCTGCTACCAAAAAAAAAAAAATAATAATAATAAAAATAATAATAAAATAAAATCACCCACCAGGTGGGAATTTTCAAACTCTTCGTCTTGTCACAAATTTTTATGTGAAATTATCATTAACCTGTATCTATAACAATAAAACTCTTTAGATAGCCATAGTAATAAAAAAAAAAAAAACAAACAAATAAAAAGGAAGAAGAAAGATTGATGGCATTTTGGGTCAAGACCATAATTAGGCTTCTCACCAAAACAAGGAGGAAGAAGAGTATTATATTTGAATTACAAAAGCTTGGGAAATGGTTATAGCCATAAGCCACATATACAAAGATACAGAGTGTTGTTTTTCAGTCCCTACAAAGCATGTGGGACAACTATATTCACATACTTCCATCGAATTGCATCTCTTGGTTGTACAGAGTTGGCGTTGTCATTACTCAAGTAAGCGTTTGTGCTTACACCAGGCAATAGCGAGGACATATAGGAATATGCACCCAGTGGTACCTCCGCCAATAGTCCACCAGAATTCCGGCATCCCTGCTGTTGCATCGTTGAACAGGTCAATATGGATGTTCATGCCGAAGATCCCAGCCACAACGACAAAGGCACTCACCACAAGGGTTGCTGTTGTCAACATGACCCCCATTTGCAGAAGATGGTTCTGCTTGTCATCCAGCATAATGTTGATGTAATCCTCCGTGTCATCTACGTACTCCCTCAGCTTCAAACGGATAACCAACAGAGTATCACTCAGATAAGTACACAGCATCCAGAAAATAAAAGGCAATATAGGCTACAGAATACTTCAGCAAGAAGGAAACGATATCGAGTAACCAACATGTTTTGATCTAACTTCAACTTAAAAAACTCAATGGGGTCGGATTTGGTCGAGTGGAGTTGATTACCGTGGATAGTTTATTTAGTGTACCATCAATTTGCACAAAATAAGCCTCTAAAAGCATTTCAAGCTCCTCCACGTCAAGGTTCTTGCTTATGGCGCTATGGGTCGTACTAGTATGGGTCCCGTGGCTGTCCCTACCAAAAACATTAGGTGCTCCAAACAATTGATCCTGGGGGTTATCGCCTTCATAGGTTGTGAAACTCCCACCAGCTTCCAATGAGATTTCATGTGGAATCCTGGCACAGTGTAAGTGGGAAATTGAAAGCAGGAATGATGGTGAATCCAAGCAACTAAAATAGTGGCGACCCCTATATAAAAAATGACAGCTAGAATTCTACATACCCATCATCCATGTCTGATCGAAGAACTTTATCGTCCATGTCTTCTCTGTTGTTCATAGAAGAGGTAGAGGAATTCTCGAGCTGTTGTTGTACCAACTTGTCAGTCAGATACATCTCCGCCATATCCTCATCATCATCTAGCAAATGCTCTAGTTCGTCCCTTACCTGAAGATTAGAATGTATGCCTTATTGTGGAAACGTGTACTAAGTATTTTAGGAAAGTTGTAATTAATAAAATTAGGCATATTTGTATTAGCTGT
Source organism: Antiaris toxicaria (assembly GCA_035233585.1). Classification (NCBI taxonomy): domain Eukaryota; kingdom Viridiplantae; phylum Streptophyta; class Magnoliopsida; order Rosales; family Moraceae; genus Antiaris; species Antiaris toxicaria. The sequence continues at coordinate 48,088,265 of CP141158.1, forward strand.
AATTAGTTAATTGTATCCCTTAATTTAAGGGATTTAGTTATGCCTAGGATAGTTTCCGGATTTAGTGGCTAGGGTTAGTATGTATATCAGCCATAACCGTGTAAATTATGTAGTCTTTTTCAATACAAACTACAGAAGAAATTCTCACACTTATTAATCCTAACTCGGAAATAAATGACAGCTATGAGCATAAAAGCACCACACAATTGGACACAGTGCAGTGATACTGATGGCCTGAACACCAGACTAACAGGAAAAACAACTGGGAATCAACAATTTCAAACTGGCAAACCTTCTGCACACGTCCAGTTATTGCAACCAAGCGGCTCTTAATTTGACGAACGCGTTCCAAATTGAGAGTGCTAATTTTTGAAGTCAGCTTATCTAAGGCAGGATGAGCTTCTAGCTCCAGTGTCGTTGCCTGGTTTCAGAGCAGAAACAAATAGAAACAATCAATATCAAAAAAAAAAAAAAAAAAGCAAAAATTGATGCAGTGCAGGAATGTGAGCAGATGCTAAAAATGGAAAAATTAAAATTACTTCATTTTCTAAGCAACTACAAGCTGCCTCAAGGCATGCCTCCAACGCCACAAACTCAAACGGCAAAATCTTGAGTCCATCTCGATTTTGAAGACCTTCTTTCCCTTCTCCCTTGCCTTCCACATCCCGCTCCTGAAACTGCAGAAACCCTCCGCCTGAATTTTGAGGGCTATGTTCCCTTGAATGTGACTCTTCCATATCATACAGATCTTTCCAGTTCGGATCTTCACCATTTTCCTCCTGTAACAAATGGAAGTCACATAAATATATTTCAAAGAAATACTTCAAAAAGCTAAAGTAGAAGGATTTAAAAACTGAGCTACACCATATGATAAAATCATAGTGTCAACTGAATCCGGCAAGTGAATTCACACAGCTGAAGTAAAGGTTTGATTAATCAAGTTCAAATTACGAAGCTTAGAACTACAAAGAACTAATTACCGAACACGAAATAGGGGCAAATAAAAGAAAGCTAATTCTGGCTTCCTTTTTCTACTGCTAATTTTAAAAGAGGAGAGGATCCTACATATCCACCCATTGTCCCGCCCCACATCCTCTCCGCCCGTTGGATCGACCAATGGAACGGAAAGGACTTGACCTATTTAAGCTAAATCCGATTAAAACTACGCAATCAAATAAATAAGCCATATACTAGTAAAATGACTAAATCACTTTCTTTTAGTTGATAAACAATCTTCCAAAAATTTTTATTACCAAAATGACTTCGGAACAACCGGTTTTTTAGTCTGTCGTTCCAATGTTAAAAATGAAAAAAAGAATATTTTACTAATTTCAATTTTTAGGCTTGTCACTTTAGCAAATTCCTCTATCCACATTGCTCAAAAAATTGCTAACAAAGTAACAACACCATCTAACAATTCCCAATCACTATCACTAGTCCAAAATTCAGATTCCTCAATTGGGAGAAAAAATACGTGTGTGTGTGTAACAGAACCCTTAAATCTAAAACCAATTCGAAGAATTAGAATTAACAAGAAAAAAAAAACTAATTTAGGAAAAGGCAAGAATTACAAAAGAAAGGAAAAAAAAAAAGGAAGGGGGATAAAAACCCGGGCTTTGGTGGCTTGGTGGTGGCGGGTGAGGCGGCGCTGAAGCTCCTCGACGAAGGGGGTGACGGAGGGGTCGCGGGAGTTGAGGAGGAGGACCTCGTGTGCGGTGATGATGGCCTTGATGTGCTCCAGGTTTATCACGATTGCCCTCTCACGGCCCAGCACCGTTGACGGATACGACAGCAGCGGATCCAGTATCCGGAGATCGCGCGCCGGCAGCCCAGTCCGTCGCATGATCGCGTGCTTTCCGGCCTCCACCACCTGCGCCTGCCCCATCGAGTCAACCAGCAGCCATGGCCGCACGCCCGTCCCCTTCTTCCGAATCCCGCCGACCACCGGCAGGCCCAACCCGCCGGAGGTGGGCCGGGTCAGGTCCGGATCGTCGTCGGGCGGGGTGGGTCCTGTCTTCGGAGGATGATGAACCCTCATGGCGACTGCTGGCTGATCACCACTGCTTTGGGCTCGTCTCGCCCCGTCTGAGTTTGTTGTTTGGATGGTGGCGCTTGAATGTGTTGGCCAATGGGTACATATTCCCTTCGATTTCGTATGACACGTGGAACTAAAAAAATTTTAAAAAGGCAAAGTTTCAGCACTGGTTCATAAGGGAAAAAAACAAAAACAAACAAAACCAAAAAACCAAAAAAACAAAAAACAAAAAGCTTCAGCTTTAATATAAAAAAACTAAATTCATTTTTATAAAAAAAATAAAAAAACTTTAATTAATTTTTAAATAGTTACACACCTTCAATCTATTAATCAAATATACACTTACTATATATTTAATGCACCTATTTGAAATATAATTTTTTAAATTAAAAGTGGTTAATTTTTTAATATTTAATTATATTTTTATTAATTTTTAAGGAAAAGATAAAAATTATTAAAAAAAAAAAGGTTTGGACAGGAGAGACAAACAAATCCTTAAATTTTGACATTGTTGCCTTTTAAACTTTTGAGCTCTTCAACAGGTGTATTTAGATGAACTATTTTAATAGTTATTATTGGACTTTAATTTAATATCGATTTGGTTGGTCAATTATTTATGTGAAATTATTTGAATATTTTATAATAATTTAATTTAAATCTAAATCTAAAAATATGTTTAGTTAGTTCTTTCTAACCATTTAACTCTAACTGTTTTTTTTTTTTTGTATATTTTAAAAGTAAACTTTGTTTTATAATACATATCTTTAATTTTATGCAACGTTTAGTAAACCAATTTTAGCATGATGAAACCAATTTTACACTAAATGTAAAGTTTTACATTCAAATACAATTATTTTCAACAGTATTACAAAAATAATTACTATTTAAAAGTTTTTTAAAACAATCACATCAACTTTTCAACCATAATTATTTATCTCTACTTTTACTAATCACATCAACTTTTCAGTTCTAAAATACTTTTCATCCAAATACACATTTTATTTAAATATAAAACAAATATTTTTCAACCAAATATAACACTAAAAAGAAATTGTATTCAAACGTAATTAAAACACAAATTTTTTAAAATTTTAAATGTACATAACGACTCTATTATTTTAAGTTGAAATGATATGTCTTAAATTACATAGAATTTTAAGAATAATAAAATAAAATTTTTTTTCCGAACATATTTTAAGTTTCTATTCTTTTAATTCTAAAGAGTTCATTTTCAAGCAAAAGCATTATTTCAGAACTAAACTTAATCCTAATCAAAATAACTCAAATTCTCGGACCAACAAAACAAATCCTAAATTTTTACTTTTTAGAAATTTACATTATACTTATTTGTTTACATTTACACTATTCAAACACCTTTAACAAAAACTATCTAAACACATGTTAAGTTCGAATACATGATTATAGATTTGAATGCAAACATTTAACAGTTTAAATGAATATGTAAATAATTATGAACCAAACGAGTACTTATTGTTCAAACTTTTAATTTTGATAACTTACTATTATAAACTTCGTAGATTGTTATAATATAATTTATTTTGCTTAACCACGTTTTAAATTGATGACAAAAACTCAAGTGCACCCTTATGTGAAGATAAGAAATATAATGTTTGACAAAAAATTTCTAAATCCAATTCAAACCTTAATAGAAAATCTTATAAATTTAAATTCAAATCCCTATTAAACGTTAGTTAAATTAGACACATTAATTTAAAAAGTTTAAAATGCAAATTATTAAAATTAGAAAATTAGGAAACAAATAGCTAAAGTTTGGAAAACGTTGACGACAACAATACTAAAAATCCTTTAAAAAATAAGAAAAATTAAGTGGGTGTTCCCTTTTTGGTTACTCCTTTAAATAAATAGCTGATTTTTTTTTTTAGATAATTGTTTTTTTTTTTTTTTTGTAATTATGATCCATTAGCGATATATTACGCAATTGAATTGATGAACCTATGATATATCATTGATGGATAGATAAATTATTGATTCATATTATGAACTATAAAATAGTCAACTATAAATGTGCCATAAAGGTCATTTTTTAAAATTAATAAAAATGAAATTTATTTAAAAATGACTTTCTTATAAATCCCTAAAAATAATCTTCACAACGACAACAATACTTAAAAACGACCGGCAGATGATGAATACTTCAAATTTAAAAACCACAAAAATTGATAAAAGACAGACATTTAAATACAACTTGGAAAATTGACGACTTATAAGTCATTAAACCTCAGCGTTTAAAAATAAATATTATTGGGTTGTTTGGTAAATGCATTACGTTTAAATTATATTTGAATGTAATTCATTTTTTGAGTATTGTATTTAGTTAAAAAGTATTTATTTTATAATTGAATGAAATATGTGTTTGGATAAAAAGTATTTGAACTGTATTTTAAAATAAAAAAGTTAATGTGATTGATAAAAGTAGAAATAAAAAAATTAGAGTTGAAAAGTTGATGTGATTGTTTTAAAAAATAAAAAAATAGTAATTGTTTTCGTAATATTATTGAAACGGATTATATTTAAATATAAAACTTTTGCATTTAGGTGGAAATTATATTATGTTTAAATGTAAAATGTTTTTTTTTTAAGCGGTGACAAATGAACCAGTAACGTCACAAATAACTCGACAAACCTTAAAAGAAAAAATGACAAACATTTATAAACAACTCGTTTGAATCAACCATCACAACTTAAAAACGACAGACTTTGAAACGACTCTATAATAAAAAAAATTACTAAAAAATGACAACAATAATGACAAATTACTTTGAAAAATTGAAGAAAAGACGGCGACAGGATCACGATGATCACTTCAAAAGGGTCGAACACCGGAAACCAAAGATAACGTAAAAAATGAGCCATTTTTTTAAAAACGACGAAAATTGAGAGATGAGATCTTGAAGCAAAAGTGAGCCAGTGAAACAAAAATTTTAAAACGACATCAACCCAACGAAAAACGACATAGTTTTTTTTTTTTTGGTTAAACTACAACGACGACAAATTAAGAACGACTAAAACCGAAAAACCGTATAAAATAACCAGCAAGTGAAAGGTCGTTTTCTTCTTTTATTAAAGAAGAGAGCTTATATACCAAACTATAAGATCATTGGTTCCCAATTTACTTATCTTTATTATATATTTTCTGCCCGCATGATCAAATGGACATTGACTAAACAACATTACTAATTTGTTTTGTTATTATTATTATTTTTTTTTTACGGTATGAGGGTGATAGCTCCAATTTATTAAAGTAAGACAAAAGTATACATTCTTACATCTCGAGCATGAAAACATGAGAGCTCCTACTCAAATTACTCCACTCTCATCCGCTAAGCTAGTCACTACTAATTTATTTGTTTAGGGATTTCGTTAAATTCTTTAGTTCGCTTATAAAGGAAAGTATATAGTCTGTTTTGCCATCAAGCTTTGACATTCTGAGGTAAGTTAATAGATTAAAAAAGAAACAACAACAAAAGCTTTCCTCCTCGAAAATTTAGAAGTAAAAAAAGAAAGCTAGACCTTAAAAAATTGGTTTTCTGGGTAATATTCTCATGAAGGGGAAAAAAAAAAAAGTCACCTCAATCCAGAGCCAACATGTTCTCAACTAGTTATATATACACCTAATATTGAAATTCATAGTCTTAAACTCAATTTATTTTCATTTGCTTTGATAAAATATATATACGTCTAGACTTTATACTACTCTTAGCAAACGATATTTTTTATAATGTCATTTGTTTTTCTTCTCATCCTATGACGTGATGAGTCCAACATCAATCACTTGGCTTTTTTCATTTTTCATTTTTTTTTTTTGTATACTTTTGTTTTGCTTTATTGTCTATCATGTACGTGTGAAACGCGTATCATCCAACTAATAAAAAAAAACAAGTAACAAATCAACTAGGCAAAAAAAAAAAAAAAATCCAAAACGTTATACGTGTGTGTGTATACTTATATTGACGGTCCGCCATGGCTCAGTTTTGTGCCTCATAAAGTCGGTAACATGCTATATTTGGGTGGCAGATTGTGGCTGCACGTCTTATTTCTTCAAAGGAATTGCCACCAAATTATATTATTGAAAATTGACTTTTGAGTATTCTGTTTATTCATTTATATATATATATATATATTTTCTTTTCCTGATTGACATGCAACCAACTTAGTCTGATATAGTCTCTCTCTCTCTCTATATATACATGTATTTATAGAAATTTTATATATTTATTTCACTAGATAGGTTATCATAATTGGACTGTATCATCTATAAAATAGCATCATCCATTATAGGTTAATCCTCACTCTGCATATGAAAAATTGCAAAGCAATGGCTCGTTCCCATTTCTGCATGATGAAATCTATTCTTCTGTTCTCCTTGGTAATTCTTGCCTCGGCTTTGTAATACGGCTATGATCCGAAATCCGAAGGAAAAGAAAAGCTGTTCACATCGAAACCAAATTACCAAGAACAGAAGTCGACAGAGTACGATCAAACACCAAAATCGGTCTATGAGAAGGTGAAACCAGAAGAAAAGGTAAAACTTCTACCCCAAAAACCAGTAAAACATGTCCAGCCTAAGGCAGAGGGAAAGGACAAGATTATTTCTCCTGGGAAACTGAATAAGTGCAACGCGCGGCCAAAGCCAGAAGGGAAAGAGGAGCTTCAGTTTACAAAGCCAGATTACGAGCTGCCAAAACCAGAACAGAAAGAAAAGATTGTTTCCAAAAAACCGGTCTACGAGAAGCCGAAGCCAAAAGGAGAAGAAAAGCATGTCTTTACAAATTCATACTACAAAGAGCCAGTTCCAAAAGGAAAAAAGAATCTACTTCCAACAACAAATATTGGCGTTCAAGGACTTATTTTGTGTAAATCAGGCCTCAAATACTTTCTCATCTCAGGCAATTATTAATTAACTGACGCGAAGAGAAAGAAGAATTCACTAATAAGAACTACTACAAATATAAACTTTCACATAAATATCGTTAGGATTATCGTTTTCGGACTGTTTTCGAACATAATTTGCTTCTCAAATTTACTTTTCAAATCTCTGATCTAACTAGGGCTAAACAAATTACTTTCTCTAATATGCAGGAGCTGTGGCAGAGATAACATGCCTTGCTGTTGACGAGGAAGTCCATAAGACATCTTATTTCTCCGTCCGAAGTAAAGCAAGCGATTCAAAGGGCTACTTCTACACGACGATATCTCCACCAAAATCACTTGGCAATTATCAATGGAAAATCCGGGATTGCAAGGCGTACCTCGACCACTCTTCATTGGAGACATGCAAACTTGCGACCGACGTTAACAATGGCGTTAGTGGCGATCTTCTCTCCTCTTATAGCATCCTCGAGCACAGTAACATGAAACTCTACTCCGTCGGACCTTTCTTCTACACTTCAGAACCTTACAAGACACCAGTTCCGAATGGCTATTAAAAAAAGATACATTTTTTGTTACTTTAATTGTTTTGTTGATTTTCCTTTGGTTCAATTTATTTGAGAATTTGTGAAAAGATCGGCTGATTTATAATGAGTTTTTGTTGTTTTTTGACGATTCATATGTTTGTGTGAAGAAGGTTGCATATGTTCGAGAGCATCCTTCGCCCCTTGAGAGGCCTCGTAATAAATAATATTTTTGTCCATTGATCGTATATATTATCATTTGCGGTTTTTTTTTTTTTTTTTTTTATATTTACATTTCTCATCTATAGATTCGAAATTTTGGAGCTCCTTCTACCCTTCTTTCAGCTGAGCTAGTCCCAACAGACAAAAAATAAATTATAAAAAAAAAGGATGATAGTACCATAATGGAACAAAAGCAAAAAAGAAAACGTACATATGCCCTGCTATTTTATGCTTGCACTTGGTTGATACCAATTTGATGTCACGTGTATATAAATTAATGGTTCTACGTATCAGTATATATATATATGGTGTTAAATAATGTATATACATATATACGTACATGAGTATTGATCTCATCAAGACTCGAAAAATTGCAATTTTCGCCGTATGAAATACTTGTAACTAATAAGGACGGTCATTGTGTAAATTTTTAATCATATTTAAATTATCATAAATGTTGAGTAGCACATGTTAAAATGTGAATTGAGTTGATAAGCATAGATCTAGTTCATTATGATGATAAAAAGGTAGGGTCTGTATTATCATGCGTTGTCACTTGTCATAAAAATAATTGACATCAATAGTTAGCAATTTATGTATGATTTATGATATGTCATGGTGATAAGTATTATTTCTATGTATTTACTTTTTTATTCTGGTTCAAAATTTTAAAAATACTCGTCACACATACACTGAGACTTAGGTGCCATTTGGCACTAATATTTCATTTTAACTTCATTCAAATACAATACAATTTTACACCAAACACAAATTTTACAACAGTGCTACGAAAACAATTACTATTTAAAACATTTTTAAAACAATCACATTAACTTTTCAACTTCACTATTTATCTCTACTTTTACCAATCACATCAACTTTTCAACTCTAAAATACTTTTCATCCAAACACACATTTCATTCAAATACAAAACAAATACTTTTCAACCAAATACAACATTCAAAAAACAAATTTCATTCAAATACAATCAAAATGCAATGCGTTTACCAAACGCCCCCTTAGGATTTCTCTCTCTCTCTCTCTCTCTCTCTTAACCAGATGTGATAATTTGAATTATAGACCTCACGTTTATTTATCTAGTTGTATCGTTGATTTTGTCTTCTAAATGAGCTATGCTTGTAATAAAGTTTAATATAAGTTAAATTTGTGAACTTATATGTTTTGTAGTGTAGGCTCATTTGATTTATACGTTGAGTCTGAAATGAAATAAAATTTCAATATTCAAATTGATTAACTTAATTGTAATGTTTGTTAATTTTTTACAACAAGATAAAAATTGAATCCAAAAATTTGGGTTCGGATTCAATTGACAAACAAGGCCTTGATTTTTTTTATACTTAGTTGAGATTTTCGATTTGAAATACAATTTTTTTAGCTGAAAATTGAAATACTAGTACTTAAGAATCGAAACATTTGGGCTGGCCAACTGCCAGTAAAGCAGCAGAGGGAGCAGCATATATACCCCGGGCTCAAGGTAGCTCCGCGCCATGTTGCCTCTGTTTTCACGCACACACACTCTCTCTCTCTCTCTGTTTTATTTTTTTTATTTTTTATTTATTTTTAAAGAGTTCTCCGATCTTTCCAGTTTTTTTGGAGGATTAATTACAAATTCTTTCCATATGCTGCGTGCATCCGTTTTCTCAAGATTGAAGTCTGGAGTATGTTTGATATTGGGAACATACTTGCATTGCATGGTTGCTGGCTTGCAGAGAAATTGAACAACCAGGCCAGTTTAATGTAGTAAATATAATCGTCAATCAATTATTATAGAGTCCATCATATTATTCTGTAGGACCATTTTTAAAGACAACACGGCGTATTAAGAAAAGGCTAGCAAACGACGTCATTAGTATTTGGACATAAACAAAATTGGAAGAGCTGAAGGGCAGAACAGAACCAATGATATACGACGTCAAAAGCTGGATCGAGAAATAACGAATAAGACGGATGATACGTATAATATATAATCAGAAATAGAAATTTAGATCTTGTAAAGATAGGACGGGCGAGCACATGAAATTTTTATGTTTTTTAAGATATTTGAGACTTATAGACGAAATACGACATATCTCTCTATAATCAAGAAATCCAACTAAGTTATATATTATGTTATTTGTCGTTAAATTAGATTTCAACACAAACACATTTTATTAAAGAACATCTAAATCTTTCAAACTTAAGAGCTCATACCTAAATTTCATTTTTTCCTCGATTAAGCTAGCTCCAAATTAACGGAGTAACCAAAGCTATCTCGACTGTTTTTTTTTTCTTTTTAAATCTGAATATGTATTTCTTTTAGAGGGAATACTATATGTGTGTGTGTGTGTGTATATATATATATTAGGTCTGTAAAGTACTTCAAAAAGATGCATTGAATTTTGAAACAGAAAATGCTAATTAAATGCTAGTTTTTTTTCCGTACGTTAAGCACGTCGTATTAATACTAATAGTAATTAAACAAATTGGGATTCAATTATTGAAAGACTATTAGATTCCTTCTCTGCTATCGTGCAACCAAGTTTCTTTCCACTTCATTTATTTAATTCCGAAATGGATAACAAAATTCATGAACGATCTACTCCTATATAAGGCCCCAAGATATCTTCGTATACTCCAATATATATCTGCCACTAATTATGGCTCTTAATAACCCTTCCTTCTCTGCAACCTTTTTGCTTCTCTTCACAATGCTGGTTCTTTGTTCGGCTAATTATGATGGTGCAGGGCATGGCTCAAAGCCTTATTCTGATGAGGAGGACAACATATTATCTTCCACCATAGGCATTCAGGGACTGGTTTACTGCAAAGAAGGAACTAACAAACCCGCCCCACTTGAAGGTAATTAATTTATAATTTTATGCCTAATTAGTAATTTTCATTCTTTAATTTCTGCAAAAAATAAAAAATAAAAATCTTTGTTGATTGTAATCTTACGAGTGATATATACAAGGAAATTGCATAGATAATACGTACCAATTAAACATATAGTGTATATTTATGAACGTTAAATATATATATATATAATCTAAATAAAAATGTGAATAAAAACTGATGATCATATAGTCCACATTCCTTAAATTCAGCTTACTAATATTGAATATGTCGTGTAGGAGCCGTGGTGAGGGTAACATGTGTGGCGGTGGACAAATATGGGTTCGAAACGGCGCCGTTCTCGTTCTTGAGTGAAGCGACAGATGAAAAGGGTTATTTCTTGGCAACATTGTGTCCTTCAGAGATTTCAAGCAACAAGAAGCTTAGAGAGTGCAAGGCGTTTCTGGAGCTCTCTCCGTCGGAGACTTGTAATGATCCGACGGATGTTAACAACGCTGTTAGGGGTGCTCTCCTTTCTTCCCATCACTTCCTTGAGGACAAGAAGATCAAAATGTACACCGTTGGGCCTTTCTTTTTCACTACGGAGCGAAAGTCGGTCTCTAATAATAATGGTTACTAATAATTAAGTTTATGAGTTTGGTGTTTTGTTGAGTACTTTAACTTTTTAGGATAAGGAGCTGCTAAATTGTAAGAAGCTTTTTGGCTATTGATAATTCAAGGTACACCATTGACGTGCTTTTTTTTTTAGTAAAAGGTTGTTTGGAAGGTGGGAAAAGTGTAAGAAGGGACAAGGATGAGTGCATTAGTAGAACAATTTTATTTGTGCTTGTTTAATAGCCAAGACAAGAGAAAGGAACAAATTAGGTCAAAGATTTCAATATTCTCTTCCGGTAATTCATCATAAACATGACAAAAGAAGTCCTCCTTATCATACTTAAATTTTTTTTTCCTCTCTCTCTCTCTCTCTCTTATTTTCTTTCACTCTCACCAAACATAGCCTGATTGTATGGAATTAGCACCGTAACTTCATCTCTGTGAAAACTGCATTAAATATTTCAATGGTTGTCATGTTACAAATATAAGGCCGGAGCATCTTTTGAGTATAAATACTATGAAATATTGGAAAATATAGGTGAGTCGCAACAAAAGTAGAAAAATAAAGAATAAATTTTTTAAAATCCATTATTTCTCTCAAAATACAGAATAACAAGACGTATTTTAACAGAAATATGCTTTACCTAAAAAAAAAAAATTGCATCAACCGTTTGTTTTCTATAAAATACCGAGAGAACACGGAAAAAAAAAAAGTAAACACTATAGTTTTATTCACAAAACCTCTATCTTCTTATATATTGTGAGACTAATATCTTTATAACTGTTTCATACAAAAATAGCCCATCTGTTAAGAGTCTACTCTATTTATAAACTAGACTATCGCAATAAAAACAGTAAACTACAAATAAATTGAGAAATCGAAAATCAAAATCAAAGGAAAATAAAACAGGAAATTAGTGTTACATTTCATCAAAGATTAAAGCCATAATTAAATTTGGCTTTCTTAGATTATTTATAAAATTGCTTATTTGATTCAAAGTATCTGAAAATAGAATTTAATCTTTCTTGAACTTGAAGATAGGTGCCTCCCCTTGATCACAATCACCAGAAACCAGAGAAAGTCTGCTGGACCATTTTCTCAAAGCATCCGCTGGATCATTCATGTTCCAGGGAATAAAAACATGATCTATGCTTACAAACTCTTATAAAACCTCGATATCTCAGAAAACATAGAATGAAGCATCCAGGGATCCCATAAGAAGCTCATTCTAATCACATCACATGTTTTCTGACTTGACATGGACATTCCTTTCCTTTTTCAAAAAAAAAAACACACCGCTTAGGAAACTTGTGTAATGGGTCACTAAACGAAGAAACAACAAGTGCACAAAAATAGAATTCAACGCTCTAATTAGATAGAATTACACCGATACCTTCTTTATGTTCTTACAATTATAGAAATATTCTCTTGATCAAAATTGATAACATCAACATTCTTAACTTTGTTAAAAAAATTACAGAGACATCCCCTTTATTAGTTGACTGTACATTTGATCATTAATTATATTAAAAATATCACAAAGACCCTATTTTTATTAAAAAATGCCTTTAGACATATACCAATCATAAAATGATATTTTTACTCTTTTTTGACACCAAAAATGAGTTCTAATTGATTTTTAACATCTACAATCATAATTTGTACTTTTATATTTATTTTTCAAACAATTTTTTTTAATAAATTTTGATGGACAATTTACAAATATTACAGATATATGGAAAAAATTAAGTATAAAACTATTTTTTTGAGCAAACTAGTATATAATTGTAAACATATATAATTATGACAAGAAAATTCAAAATATAATATTTGTTTTTATAAAAAAAAGGTTGTTATTAATAGTAAAATACTGATATAATAAAGGGTACTTTAATCGTTTCAAATATAAATTTAACAAAATTAAAAAGAGGAGGTGCTGGTGTTATTAATTTTGGTTAAGAAATGTTTCTGTAATTTTATAAAAATATAGAGAGTATCAATATAATTAACCCTTCTAATTAATACAATAGTTGTTGGTTTGTTATAATTAGGGTTGTTTTGTAAAAATGACTTAACAGAAAATCTATTCATATAATATTTTTTCAAAAAAATTAATTTTTTGCTCTGAATTAAAAAATGATTTCTACACGTCGTGGTTTTTTATTTAAGTTGTTTAATAAAATGACTTGACATGTTATGATTTTACACTATGTATTTTCCTAAATATTACTTCAAAGTAAAACTTGAAAAAATCATCGTGCTCTTGAATATTTTCGGTGTTGTTATAAAATACCTCTTGAACTTTACTTAATTAATTTTTTACATTGAATTTTGAAACATTTGTGAACTTCCACCTTAATTAAAATCTCTTAAAAAAAACACATATAACACTCGTTAGCTGCATATGAGACACTAATTATCCTTATTAAATATTAAATTGTGAAGTTAATAATCATATGAGAGTAATGAGAAAATTAACCATGAGTCTTAAATATTTACTCTTTTAATATAATTGTAAGGATAACTTATAAATTCATATTTAATACCCCTAACTTATGCTATCAACTAATGCTATGCATTTTGTGTCAAAATTTAACTGGGGGAATTTTATAAATGTTCTAAAGTTCAGGGAGAAAAAAAGCTACAAATTGAAACTCGGGTTAGCTTGCATTTGAAACAAAGGTTTGGATAAATTTTTTTTAAAGCTGAAATTGAGTGAATTGTCAAAAATTAGTTATAATTTTGTTGATTTTTTTTGTAAAAAGATAAAGATTCAGCTAAAAACTTTAGTTTGGACACTTTTCTATAATAAAACCCCCAAAGTAAAAGGTAGAGCCAAGGCTGTAGTTTAAACAAATAAAGCCAACTGTTACGTTACATACACAAACTTCAAATGCCGTGAGATTAATTAGCAGAATCTGAACCTGAAACAAATAACCTTGCGGGAAGCAAAGAAAAGGTGCAAAAGTGACGAATATCTCTACACACAAACCAAAGTACACTTTAAGCTCCGTCAAGGTTTGATACCTAACTCCTTTAAAGAGTCAAATGCCTCGTCTTCCACACAAACCCAATAACCAACAACCACACCCAAAAAAAAAAAAAAAAAAACCTCACCTTAATTGTTGCAGATAGAGAGAGAGAGAGAGAGAGATTCAAAGATGGAAGACGATATATCAATTGAAGAAATAACGGACAACAACGTGGAGAACAACGTAAAGAACAACATTGGAGAAGACCAAGGAAAAAACAAGGCCAATTTCCCGATTGGCTTAGGCAGTGATAAGAGAGGAGGGTGTGGGCTCGTCGTTGGAAGTGCTTTGGTTATTGGAGTTCTAATGGCTGCTTTTGTCTTCTTGAGAAACAAAAAAAGAAGGGATTCCAACAAGAGCACAACAGCATCCCAACAATTCTTCCAAGGACTGCGCTCTGTTCTTCCTTCAAGGTCAGAAACGCTTGATAAATAAATAAATGAAAGTGCTTCGTATGCGGTATCGCATATCATGATGTACTTTGTTATTCTCTATTTAAAAACTTATAATAATTAGCCTTCTTTTTTAGAATCTTGTCACACAATATTAATTAGAAATTGTTGTAAATGACAAGTATCATTGAAAAATAATACATTTGACTCATCTATTTGGTATAATATAACACAAATCGAGTTGAAGTAGCATACGGAGAGGTATCATATAAGACCACCTATATATATAAATAGAGAGCATTCTATATCGAAGAAGGATGTGTAGAGCAAGTACAGGACTATATTTATCTTATAAAAGGGTTAAAATCAGTTTTAACACATGAATAAAATACGTTATCTTATTTTGTTTTTTAAAACTTAAAATGCCACGTTATAGGTATTCAAATTTATAAAATGTTTTATTATTAGTCTCTCTACGATGGAAATATTTTTTTAAAAATGACAAGCAAAAGCACGATTAAAACATGATTTGGTAAAATTAAAGTTAAACAGCTGATTAGCATATAAAGTCACAATTGATATAACATATGAAGTCATTATTTTAGATCAATTAACATAGATTTGATTCAATTTACTCGCCCTAAATCAACAACCAAACAATCATTTTACTAAATTAACACCATCTATCTATCATGTAAGCCTTGCATGCTTTGTTAAAACTATTAAGATTTTTATTAAAAGAGGATCAAGAGCGAAATGCTTAATAATAAGCTCATGTGATAATAATAAGAAATTTAAGATGGTGAGAATACATTTATTCTTTGAGGGCTAAAATTGAAATTACTAAAATTTCATTATTTGGATGAGAATAAGTGCCCCACTCGTTAGCTTGAGGATCTACCGTGTGGTGCCTATGTTTTTTATTATTTGTTAATCCCTTTTTTGTTTTTTTTAAGTCGCAGTTGGAAAGACAAACAAGCCTCAGAAGATAGTGGGGATTCTTCCATGGATTTAAAATCTAATGAGTGTATAAGGTTTACCATTAAATTTTCAAGATTTGAGTGGGACAAGCGCCTCATTCATTGGGCCGTGGTTCCACCGTGCGTGCCTTTTTTTTTTATAACTTTTTGACCTTTTTTTTTTTTTTTTTTTTTGTCATAATAGGAGACACGATCAAGACTCAGAAGATGGAGGGGATTCTTCAAGCTCGGACTCGGACTCTTCCATGGAACCGGACTCCCCGCCTGCTTCCTCCACCGAGGTGCATGGGGACGAAATGCCCGAACAAAAAGAAGCAGAAACGAAAACCCAGTCCAGGGAAAATGACTGCAGGAATGATGCAACAGAGAAGAGCATGACAGTAGATCATGAACCATTGAATCCTTGGCTTCGGATTTTGTCAGTGATGGTGTTCGCTCTGTTTTTACTATGGATTTTCCCGTTCCTCGTAAAGCTTTGTATGCGGTTCTCTCCCGGTTAAGTTCAAAGAACTGTCATAAATAACATGACTACTCGAGTTTAGATTTTGCACTAACACTCGTATTTTTTTGTTCTGTTACCGTCCAGGACTCAGTCTAGCCGTGCATGCAAAAATTTAGCTATGTTTAGAGACGGTGAGTTTGAGTCGAAGCCAGTTCAGTGATTCTTGTCTTTCGAGAAAAAAGAGAAGAAACGTGCCAAATTATTCAAGGATAGAAGCTTATAAATACATGTATTGTAACCTTTTAACCAAAATATGTATTCCATTTTAGGAAAAGCAAAAATAAATGTCTTGCGCAAAGATTGGTTCGATATCTGTATAGGTGTTTCACTTGTCCTCTTCTCTACAAAATGTATGCTAAACCTAAGTATGCACTCTTTTTCCTATATACAGTGCCCTGAATCCACAGACTTAGCTCGCTGGCTGCTGCTAGTTTTATTCGGTTACCGCGGGTCCAACAAATTAATTAACAACTAAAAAGCTCTTTACAGGGAATCTATTTTTGAACATACTGAGATCTGAATTTCTGACGACAAAACTTCATACCAAGGCATGCCGTTGCTAATGTGAGATAGTAGGCTGGCCGGTACCGCGTATATTAATTAGCATTCAAGTATTTCTGGGCTATCTGTTGAAATTGACCAACTGCAACCTGCAGACCATCCCAGTACACCGAGAATTACGTCAATTCTCGAGCAAGCGTTAACCTGAGTAAGAAACAGATTCATGTCAAGAGTGAAAAGCTGTACCATGTGGAAATAATTAAGGGAATGAGAGATGTGTAATGCACAGTATAATACCAGATTCTCCATGTCGCATTCAACATGAAATAACATGACGGCCATTCCTCTTCCTCCATCAATCTCGGCCTGGTCATTGACGTTATAATGTGTTAATGGGATTCTAAACCAAAGAACTCGATATTTTTAAAGATGAGGCAATTTGAACCAATCATAATTTCATTAATTATGCTATCAATCACTCACCACACAAGAACATATTGTGATCCCTGCGGCAGCCAATGTCGTTGTGACCTCAGCCATCATGCCTGTAATCATTGTTGAAACCGATTTATTTAATTTTTGGAATCAGCTTGCACCAACGTGCCACAAATAATTCAAACAGAGAAAAAAAGAGGGAACGCCATCACGATCAATTGAAAATAATAATTTACCTCTTCGATCTATGGAAACTACACAAAACCAGAGGATGGAGTGCCCTTCTATATTGTGCCAAGATGCTATCTTGCTGGCTTGCCAGCTTTGTAAACCAGGTAATACATCCTTGTACATTGGAATATTAGCTTGCATCATCCTGGCAACACTAACTCTCTGTGGCAACAATTCCCCTTCAACCTTGAAACCTACATTCTGCAAATGTTTGCTATGTTTCCCATTCACCTTGGGAACCCAAACGCTTCCATTTTTATTGTAAACAGAACCTTTTGAATCACGTCCTTGTGACGACAATCCCATGACGTTCAAGAGGATTTTATTCCACACAGGTTTGTTTCCTTTTTGGGTATCTGGAAGTTCTTCTGCTTCACTTTCCTCCTCAGAAATGAAATCATTTACTGAATCAGCCGTAATTTCAGCGGCAGAAAGTGCAGCTTGCTCCCTTAAGAACTATGCAAAACAAAATTAGTCAATTAGTAAAATTCAACTGATTGCAAAAAATAAAATAAACAAAACAAAACAAGCACCATGGAACAAGAAAGCATACTTTCATGATTTTATGCCTGGCACTACGTGTTTTTGCATGTTGCAACCACTGCTTATGCCTCTGAAAAGCTGATTTTCCAGAAAGAGCCTGGATAAGATAAAGTTTGTGAGCATGGAAAAAAAAAAAAAAAAAAACAACACAAGAAAATGAATGCAGACTTGCAACCAGTGATGGATTCAAGATTTTAATTCAGTAGGGGCACAAATAAAGACACAATTTATGAATTTAAACAATGGAAAAATTAAGTAAAGGTCATAATACTTCCTAATGGTAGATGGGTTTTATGGCTGTAATGTCAATAAATATAAGATTTTAAACTAAATCTTATCTGCTAAAACTAAAAAATAAAAAAAGTTTATCAATAAGCCAACGAAATTTTTTTTATATATTTCAAAATACGGTTAAGCAACATATTAACTAATTGATTATGATATCCTTATAATTATTTTACCAACTATGTAAATTTAATTAACTTAATTGATTGTTGGTATTGAAGCTAATGAATCATCAAACTTTAGACATAAGAGTATTCAGAAAAAATGTAAGAAAAAGAAATGACAAGAAAGAAGAAAAGATAAAAGAACCAAAAAAAAAAAAAAAAGTAATACCAGTGGAAGCTGCAAATTGAATAAAAAGAAAATAATGGAAAGAAGGGCGGAAAAGAAGGAAAAAAAGTCTTTACACAAAAATAAATACTAGTAGAGGGAGAACTGAAGGATTAATGCTTTTATGTGCAATTGTGTGAAAAAAACTTAAAAAAAAAAAACAATTATGGTCGAGAGGCAAAACTGAAAGAGAGAAACCCAGTAAAACCACAAGTTAATTAAAGCCCAACAAAGTATAAGACACTTTACTGTGGAGCATATAAAGGGGGCACTCCTAAAACTGATTCTCCAAACAAACCTACCAATACATGTTTTAATTATTGCATTGGAGGCACGTGCCCCCATTGCTGGCAACGTACGTCAACCATTGCCTGTGGCTATAACTTGATGATTTTAAATTTACACAAAACAAATGATATCAACAGATATGACATGATAAGGGTCATAATCAAAACCTATTAACATTTTCGTTATGTTTCTATAGGTGTGTGAAAAGAGACACATGTATACATACATATTGACCAACCCCAAGTTCCAACAAAAACTCTAATGTTGTAACATGGACCCAGATCGCAACATGCCTAGTTTCCTCTTCTAGGGATTTAAAACATCTGTTTTTTGTTGATCATATCCAGGGAATTCTCAAAGAATCATCACGTGATTAAATAAAAATGAAACGGCATGTAATAATGACTGAAAATTACTGACATTATAGGTGATTATCTCCACAACTTCAGCATTTGAAAGTACATGCATGGGAGCAACAAGGTTACCGTTGACCTGCATTAGACAAAGTTAGGGACTAAAAATCAGACTTTTATTTCCCCATAATTTAGGAGCAAAAGTTGAGACAGAAAATATAAACAACTCGAAAGCAAGAACAGGACCTTTGCAGCCACCATTTTGTTTCCAATTTCAGTGTGTATCATGTAAGCATAGTCAATCACAGTTGCTCCTCTAGGCAAATTTTTTATCTGTGCATGTAGAAAAATAATTTTAAGGATGCCAAAGCACAATACCTCTCAAAGTTTTCAATTCAATCTTTTTTAATAAAATAAAAAACAGTCACCACAAATCACCTCTCCCCTAGGCGTAAACACAAAGACACAACTACCCAACAGGTCTCTAGTGATAGTGTCAACAAATTCTCTAGAGCTCATGTTGCCTACAAACTCCTCTTGCCATTCTCTAATTGCATTGAGCCAGCCAATCTGAAGGAAACAAAGACTTTATTAATGAAATTAGCATCATAGTTGGGACTTGAAAGGGTTTTACTAGAAACCCCTTTCAAGTATAATGAGAAACTATCACATCATAACTCTGAGAATTGGAAAAATACCCTAAGTGCAATGTTTGCATTATTCAGACACACAGGCTTTCCTCTTGAATTTTTACCATTAGGCACAGCATGTCCAACTAAACCGGTAACAAATACTTTCCCACTATAATGAGCAGCAATGCCTCTTTCAGCAATCAGATCCATCTCTTCAGTTCGTATCTGTCAACAAATGATCAACGCAAATGAGAAAAAAGAACATACAGATTATAAACAAACCCACTCCAAATCACGTGATATTGAGGATAACATGAAATTGAATGACAATTTAAGGCACGTGCTTCAAGATATTAGGACTACCTGCACTTCTAGCCGAAACATGCTTTCATAGAGGAAAGGGATTACAGTTGTATGGAGACTTTGGTAGCCATTAGGTTTTGGGGTTGCAATATAATCTTTCATCTGCAAAAAAAGATATCGGTCGGAACTAATGGCGATATGCAAACATGTAAATTTGGAATTAAACAGGAAAAGAAGTATACGCACTGATCGAGGAATAGGAGTCCAGATTCCATGGACCAATCCAAGAACATGATAGCAAATCTGCAGAGAAGACAACTATAAGAAAGAGCTCGATGGCATATTAAATACGGAATGCAGCAAAGGTCAACCCATTTTTTTGGCTCAAACAACTCTAACCTGCTGTGGTGCACACAAAGGCCCAACTCCAACGCATGGCTTTGGTTTTATGATTATTCGAAGCTGCCATAGCATATAGAACTTTTAGTCATTAAGGATATGTAAATCATCACCAAGTTTCCCAGTCATGTTCTTGAAAATAGTTCAAGACAAAATCAGGACAAACCTGTGCAATTTGGTTAACTTCATTGATTGATCCTTTAGATTTCAGCGCAGATTTATAGATACTGCCAGTAAATAGCAAGGCACATTCAAAAGCCAGAAATTGAATAATATCCCTCATTTCCTTGTAAATATAATTACAAAAGGCTCGATGGGAAAAAAGTAGATAAACAGGAATAAATATAAAGTATAGAGTACGAAATTTATAAATAAATAAACAAATAAAAATAAAAATTTTCAAATTAGAGATTTATCAGTTGACCTGTAAGGCTCCTTAAATACAGCCCGAACTTCAGTTTTCACACTCATGAGGTCTAGGAACTGATCATCCTCAAGCTTCTTCATTAGAATTTTGTTTGCCTGAAAAAGCAAAAACACCAACTTGATCAGCAGGTTATAGGTTAAAATATTAGAATCTAGATATCCATTTGATGCTGGGATGGCAACCATGAACTTTTAAATCCATAAAAGTCTTACCTCCACAAATTCTTTTTCATGCTCTTTATAAAGGTCTGCAACTCTTCTCTTGACTTTAGCATAATCTTCAGGATTTGTATACATGAAGGAAAGATTCTCAAGTTCTGACTGCAATATATTATTAGCACATTATTTCAATGTACAGTCCCTTAGGTTGAAGGAAAGATTCTCAAGTTCAGACTGCAACATATTATCAGCACAAATAATTATTTGAATATTCAATATACAATACTTTAGGTTGAAGGAAAGATTCTCAAGTTCTGACAGCAACATATTATCAGCACATTATTTGAATATTCAATATACAATCCCTTAGGTTGGTTTTGGAAATTAGTGTGCCAATAGACCATATTTCAAAATTCCAAAATATGATAACTTGGAGGAGATATCAATTCACTAAAACTACACCTAATGGTAAAGTCACTAATACCATTCTAACACATCAATAGAAACCAGACATCAAAATATTAAGAGCTGAAAGTGAAAAAACAAAGTATAACTAGAAAATAGAATGAACGGGAGAAAAACCTTAATTTGGTACATCCCAAGCAATTTGGCTAGAGGAGCAAAGACCTGCAATGTCTCCCTTGCAATGCTGAACTGAACATTAAAGAATGCCAAATGTAACAACAAGTCATCAACACACTGGTCAATACTGAAAGAAATTTAAATTAATAATAAGGCACCTGCTTATGCGGAGGCATGTGTGAGAGAGTACGCATGTTATGCAATCTGTCAGCTAGTTTGACGATGATAACACGAACCTGGGACAATTAGCCATCTTAGCAGCCAAATTGGTAAAGGGTAAAAAAAAAAATAATAATAATAATGACAAAGAGGTCACCTCCTCTGTCATGGCAAGAAACATCTGCCTCAGGTCATCAGCTTTTACATCTTGTACCGAATCATTCTCATTCTTACACTTCAATTTTCCCAGCTTAGATACCTAGTCACAATTAATTATAAAGGTAAAATGAAGCCAGTCCAAAATACTTTGTTAGTATTTCCAACGAAACAGTAAATGCATAAGTGTACCTTGGTTTCTCCTTCTACAATGGAGCGAACAGTAGCACCAAATTCGTCCTCTATTCTTTCAAAGGTCACAACATTAGTGTCCTCAACCGTGTCATGTAGTAATCCGGCAGCAATTGACTCCCAATCCAATTCCTATGAGGAAAGTTATGCAACTTCATGGTCAAACGATTATACACTAAATAAAAGGTCATATATTTTTCACTTTGAATACTCACAAGTTCTCCTAGAATGCGTGCAACTTCAACTGGATGGATGATGAAGGGCTCCCCACTTCGGCGCTTTTGACCATCATGAGCCACAAAAGCTAGCTGCAGAGAAACTAGCTTCAGTTTGAAGATGACCATCAATTGAAATAACGGTTTGCTGGAAAATGCACTATGTAAATTATTTCGGGCAGAGAACACTGACCTTAAGAGCATTATGAACCAATTCCAGTTCTTTAGGTGGAAGGTATGAAATAGTGGGTCCAAGCTCCTGCAGGTATTAACAGCAGAAGCTTTAATTCAAATCATTAAAAATACAGTATCTACATTTACAGGCTAAGATCATCATCAGAAGATTCCAGGTTTGTAAAAGTCAAGCTATACCTCCCACAACCTTTCAGGAGTAACCTCGTCAACGGCACCTGAAATCGACGATGAAGAACAGTACAAGTGCCATCTTTTGCAAGCAACTTGAAGTAAACAAGACCTATAGACATTTCCGAGTGCAAAATCTGAAGTTTCACTACCGTACCAACCACCAATATTGGAGGGTTCACATCTCTGGAAAAAGTACAACATTGAACCAATGTTACTGTTAGTTCATAAGAACGGTGTAAATGATATACTATGATTATAAATCTACATGCATGTATAGAATGGATTATCGCTAGCCATTGACACTAGAAAAAATGGTCAAGCGGTATCCGTAAAGGACTTTATAGAGCAAGTAAATTAGTAGAGTGGTCAAGAACATTGTTCATAGACCTAGTTCCTCAGTCGCAAGTCTTTCTACCCCCCTAAAAAGGAAAATTAAAGGAAAAAGAATACCAAGTTTCACCCTTTCCCCATCTTTTCTCAAACACAAAATACATTTCACAAACAGTTGATCAAAAGTATCCACAGACATCCATGATAAACGGAGTTGGATAGAACTCAATCTGCATATAAGTACCATAACAGCACAGTAATTTAGCAATGCGGTATAAATTCAACTTCTAACACGACATTCAAAACTGAGAATCTGTTTAACAAAGTTTCGATTTTTACACCAATACGGGTATAATTTTCAGCCACTAATGAACATAATAAACACAATTGGAGGTTGCAAAACAAACTAGCGGTGGGGATTTTTCGAACCGAGAACTTACGAAATTGGTTCTTGTTCTTCTTCGGTTTCGGGCATTCGATAACGAAGAAGAGCACTGGGGAGGATGGGCGGTGCTGGCGAGGAATCCGGTGAGGACTCTCGGAGCTTTCCACGCACACGAGAGAATGTTGCAGTCATATCTCCCACCCCCATCTCCCTTTGCCAACTTACATATGCTCACGCATTCTAAAGAAACTAGCACAAAAACAACAACAACAACAACAACAAACATTATTCAAAAACCTCAAACTTCACGAACAAAATCCTCAACTCAGATAACCAAAAAACAGCAGAAACTAAATTAACAAAAGAAAAATGGAAAATTCCATGTCCAGAATCGGAAAATAAATTTTAAAAAATTAAAAAGGAAATTCATACCAGACATGGAAGGAGCGGCGGCCATTTGTGAGGGGAACAGAGAAATCTCATTGAGTCGAGCTGAGCATTAAACAGCCAAGAAATTCAACCGACACCACACACACAACTCGAAGAAGAAGCTTAAGAAACACAACAAGAATGTCCCAGAAAATCGAGAGAAAATTAATAATAATTATTATTATAATAAAAGCGCAAATTGTTGAAGTGAGAAACAGAGAGATTCTATTCGGACAATGAGGAGGTTCGAATCCGAGAAACGTTAGATTTCGGCGAAATAAGCGACGGATTGTATTGACACGAAGTCTCTAGCCAAAAGAGATAATTTGGAGAGAGAAATAAAGAAAGAAAAGAAAACAGAGGAGAGGAGAGGAGAGGAGGGGAGAGATATTAAGCTTAGCCAAGGCCACACAAATACCGTTTTGATATAAGATATTTATACTTAGATTTATATGTATATATATATTTTTTATGTATATATATATATTTTTTAAATTTTTTGAGGTGGGTTTAAACAGAAATTGTTATGGTGTGAAGAGAACGGAGCGGTGTGGTAGGCCATCGTCGTTATATTGTGACAAGTCAGCATATAATTACGGTTTTAGATTTTTTATAATTACATGGGTTTTTCCATGGTAGTATTTCAATATGATAGTGCGTGTTTTTTATTATTATAATAAGAAAAATATATGTAACAAATAATTTTTGATAAATATCTAATTGCAGAACTTAAATTTTTTTTCTTTTTGGGGTATTAGCATATTTGTATTGTTTTGTATATCAGTGGTTAAAAAGACAAAAGTGGTCTTAATTATGTCCTGTCATGCTATCGTAGTGGTACTAATCCTTTTGTTCAAAGCAACGGTTATAGAATGTGCAAAAATAATAAGGTCCTACAAGTAAAAGAGAATGCTGCCCTTTTTCCTTTTTTTTTTTTTTTTTTATGAGTATGAGAGTTGGAGATTTGAATCATTTACTTTACAATGAAATCAAGCATGAGAATTACTATTAGGTTATAACTCTAATATACAACTATAATAAATGAGAATGTTTTAAATAAACTAAAACTTCTTTTTTTTTTTTTTTTCGGTTTTCAAAATTTCCAAAAGTCAATTAATTGTCCATTACGAAATTACATTCATTAGGTAATATATTCAAATCTATTACAATATATGTGTTTGGATGTAATTAATTACATTCATTATGTAATATATTCAAATATAATACAATATATAAGATTTGGTTGTTTTCTTTTTATATTATACTAGTTGAGTGCTCTGCCCATGTAGAGTTTTATTATAACCTTTTTAGTATTTTAGGTTTATAATAAATTATTTAGATACATGATGTGCATGTTTTAAAACTAAACGACATGGTGGATTTAAAACAAAACTTCATTACAAAACAAAATAACTTAATCAAAAGTTTGAATGGAAAATTGTGAGAGAATTAGTAGTTAAAAAACTCTCATTTCTAATATAATCATAGATATAGATTTAAAGGTAACATGTATTTAAATTATTGTTGAGAGAACGAGAAAGTATGTGACGTGATTAATAAAAGTAAAAAAATTAGATAAATAATATTTTAAGTTGAATTTATTATTATATTTATATTTGAATAAAATATATGAGATGGTTAAGTATATATTGTATCGTATTTATATATAATATGTTTCAAACATCCTATGAATTTATTTCCTTCTATATCGACTTATCTTTAGTAATTTTCCTAAAAGGTTATACGTAGAAAAGCATTGCGCTTGATCGCTAAAATCTTCACAGTGATTATATTGCATCTAGTTACGTGGAATAATTTGTGAAATTTTCAAAAATGAGATAAAAAGATCTCATTTTTAAATTTCTGTCACATGTTTTGAAACTTAAAGATTTTCATTGCCATTAAAAATATAAAAATTCATTTTCAAAAAAAAAAAAAAAAAGTTATGACATATCACCTAATAATTTTCTCAAAGAGTTTTAGTACGCTAGGTATTTAGGTTTGGCGCATACGTGCCTGTCCCAAAAACACAGAGAAAATCCCCCACCAAGTGTTCTTTTATTTGGTTTACATTCGAAGTCAAACCTCAAAGCTCAACCGAAGGGGGAAAAAAAAAAAAAGCCCAAGTCAATGGTCAATTCTTCACTTTTCAGTGCGTCTTTGATGCTATATATGTTTGGTAGAGGTGAAAGGAGGAGGCAAAAAAAAAAAAAGAAGGGAATTTTCTAAGAGAAAATAGGATTTTAGGTTGTTTGATAAGAGAAATAAGTAGAGGGAAGAGAAAAATGAAGGGAAAAAAAAATAGCTTGGGTCCTACTATTTTTTATCGCTCTATAAGTGGAGGGATTTTGAAAAACATAACTTGTCTAAATTGTACTTATAGTTAAATTACCCTTTTACAAACTAAATTAATACAATACGATTAACAAAATAATCACTTAGCTTATCACCTATTTTCTTTTCTCCTATCATACCAAATAAAAAGTTTTCTTTAATAAGAGATTTTGTTAAACTAGAACAAACATAATATCTCTAAAAAAAATGAAGAAGAAAAGTAGAACAAATGTTACGATTACAGAACTTGTAATAGAATGTCGAGATAACCAAAGATCCATCAAAATAATCAAAGTCGAACTATTGTTTTTGTTAAAATACAAGAAGTTTTTTTTTTTTTTTTTTTCACGCATCGTAATTTGTTTACACATTACTCACAAGAAATAAATTTTCAACCATCTCAAAATGCCCTCCGCCTCAGGAACAGGCTCCTTGTATATGTCAAATCTTTATTTACATAAAATCTTTTAGATCCATTATAAGCTACTGATATGATTCGAGACGAGACAAAACCAAAAGATGTAAAACTAATAAATAAAATTAAGTTGTCACAGTCAAATAACGATATGATAAAGCAAAGTTATTACCATCATAAAATGAGATCTAAGTGGATAAATATTTCTATTCATGAAGAAAACGCTAAGATTTTAAAATAGAATAAAAGAAAATGGAGAAATCTTTCCGGAGAGAGAAATACCAAAGGCCTTGTTTGGTATGTCAGACTAGATAGTATTATGAGGTCTGAATTGGATTATATATGATTCAATCCAAATCCAATCCTATGTTTGGTAACAATCAAATTAGATGTTCGAAAAAAAAATCTATCCAAAATTATTTTGACTAAGTTAATATAAAATGATAAAATTTACAACTTCAAAAAAAATATAAATCTATTTTAATAGTAACACTTTATAACAAATTAAAGATTGAAATTTGATTTAAATTCAGAAAAAAAAAACATTTTCTTTTAACCAGAAAGCATTAATTATTAAGAACTTCATCACTCTGGGGTAGGTGCCCAACGATTAACAAAGATCTAGTGATGGGAAGTCACAATCGATGAAGATCTGGTGCTTGATGAAGATTCTAGGTTGGGTGGCAGTGATCGACTGAGATCCAAGGTAGAAGTCGGTGATTGATAGAGATTAGGGAGACCGTGATGGGGGCCAGAGGCTAGTTGTAGATTCATCAACTGGTAGTGGGTTCATCAACGCTTAGGTGTCGTGATGGCTGGTGTTGGGTTCGACGATGCCTGGGTTACATTGTTATGGACAAAGCTGCCTTGGGAAGGAGGTGATGCCAGTGCCAAGGTTTTGCAAATGGTTACTCTAGTGGGGAGGAAGGGATGATGGTGGAAGCAAGGGTCCAACGAGCTCCAACGGGGGTTGGTGGATGGTTGCTCCAGCAAGTTCCGACAATAGGGGCAGTGGTGGAGATCTTGTGAGAGGCTGGTCCAGCAAACTCCAATGGGTGGCAGTGGTGGAAACTGATGAGTGAGGTGGATTTATTTTGTTATCTAGCCTATGAGATTATAAATCGCATAGTTTATTGAGGGATAACTTATCCCAAAAATGGGAGACTATTTTAGGGTTATTGGACAACTTATCCAATCCCAAATCAACACTAAACACAAGACAAGGACTATTTATCCTAGTTTTAGTCCTAATCCGGTGTAACAAACACGCCAAAAGGGTATTTCTCTTCAGTGGGAAGGATTGTTGAAACTTAAGATGAAGATAAAGATGAAGAGAAGAGACCAAAATTTCCTTTTTGTTTCAATAGCAATGACTGAGAAAGCAAAAAAGAGCACACTTGCAGCTACCATTTGGTCCCGGAGATCTGAAATTATTATCATTATAAAAAGTGTTGAATAATGCACACCTTTTTCGAATAAATGGTCCTGCGTTACCAAAAAAAAGTTATATGGTTTTTTTATTTTTGCTTGAAAAAAAGTTATAAAGTTGAATGTAATGATTTTAATGGTAAAATGGCCTTTTCCCAAAGACTCAAAAGTGTGGAGCACGTTGGTACCATAAACTGTTTTGATTAAATAATAACAATTAAAAAAACACTGAAGTGCTTAATTAGCACCTAACTACCGCGAAAACAAATGAAAGTATAGGGCTATTAGTTTCCTTAAATTGCTTCTAAACGTAACTAAATGATAAACACTTCTATTTAAAGTTAAAAAATATGATTTTTTATAAAAGCTCTTTGTATCGACTTTAAAATTTATAAAAAAAATTTAAGTTAAACATAACAAACTTCACTTTAATATCTTTATTATTTAGTACAAATATTTAAAAATAATTTTTAACTTATAAGTTTTTGAATTCAAAACCTTTACTAAAAATCACAGTTTTTTAATTCTCGAACAATGTGAAACACATTGAGAATGAAGGGCAAAATAAGAAAAAAAAATTTCTATCTTGGTCTCTTTTCCCTCTCTTCTACTTGACTGCATCTATTTTCTTTTTGACCTTTATTTTACTTTTTTTAAATATTATTTTAAAAATGATTTGGGGTTCGAACTTGCATATTCTATAATAGGAATAAGCAGGTGTAAATTACTAGCATCCCTTGAAATTTGCTTATACTGAATATAGGTTCTAAATCTATATATAGAATTAATGTCACCTCATAAAAGCTCAACGGATTTGAATTTATTCTGAAATAGTTAGCATTTTCAGTATAAATGAAGACAGATGAGATTTTTCTATTTTTCTCTAATAATTTTTCGAAACACACCTGGTCATGGAATAATGTTTTCTATTTTTTTTTCTTTTACTTTTTCCACCAATATGAACAGTTATATTCAATATGTTTGTTTCTCAGGGAAATAAAAGAGCCATAACGCCACTAAATTCTCACTATATATATATTTTTTGGGCAGGAGAATCTTAGTCTAGAGGAAAAATAATTAAAACTGAAAATTGAATTTGACAAATGCTTATCCTGTTATATATACACACGTTAGAACGTTATTTAACTTCTATCTATGTTTTGAATTTTGAGAGACTTTTCGCATGAGAGAAGTGTAAATATACACACACACACACATTGTAATGATCCACCTATAAAATTTGTTACTTTAAATATTTAAACTTAATTTTAAATCATAATTGCTTTTAATTATTTGAACTTTAATATTGAAAATTTCATAATATTTTTTTTATAACTTAACGTATGAAACATTTGCTTACATTATCTTTTTGATAACTTTTTACAAAAATACTTATAGTATATATGAGAGAAATTTTTCATAAAAACTTCTTCATTCATTATCTTTTTTTTTTTTATTTATAAAAACACTTTTATAAATATATGAGAGTAATTTCTCATAAAGTTTTTTATAGTAGAAACTCATAATTATATATATAGTTATATGCTCAACAACATATTAATAACCACAATTATACAGAAAATCTATATAGTAGTATTTCACATCGCCTTCCTTCATCCAACATCTTTGTCCATAGTTGCCCTCTAAGTAATATGATGTAGGTTTCTTATCTATAGTATGAATATAACTTATGACCTTTTACTCAGTAAGTGTAAGCATATATCTTGCAGTGCACATATATACATAAACAACATATATTGATGCATGATCTAGTTATATTTTATTATAGAATTAAGACGTGATTCAATTATAAATGTCTTATTTTCCATTATAAACTTATATTTCTTTACTTAACTTGCTCGTTTGTGAGCTCTTATGTGTACGTATGGAATGCGTAAAATCAGCGTGTGTTAGGAAATGCCCTAAGTATTAGAGACATTTTGATGTATTCATTTTGAACTGGATAATAAAATTATACATAGAGGTTATTCATTACATTGTTATCTGTCCTCGTCTTATTTACATGTTAAAGTAAATGTAAGCAAATATGGCTCACTGACTGCTTGTGTTAAAACTGTTAGAACGTTGCATGCAATGGACTTTTGTATGCGAGAAGACAATGTTCTAAAGTTAGCAGTCTAAACTGTGGTCTGTAGTCTATGGGGTTAGACCGAGCATCTAACTCATGTTAAGACTATTATGTTGTCTAAAGCCTTAGAGGGGACGGTTTGTCTTGACTGTCTGGAGCTGGACTCTCAAGTAGAGACATGTATATGTTGCTTGGTGGTGACATATTAGACCGGAACTAAAGCGTGATTGATCTACGCAGTCCGCTATGAGTAGATCAATCTGCTTTTGATGTTCATTATGCAATAACCTTAATCCTGAGTAAATGAACTACTTCATGTATATGACTTGTGTACTTTGATGTTCCAATGGC
Source organism: Antiaris toxicaria (assembly GCA_035233585.1). NCBI lineage: Eukaryota > Viridiplantae > Streptophyta > Magnoliopsida > Rosales > Moraceae > Antiaris > Antiaris toxicaria. The sequence continues at coordinate 48,118,627 of CP141158.1, forward strand.
TAAAGCGTCTCAGAGGTAGTAAGCTTATAGACCGGTTCGTTGGGTGCATGACTTGTATACGATGAAGGATTTGTTTGCAGATATCGGAATCATAGCTCTGAGGAGTTAAAGGTATCCTCTTAAAGGCATTATACTGAATGTGAAAATGGACAAGGTCTTGGGTCGTCTGCTGGGCGGATGACTTCTTATTCACATATGGTGAATAATCATTTTCTTAATTCGGGAGTATAATGGAACTTTAAGATAGCCTGATCAGTAGGATTAAACGGACTTTAACCTAAGGCTGATCATGGATATCATATGAGGGTTTTGCATAAATGACAAAGTCATTGGATGGTAACTCGTCACAGGCTTACGTAATACGGTATATAATTGGGAGTTCAGTTTCAGGTTTATAGTGGTGTGACTCTGAAATTAGTGATCATATGATTGAGTTGTTCGGTACAGAATGATGATCATATGGAATCACGGGAGCCCGATTATATATATCCAATCAGTCCCTCTACTAGCTCCACATAATTCCTTAACGTTTGGCAAATTGATTTGTGTATGCTATTGGCTAGTTTATTATGCATGGATGGTGATGACACAGGATTAGGATGGTAGACAAGATTCTCTCCGGTTGGATTCAGATTTTGTTTTGGATAATAGAGTACACAATTATTCGAACTCCAAATAAAGTTGCCATGATTTTATTTGAGATTGGATTGGAGTTGTAGAAAACTATCCATGAGAACAAGAATATGAAACACAACCGTTTTGTGGAATTTAAAATTTGAATTTTGAAATTTGAAATTTGAATTTTGAAATTTGAAATTTGAAATTTGAATTTGAAATTTGAATTTGAAATTTGAAATTCAAATTTTGAATCACAGTCCAAGTAGGATTCGAATTTGTTGTGGAAAATCCACAAGGTTTGAAATTCGAATTTGAGTTGGATTTGGAGAGGATAATCTTGTTAGAATCCTACTTGAATTTTGAATCCAAATCCCAACAAATAAGGGACGAAATTTTGAGAATAATCCTTAAGGAAATTTCGGATTTTGTGGATGAGATTCAAGGGTAAATTCAAGCTTCAATCCTAGTTGAATTTGGATTCTCTCCTTCCCTGAAAAGTGGCCGAAATTAGGGAGTATCTCTCCTAGGAAATTCAGTTATTTTGGATAAGGTTGAGATGAGATTCAAGCTTGAAAATCCTAGTGGAATTTTTGATTCTCCCTTATCCATAATGGCCGAAATCTTTAGGGAAGATTCACCTTGAAATTTTCGGATTTTTTGGATTGAAAAAGGGAGATAAAATTCTGGTTAAAATCTTGTTTGGATTTGGATTGGATTTATCCAAAGAAAACCGAATTTTTAGTAGAGATTCTCCCTTGGAAAAATTCGGATTTTATGGGTTTGGATAAGGGAAAATATCTTTTCCTAATCCAATTCAAATTCAGAGAATCACCTCATGCAGGTCTATAAATAGAGGTCCTGCCACTCCAGTTCTCTCAGACCACAGACTCTCAGGTGAGCAGGCTTATTGTTGCACAGCTCATCGTGACAATAAAGTTCTTTAGAGATCTGGGTGGTCGGAAGAAGACTAGCAGTGCTAGCATACCGATCGAGGTTCAGAGTGCCCACACACTCAGCCATTCGGGAATTGGAGAATAGTAGAGAAGGCTAGTTGGTTGAAGCCTCCGGTCATTCTCCTCTTGCAGATTGGCGTCCTTGAGGTATGAGTTTTAATTGTTGTTGATTTATTGTATATGGCATCATGAGATATTTAACGATCTAAAAATTTTTATTGTTTCGCTGCGCCACTCTGATACGTTTTTACCGAATTATTTTCCTACAGCGTAAAGTTAGGTTTTGCGATGTCCCTAATAACACTGAAATCGTAAACTAGACTTATCCAGAACATAACACAACATAATCCTTCATTATCTGAAAGGAGGTTGGTACGATACCTTACTTGTCTTGTATTAGCCTTAAACTTTGCTTAACTTAATCTAAGTATATTTGATACTCTAACGTAATCGTTTTACTCAAAGGCTAGGTCTGAAACTTAAGTTCTATAATTATAAACTCTTTAGTCATAATGCATATGGAATTATATGACATATAAATCTATGATATAAACTGAAACTATATCTACATACTTGTAGATCATGTAATTTTCATAAAACGTGACTCTTTCATAAAACATGTATATTCACAAAAACATGTATTTTTATAAAACATGTATTTTAGCATGTATTCAAATAATGGCACATTATTTGAACATATATTATTTTAAAATATATAATATTTCCATACTGTTAGCAATGTTTGTTCTTAACTTCTTTACAACAAAATTTCTTCCTTTTCAAGTCACGACTAAAGTTTTCTTCCTGAAATATATCCAAATTGAGTATTGATTTTAATACTCTTGAATAAATTTTTTCTTTAATTTCTCCTATAAAAATTATGACTTATTTTATATATTATGGTTATGAGTCTATGGTGCATTATCATAACTTATAACTTATGAAAAAAAATTGTATTTAAAATTTAAATCCAAATTCTTATTTTATTACTTTATAATAAAAACTTTAACATTTCAAAATGTAGTATTTGTTATTAAAAAAAATAGCTCCAATTTTTAATTTTTAAATTTCTCTTTTTTCACTTTTTTTTCTGTTGGATTAGTGGTACAGCCCCAAAACTAGTACTGCAGCGCCACTGCTCAACCCAAATTGGAGCTGCAACCCAGGTTGTTACAGTGGCCTATTTTGACCCCTCCCAAAAATTCCCATGTTTTTGTTAAATTTTAAAAAGTTGTATCTTTTAAATTGTTGAGAATTTGATAAAAATTTCTTCATAGGAAATATACATCTAATGTTATCTAAATTTTTTATGTTCATGAAAAAGTCTAATTTTATCCATAAGGTCTTTATTTTTTCATAATTTTAAAACTCAACAGTTTTGGTTAATTTTAACCAATTCACTTATCTAACTTTATTATTTTCTCTCTAAAAATTTTAAAATACATACATATATACCATAGTTCATGTTCCATAATGTTTTTAACATTTACTATTTAAATTTAAAACTTTTTACACATGTTCACAAATATTAACTCAATCCTAACTTTAATTTTGTCATGTCGCCGTTCATAAATGCGTACTAACATTCTAACACTATAAATCTTGAAATTAGAAATTTTCCGATTTGACTATGAATATACATAATTTCTACTTAAATATCAACCCACTAAAAATTATAAATTTAAATAAAATTAAAAAGATCTTGGGTTAGAAATATATCTTAAGGATTGGTTTTCCAACAGAATATGAACTATAATTCGTTGGAAAGGAGCTTTTTGGAGGAGGCTTGAATAATTTCTTTAATTTCTAGAAAGCTAAGAAAGTGTTTAAGAGGAGAGAAAGTAGAAGAGAAAATGCAAGAAAATTCAAGAAAATTTTTGAAAGACTAAAGAAAATTAAAGAGAATTTTGAGAAAGCTGGAGAGAAAATTTAGAGAGCTAGAGAGCTTGTATGTTTGGGTGTGAAAAATTGAAGGGGGTTGAAGGCTTATTCATTGGTTTAAGCTAGTGAAATTTGATTAATTTACTAATCATGGTTTGTGATAAATAAAGTTGTCTAGATAGCTTAAGTAAGCTTGATACAAATTTAAACCTATATGACATAGGCTCAATGATATAAGCATATTGACATATGACACACAAATTCTAGCAAATTCGATCTCTCGAACAAAAATAACGATCCTCAGCTATTCCAGATTCCCAACCAACTCCCTTTTGCAAGGTTCTTCCCTAATGGCATAACTCTCTCTCTCTACCTTTTTTTTCGGATTTTAGTAGATCTCATCTAATTTTTGATAAGCATATTCAATTTCACTTTACAATATTATTCGTTTTTTGAATTTTGGATAAGCTTTATTTTAAAAAAAATTACATAAGCTTCATATTAGAAAATTTTTTAAAATAATTATATCCAAATTTTTTAATTTTTTAAAATTATAAACAGGTCAGTAGGGTGGGGTGGGGCTAGTACTCATTAACCCACATAGGTTTGACCCGCCCCGCACCTGTATATCAAATGGGTTAGATTATGCGGTGCGGGTAGATGGGCAGGGAAGGTCAACTAAAAACCCGTCCTTAGCCCCATTTACACCTTGAATTCTGGCAATCTTTTGTGAAAATCTCAATGATCTTTGAGGGTGATAAGAGATATAGAGTGGTAGGGAAGAGAGAGAGAGAGAGAAAGAGAAGAGCAGAGGGGAAGAGAGAGAACATGCGGAGGGGGGGAGAGAGAGAGAGAGAGAGAGTGAGTGGGGGAGGAGAGTGAGTGGAGGGAAGAAATTAGAGAATAATAAAAAAAAAAAAGGACTTGATTTTAATAGTATTAGTGACAAAATTTATTGTAGATGTTATATCTTCTTGTCATCAATTAATTCCTGTAATTAGTTACAAAATTTAATTTTGTAGCTAAATAATTTTATTTTTGCAGCAAAATATTAGCATTAATCCTTTAGTGTCAAATATTTTGCTACTAAATATAATTTGTAACTATTAACAAGTTTTACCTACAAAATTTATTTTGTCACTAATAATAACATTTTAGTTGCAAATTTGTATTTGCTAAAATTTTTGTAGCTAAAGCCAAATTGTTTTTTTTTTTTTTTCTTTTTTTCATTTTTTTTAGCGTGTGTGTGCTGGTACAAGAAAGAGACCGAGAACTAACGCACCATTTTTTATTGTAAGAATAACCATTTGGCACAAGAAAGAGACCAAGAATTATGAAGTATATGAACAAACTATGTAACATGTGATTGTACATCTAAGAGACACACACACACACACATATATATATATATATATAAACAGACTCTATATATCATATGAATGTACCCAAGAAGTATTGAAAAAAGAATGTTTCTAACGTGAGACCATGATGTATTTCCTCGGTTCTTCATGTACTGTGGACTTCGTATTTATTGTACTAAGGAGATGATTGCATGACACAGAAAGTTTCCCCTTTAAGACAAGAAATAACCTGAAGGAAAGAACGAGGAAGATTATTCAATCTAAAGGGAAGAGTAACTTCTTAATTAGAGAAAATTGATAATTATAGATATTGATTTATCTGTCTCTTTTTTCTATTACTTTTTTATCACTTCAAAAATATCATGGCATAACATCAATAAATAGATAAAACTTTTAACTGATATAACATAATATTAGTGAAATTAGTGAAGAAGCATAAAAGAAAACGTGACTAAATGACCACACGACTCGTTTTCAATAATATTTTGGTCTTTGCTCTGGTAAAGTCAATCTCTCCTTTCTTTTTTTTTTTTTTTATAAAAGTCAAGGCCTTTTCTTTTTTTCGTTGAAGAAAAATTGGAGTGAATTTTGAGTTTTTTTTTTTTTTTGTTTAAGAGAAAAGGAGAAACTAATACTATAAAGTCTATCTTGATATTTTTTTTAGGATACATATAATTTAGAACAAATATGCGAGTAATTATTCATGTACATAATCTATATTTCTTTTAACAAATGGTTCTACTTATTGTTATGTTTTACCTCGCTCATGCATGGTCTCTTATCTGGCTTAGTCATGGCACATTGAAACGTAGTGCACATAACTCTAAACAATTCGTGCATGTCTATATCTTCGGAGTCTTCATCGTTTGTACCTAGTAAAATGTGGAATGCTCTTTCTTGCAACAACGGACGAGCCTACCATGTAGCAAATTAGAATGCGTGACAAATTATAAGTCTATGTTAGATACGAATACAAAAATATTCGACGGACTTCGGAGCTCCAATTCCGCTCCGCATGAGAGAGGGGTGGGCCCTACCATATAGAAACTGCTGATATATATATATATATATAAGAATTTTTGTGGTCGAGTACTAACCCACTTAATCAAAGTTTCATCATCCTGTGGCACGGGTATTCCACAAAACAATCTCAAAAGTAGGACTCCAAAAGACAGCACATCGGACTTTACTTGTGCCACTAAATCACGTTTTGGACAATCGTTAAGGGAAGAGTACCTAAATAATTAGTAGCAATCTAATCATGTCAAATAGATATACTAGGGAAAACAGTGGAATATCATGATCTTAATTCATGATATGATAATAAGTTAGTTTACCAATTATTATTATATTTTTCAAAAGTTGAAGTTATTAAGAGATAGATCAATAATATGATAATATTCTAACAGCGTGCAATTTCATGAAACTCAAAAACACATTTATATAACTTTCGACAAACCTTTCACAAAGAATTGGCCGTGCCTGATTGAAATGAAGCCACGTTGCCGCCCCAAAGCCAGAGATCTTAGTAGAATCAAAAGGAAAGAAGAAAAAGCAAGGCAAGTATTTAGAGTACTATTCATGTTGAATAACAATCGTAAAAGATAAATTTAAGTTTGTGAAGTTCATTTGGGATTTTTCACCTGTGGCCATAAGTCATCTCCTATAAATACATTGCTGGGCAATAGTTTACCATGGACAATGGGGCCTAGGGGACATTCTTCATGCATGTATCGAAGACCCTGAGCAATCCCTATAGCTATCTTCAGTTTATCTTGGAATGTCAATTTAAACTCTCTCCCTCCAAACCCTGTGATCATATACAACTCATAAGAATGCGAATTATTTTTCAAATCGAACCTATAGCTACACAAAAAATTTAATGAGCGATATATAGTATATTACTACCTATCACAGTAAAAACTTAGCCCACTATCAGTCTTTGTTAACTAATCACATATTCCCATTTCAATTCCAAAAGTATTACATTTTACATGATAATTTTTGATCCGTTGAAAATCAACAATAATATTTTGCAGGGGTAGGAGCGATGAATTCAGGAAGTCTTTCTTCATTCATTTTAAGTACTGTAGAGTGGTTGGTTGTTGACCAACGGAAAGCATGGGGAAAGAAAGATCATAAACAAAAAAGGGAGACTTCAACAAAGCAAGCAAAGCACTCAGAAAACCGCATACCTGTATAAGGCGACTCCCTATAGACAAGGGAGAGAGTGCCGAATCGGCCTCAAGAATCACTTGAAAAGGAAAGATATTTACTTTAAATATTGGCTGAAGTACTAGAAATTAGGCTTTACAAGTGAAATCAAAGGGGAAAATGAACTCACCAGTAAGACATAAGTCTAATGTGCCTCTTTCAGCAAATGGAAACACCAGAAAAGTAGTATCTTCATTCTGGTTGTATCCAAGCAATCTCATTATATTCTTATGGCGCATAGACAAGGCAGCTTTCCTCTCAGCGTCAAGAAAAACCCCACCAGAATCCCCTCTAAACATCTTTACCAAAACGCGCGACTGATAAACTGTAAAAAACCCTTCATACACCACGAAGTGCTGGCTCTCATCGGAGGAAATCCTCATGCTAAACCCGAATGTTATCTCTTCGATCTCTTCCCAGCTCAGTTTCAATGGCAGTCTCAGCACAAAGTTTGGATCGCAGAACTTTCTCGACGAAGTGTTACTAGTACTTCCTTGATCTATTGGCAGCTCCAACATCTTAAGCTTTTCGATTTGTGAGGAAATACTAGTTGAGCTAGGAGAAGGAGGTTCGGAGATTGGTGGTAACTCAAAACACAAGGAAAAGGGCATCCTCAGTGGTTTTGGTTCTTTCGCGAGCTTTGTATAACAGTGCTCAGATTTTACTTTGCTCATTGCTGCTGCTGAGGAGCTTTTCGAATTCAAACTGCGGTGGAAAATGGCTTCGCCGTCGTCGTTCACCGAGATTATGATGCATTTCGTTCCGGTTAGTTGGAAACTTGGATCTTTGGCAAAGCACCTAATGTAACAACAGGATATTGAGTTTCTCATTTGGTCAAAACTATAATCTTGGACAATGAGAAATTTTGGAGAGAGTATCTAGATTTTGATTATTTATTTGACGATATTTACTATAGAGATCTGGAAATTCTTTGTAACACGCATATTTAATGGCTTCTTTCGTTAAAATATTGGCAACTATTTGCAGGGATTTTTAGTTATGAAAGTGCGCGTGAGTTTCGTTGTGATATTGGTCCTTTTTTATTTTAACATATATATATATATATATCATCTATATCGAGTGTGAGAGACACCTATCCATTACAATCCATTTTGCTTTGGCATTGTTTGCCTCTTCGATTACAATATCCTTTGGGCGGATTCCTGCAGCGATCTTTACCTCAAATTCTACCTGCCACACACAAGGCAAAAATTATTGTTCTAAATACATGATAGCACGCTCAAAGATAAAGCTAAACTTATTGGTAATATAAAATATCAAATAGCTAGCTTTCAAAAAATGAGTTAGGGATTTATATGATTATATCTCTTATTTTGCACTATCATTCTAAACTATAGTTAAACTATGGTTAAGAATTTTTTTTTTTAGTAATAATGTTAACTTTTCAATAGAATAGTTTTAATTTTTCAATAATATGATCTATAAGTAAAATAGTTTTAGAGTTTTACGTTACACGTTATAAGTTTTTAATATAGACAATAATTAATTTGATTGTTAAATATTTAATCTAACAATTAAAAAAATTGCTAGCGGTAACATCAAATAGAATTAGAATATTAGACTGTAAAAAGCTCTCAATGAATTAATGGTTCATAAAATTCAGCCAAAAGATCACAGTTGTAACACTTCGAGATATATCCAAGCTAGCTAGTACGTGAAACAGTAAATTTTTCCTGTTTAGGAATTCCTTTTTATTTATTTTATTTTATTTTTCCCCCCTGCATATGTAGGTTAACCAAGAAGAAACAGATTGATTGAATTAGGAAAAGCTTTTGAAAAATGGCACTCATTTGACTTGCCAAACCCATTAAGCTAGGTGGTCTTAATATTGGTGAAATCATGTGATGTAAAAAAACAATTTGAATGAATATATTTAATGGAGAGATGACTTTGTATGAACTAGGCAATTAGGAAAATTGATAGCTATCCGCCACATTTTTCTCTTCAAATAAAAACTACTATAATTTTTTTGCCGTGGCTGAAGCTTGACTTATTTTAGGCCGAATGTATGGTTGAAAACTTGGGTCTGCATTTAATTTTGTTTAAGTGTTCAATGCATACACGCAAGACCTTTATTAATTACTGATTTTTCTAAAAACTCAAAGCTAGCTAATAGAAAGTGGACCGATATTGGTTTTTCATTCCTAGCTAATATTACATTGAAAAAGCTACATTTTGTAAAATTTAAGGTATATTAATGATTAAGTCCTTAATCTTTTTACAAAGTTAAGATTTAAATCTTAACTTTTTTTTTAACTAAAAGTCTCTAAGCTCTTTAAAAGAGTGTAAAATTTGGCCATTTTTACTAATAAAGATTAAAAATTTTAAATAAAATAAATCACATATATGATACATATAAATTGAATCACATAAAGTTTTTTCTTGGTTAACCTTAAATAATAAATCAAGTGTAATGAACATGACATTTTTGTCAAATTTGTAACGTAAATTTTAACAAAAAGGATCATTTTGCACTCTTTTAAAGAATTTAAGGATATTTAAAAAAAAAAAAAAAGTTGGGACTGAAATTTCATAAAACAGGTGGAGATCACACTACAAACAATTTACCCTAAAATTTACACTCATGTTACCTTACTTCTTCAAACATTTGCACATAATAGGTCATTAATGCAAGAATCATATTGAAAACAATTAATAAAACACCTTTAGAGAGGTGTGCAGATTGTATTTTAAAAGAAAAGAAAAAGAAGACTTACTCCTTTAAAAAGAGGTATAAGCGGATTCGATTACGTCTTGTATTTATAAAAACAAAATAATCATAATAACAATAATAAAAGGAAAAAAAAAAAAAAAAACAGAAGGAGACTTACGCCGTAGGTCTGGCAAGTACGATAGAAAGGCTCGAACACTTCAGCGTAAGCTTTCTTTCTTTGGCCGATTTCTTGGACATACAGGAACTTGATGTCTGGATTATCATGTAGTAGTGCCTCATGCTCATCATCATCATCAAGTGTCGTAGTGTCATTCAACTTATTATAAATGTCTCCACAAGGACTATTACTTCCCATACCAAGGAATCTCTTACGATCATGAGATGATGACGATGACGACGCCGCAAACACCGACTGCGAGGGCGAGGGCGAGGGCGAAGGCGTCAACGCCCTTACCGCGCCTCCATCGCCTTCGATGTTATTCCAGTAGAGCAGGGTGAGAACCAGAACTTGATCTTCTGGCCCGACCACATCATGTATAGCCCTGCAGAGTGGTGCCACGCCTACGCTCTCTGTTGAAGCCTTGCTTCCCTCCAAAACGACCACTACTTTCCGCTTCCTCCCTCTCTTGCTTTTCCTAATCATGGCTACACAATTCCCAACCCTTACACCTCTATAAATTACTTCAAATAAGGAGACGTGTTTTCTAATATAATCAACTTAGACGTACGCTATTTATCAAGATGCTTAATTCAATCCAAAAATAGATACCCCTTATTATATATATATGTATTTATATACATATAATATAAATTTGTACACCTAAAAGTATATTAAGCAAATGATTTCCGTCATAGGTTGCGACGTCCAACATAGAATGCAACGGAGCATTTTTCGTTGTTTTTTTTACCACTCGCCGCTTCACGCGGTCAAATAAAGCTTGGATAGTAACAGTAATAGTATTTTTTAGTTACCATATATACACATATATGTATACACCACTATGGTTTCTTGTTTCTTGAATGATCACAAAGATGTATATACATATTCTTCTCGTATTTCAATGTGATATAATAAATAAATGTGCATGTGCCTGCATATATTCATATATTTATGTTTATAAATGTATATTATACCAGATCTGTCGTCAGTCTAGAGAAAGATTAATGGACAAAGGGGCAACGCATTACGCATAAGTACTTGGACGAAATTGCGTCTTCATATGCTTAGTAGTATTTTGAAAAATGATTAAAGGAAAGATATATATCACAAATTTAAATCCTAGGAAAAAAAAAATCAACGATATGGGGAGCTAATTGACACAAGAGAGAGAGAGAGACGAAAGATAAGTAATATTTCAAAGCCAGACAAAGATCACCTTAAAATTTCACCCCCAACAATGCTAAAAGGCCCTATTCTGATTAACCACTAACTATCACGTGACAAAATCATACACAATTACATACAATAATAGTGTAAGTAGTTAAATAAAATGGACGGACTAGATTGAGATTACTTGTTTAATTTTAATTTCTTAAATGGTAACTAATCAATCTATTAATGACACCTATTAATGACACGTCATTAAATAAAGTTAGCTATTGAAATATAGAAAAGAAAAAGTTACCAAGCATTTTATCTTATAAGATGACAAAACATAATATTATTGATTGCTTACTGTTTAAAACACCAAAAATTAGATAGAAGATCTAAATTTAAATCTAAATCTAGATCTGCTGACAGGAGCTGCGTGACAATATTTTTGCTATTTGCCTCATATCATCACACTAATCTGACACAAGTGTAATATTACGTTGGTTTGACACATCCATGTGGTAATTCCTTCCTAGTGCCCTTTAGATTTTTTTTTTTTTTTTTTTTATGTTTTTTCCTGCCTCTATTCAAAGACAGATTGAGCAGAAGGAACTGTCGGGCCTTTGCTGCTACAGGGCACTGGGTTTGATGAGCCAGATTGCGTGACTTTGGCATTTGCACATACAGAATCAGTCACTACGGTTTTGAATTTGGTGCCTCCATAGGCCAAATTGATATCAGCCATCTCAACCACCTCACAAGGGAACATTGAACTGCAAGCTAAAGAGACTGACACTTTTGAAGCTGATGTGCCTTTTATGTTCCTGAAATGAACGTCCTTGATCTTCCACTTTGATGCCTGCTCCCAAAAGAAGAAATAAAAAATAAAATAAAATAAAGCACTACAATTAGACAATAAATCAATATTTTCACATGTAGAGAGTTTAAAAATTGGACTCCTCAAAGCTTGGGGCTCGCAATAAATAGGTGTTGGGCCTACCTTTTCTCATGCAAGCCCCGGTTTAGAGGAGCAATATATATATATATATATTTTTTACTCACTTGGTTTTTGCGTCCATAATTCTGGTCAATGATGATCGGGTTTTTCACATTCTGCATTACAATGTTTTCATAGGTGATGCCAGTCGCTTCACCTGAAGTTTGACCACCCCAAGTCTTGATTCTGGCACCATTCGTTGTGTTAACTAGCGTACAATTACTCACGACGATGTTGCTAACTCCTTTGTCGAAAGACCATTTTCCAAGACTACCAATACTGTGCAAACACCACCCAAAAGAAGGTTCAAGATTAAAAATCCCTCTATACAAAGTGCCAATGAGCACTTCTATACAACTTGGCTTGAGGGAAGCCCACCCTCCTCACCCACAACCTGACGCTCCCTAACTCGGGTCGTGAAGTGTTTTTCTTGTGCGATTGCTTTAAAACATAATAAAGTTGATCACTAGTATAATTTTATAATATGCTTGGTACGTACCTAATGCCATGTCCTGGACCACAAGTTACGTTGCTGATGAAGATACTATGGCTGTCTTGCACTATGCCAATGCAGTCATCTCCGGTTCTGATGACGGTATTAGAAATGTTGACAAAACTCGAAGCGCTTATATGGATGCCGTCGGTGTTTGGGCTTTCAGCCGGTGCAATTATCTTCAGGTTATTCAGAGTTAAGTTCTTGCACCCATAAACGTAAAGGTGGAACCATTTGCTGTTCAATGATGTGATCCCCTCAACAATTGTGTTGTTCACACCATCAAATCTGAGTGACTGCAATGCATAAATTATTACAAAAGATATACTGGAAATAAATTATTTTTAAAGGTTGGCTAACGCTGTTAATCCCTTAGAACAACTACGAGTGCTATGTCACTTTTTGGTCTCTGAACTTTTAAATTTGATATGTTACTCCCTAAATTTTGGTTTTTTTTTTTAATAGTATTTTTAGCCCTTGACAACGAATTTGATAAGGAATTTCTAAAATTTAAGAGATTATTACGTGCCCATCAAATGAAACAAAAAAAATTTACAGAAGTGTGAGCGTCAAAAATTTTCTCTTCATTTTATTAAGAACCCTTGAGAATTGGAAATGCAACTATGATTAGTAAAATTTTCACTTCTTATATGAAAAAGAGGTGATTATATCTTTAATAAATTTTAGAAATCCTTAGTTGATTTTAATGTCTAGTACCAAAAAAACTGAAGTTTCAAGAGTAATCTGCTAAGATCAAAAAGTTCAAAAACTAAAGTGTGATCATTCAATAATGTTTTAATAGTTCATGAAGTAATAATCTTAACAACCCCACTTAATTAATTGTCGTATATTGCTATATTTATTTTTATTCATATGATATGATACATTCCAAAACGTGCATGGTATATTATTCCGTTAGCCTTAGAATGTCAATTAGTATAATTGTAAATGCTTACAGCTGCGAGATGTTGGCAGTCGGGGTTTGTCCCGCAGTCGTTGTAATGCCAAACCTTTGGACCTTGTCCGTCGAAAGTTCCATTGCCGGTGATTAACAATCCATTGATGAATTCAAAGGAGAACCATTCTGGCGAAGAGTAGTCACTGACATCGGTCGTGGCTTTCACGTTTCCCTGAACCTCAATAACTATCGGCTCCGAGCTTTTGCACGGCCCTTGGAACACAACCGGACCTACCAAAAACGTTCCTTTTGGAATCACAATCTTCGCCGGTGCGTTTGAGTTTCTGCATGCTGCTACCCAAGTCTTCATAAATGCCTTCAATATCCATGGACAAGAAATAGGGATATAGTATATCAATTGTAAAGCCAATGGCATGTAAAACATCCCGATAATGACTTACCAATAATTCTCCTAAAAGTCTCCTAATTAATTAATTTATTTTTTGAATTATGCTAAAAATTTAACTACTAGGAGGTGGACCTAAATTGGTAGTTATGGCCAAAAAATATAGGGAACTGAATTCTATAGGTGGGGGAAATTAACCGAACATCTATGCCTGATGTGTACGTATAACAGTTTTTTTTTTGGTGAGCATAAAACAGAATTAATATTGTAGAAATTTTAACCAGGACACATGCAAAGGGATGTCATGGTAATTTTTTGCCCTAAAGCGACGTATAAATAAACGACATGCTACGAGTTCCCGAAGGGTAAATTTCGCAGAAAAATTTATATTAAAAAAATGTCTTACAAAATACAATTGGTCTGTTTTTTTTTTTTTTTATATATATTTTATCAGACTGCTATGATTAAAATTTGTATTAAAAACATATTGCTCAAACATATTTTTCTTTTGGCTCTCCATAGAATTCTATAAGATATGAGAGTGAGACATGAATCATGATATTAATAGCATACATGCGCATGCTTGAAATTGCACCTCAAGCAATAATTTAATTACGGCGATAATGACGTCAAGTAACATGTAAATATACAAAGAAATAAGAAGTGTAATTAACCTCATTAAAGTCTAAATTAATGCCGAATAGGTAGAGACTAGACAAGGATTTAGCTAGCGTTAATCAATGTAATAGGGAGCAAGGAATAACTAACCTGTACGTTATCTTTACGGTCATTGTTAGCCTCAGCACCATATTTCGTCACATCAAAAACCTGTCGACCGGCCGTTTCTATGAGGCCACGCCGTAAATTTTCGTCGTAGACATTGCCGCGGAATGCACCGGCCGCGCAAGAAATTAGGAGAGCGCAGCCCAGGAGCACAACAGCCTCGAAGTCAATTAATCGTCTTGATCTTGGGATCATTTTGATCATGATTTGTGATATCAATAATCCTCTCGATTTGTGCAATTAATTGAACTTCGTTTATTCTTCATCAAAATTTTTTTTTGAAGTACGAGCACATGGATCATTTGACTATATATTTGGAGAAATTCTCTGTCGTCCGACCACTCTAGCTCTAATTTTAGTAGCTCCTCCCAACAGTAAACAAGAACGCGACATTTTTTTTTTCCTTAAATTATTTTGTTACTGAAATATATCTTTGTGTGGCCTGCGTTTCCCATGTTTAACAATTTGTTAACCCCCTGCAGTTTAAGAATAGTGAATGCAAAAACTTCAGGTCAAGATTCTACGGTTTTAAGCCCTTTTTTTTTTGGATTAAATCTTAACTCAAGCAATTGTGTCAGCATTCTATTTATAATTAAGCAAATGTGATTTTCTCTCTTTTTTCTCTCTAATTTTAAAATAGGATATGCATGATTACGCTTATGTTTGATTATATTTTTTCCAACTTGTGAAATGCAAAATGAATTTAAACTGTCAAAATTATTAATAAATATTGATTAGTCAATTAATCCATTTGATAAAGGGAGGCAAAGAATATTACATAATGGGAGTACTGTTATAAATTTGATAACCATTAAACATAATTTTCAGGATGCAAAATTTGAATGCATGAAGTAACAAAGATAATGAAATATTCTATAATAGATAACTTAGATTGAAATGAGAAAAAAAATAAGTGGCTGTCTATGTAGTCCAACAAGAATTTCACATCTAACTTCACTATAAGAAATAACATTTAACTCTTATAATTTCAAGTTAAAAAAAAAAAAAAAAAGGGGGAGGGGGTGGGGAAGAAATAATATTATAAATATTTAAGGTCTTTGTATAAGGTATTATAATTAAGATTCTTCAATTCATTATTCACATTATAGTTAATGCGTTTGATATTTACATAAACTCTCATAAAAAGCTTGAGAGAAGTTTACAAATTATATATAGCACAACTTATTCGATCTGAACCTTACACTTTAAACTTCAAGTGTAGTACGTTAGAGTTTTTAATACATTTCTAACTACTTAAATTAAACTTTGGTTTAAATAAGTTACCTTTTTTTTTTTGGGAAATGAAATAAGCTACCTTTTAATAACTCTAACATTCTTAATTAAACTTATGAGTTAAACAACTATTTGTGCTTCGACATAATGATGTCAAAGCCATATTAGGTTGAGAATAAACGTCCAACAAGCATATCTCATCCAAGATAAACAAAACAATTGTGAATAATATAGTTACTTGACATCATTACCAGTTTGAATAAAATGTGAAAGGTGAATGCTGGCCCAATAAAATACGACAAATTTGGGAATAGACTAGAGGGGAAGGAAAAGGATAATGTTAAGAATATTCTGCAAAGGAAACCAAACTTTTGTACAGCTTTTTCAATGTAGCACTAGATGTGAATGAGGACTGTACCCAATCCCCAAGTCCACTTGTTGATTTGTCTCTTTAGAGCTTGAGTACTCTTTAAATTTTAAATCCGATCAAAATAAAATAGAATTTAATAATAACAAAGTTTGATATAAATATGACGATTAAAAATACAATCCAAACAACCATACGATGGTGGAATTTTGATTCCCCGTGATTGAATACATGAGAGATTTAAATAGCTACAAACTAGAAGAGCCAGTCAACGCACACCGTTTGCATTACCTGTTGTTTTCTTCATCCATACATATATATATATACTTTTTATTTTAGTTTGTTCTTTTTGAAAAAAAAAAAAGGGTCCTTGATTTCGTTCTCAATGTCACTTTCACCATCACATCTTGGTCCTTACTACACTATAATCTTCATAGCACCAAAAGTGGAAAAGGCATCCAAGGGAAAAAGGGGTATTTTATTCGGTTAATCCTTTGGGTGAGAAAGACGTTCAATCAAAATAAACTTTGAAAGAATATAGAGATATGCAATGAGGAATGTTATAAATAATCTACTAGAAAATAGCGATTGGTGAAATATGGTGCAAATTAAGCAATGAAAACAACAAAATCTTAAGTGTCACATTGAGTGAATGATGAAATTATGACTCTACAAAAAAAAAAACAAAAAACAAAAAACAAAACAAAACTTAACGGCAAGATAGTGAATATATAAATATGATTTACTATTATGAAAAAAAAAATCCCTTAATGGCAAGATAGTTGTACACTATCTTATATATTAAAATCGAATAATATCCGAATAAAATTTGATGAAATCTGACTTCATCCTATACATATGTATAAGCATCTCTTTTTCATATTTTATTGTATGATTGTCTCTCTAATGTGTGTGTGTGTGTTTTTTTTTTTTTTTACTTTTCTTTTTGTAAGGAGGAAGACTGTTTTTTTCTCTCTCTTTTTAACATATTTTAATTTGTTGGAAAGCAAAATCAAAGTTGATTAAACGAGAATAATTTAGAAAGAATAGTGATGTGGGATAACTTTATTAATTATACATCAATCAACGTGTTGAAATTAAATAGAAAATTTCAATAGAATTTAATTGAATATCAATTTTAAATACTAATTTATAGATATGATAATAAATTATCATATTTTAAAAAGAAAAATGTGACTTTTTCAATAATAACTACTCCGATGTATCATAAAAGTTGTACTTAAAAAACTAGAGTTAGTGTCAGTGTACAACATTGTTTCCTAGAAAAAAAAATATTTCATGTCTTTTTTTTCTTTTTTGTTTTGTTTCTTCTAGTGTTAAGGAACAGCCTCCTAAATCCAATGAATAAAGAGACAAGGTGTTGAACAACTTAGGCCGCATTTGGTGAACGTATTGTATTTACATTACGTTTAAATATAATACATTGAATGTAATTTATATTTGGAGGAAAAGTATTAGCATTGTATTTGAGTCCAATGTGTGTTTGAGTGAAAAGTATTTGAATTATATTTTAATAATAAATATATGATGTGATGGGTAAAAGTAAAGAGAAAAAAGAGAGAGAGAGAATATATAATATAATTAATAAAAGTAATAAAAAAATGAAATAATAAATAGTGATTGTGTTGGATTTAAAATGTGATGTGATTGGTATTTAAATAAAATGCTTTTGTATTTGAGAGAAAATTGCATTACATTTAAATGCAATATCAAAAAAAAGCTTGTACCAAACGGCACATTAATAATATAAATTAATGTTATAGACTTGGATGAGGGAATTGCTTTTTCTTCAAGAATGTTGCCCCTGCACAAGGGTACCGCAAATACCTTTGATTGAAAAACAAAAACAAAAACAAAAAGTACTGCTAGCATAAAAGTATGAGTACCGTTAAAAAATATATATACATATTTCTTCTAATGGGTGGAACTTACTTAAAAAATCTCGTAGTGATGAATTATTGATAGGTAGCCGAGTTATTTGGTCATCATGACGTGATCATATTTGTCAGTTAGGATATTTATGTCTGAGAATCTAGGGTCAGGGTTTTCAAATATTTAAATTTTAAATAACCAGTCCAGATTATTTGATATTTATAATAAAATTTATAATATTACAAATTATTTGTATATTTAAATTTAAATATTAAATATTTGTATTTTAAATATTTATTAAGGATTATTTTTTAAAGTTGATAAATATATAATTAAAGGTCTCCGAAAGCTCAAGAATTGATGAATCATAACTTGACAGATTATACTACTTGCAATTCTAAAAATAAAGTTAAAACCCAAGTACTAAAGAGATGACACAACCTTCTTATTAATGACACACCTCTATAAATTTTTGTGTTCTCTATTTTCTACACTTTACTTTTTATTGCATTTTATGTTGTCTTAAGTTCATAATAGTTCTCAGGGATTCCCATCATTGTAGAATTTGTTAGGTGAGTTTTACCCATTAATAATTAGCCCTAAAATGAGGCCTTTGAACCTTAATTAACTAGCAGAAAAACCCATTGAGAACAGTCAAATGGCAAGGTGTCGAAACCCGACTACTGAGAATGTAAAGGTATCTGTAAAGAACCAACCACCATCTCGTGTGTCGGGAAGGCCAACTACCAGGACGGCCCACCTAGGCTGCCATATTGAAATAACTTGCAACAATTGTCCAAGGAGTTATCAGTGGCCTTAATAAATTACAAGAGCAAATCACATTATTACTCTAGGGTCTACAACAATAGAATAACAACAACACTATGACGGGAATCGTTGACTATTAAGAGCTCTTAACTGCTAACAATTTTGGCCAGCCTTTTGTAGCAGCTGAGAACATTCAATAACATGACGCTCAGAATGATGCATGTATTGAGGCGGTTGGAGAGACCTACAACAAAAAGGGTAAAGATGTCATTGATCTGCAAGTGGAGACCAGAGAGCAATCTATCGGTAGTCGATATAGGAGCAATTGTAGAAGGAACCCTCAATGGGAGAGGAGTTAAAACTGGCATCATAGAGTGTTTGAAGTAATTGGAAACTCAAATGAATGAGGAGCCCAAAAAAGAAGAGAAAATCAATCATCTGTTCACTTCTAAGGTGATGGCAATACCTTTGCCTAAGTTTAATATACCAGAGATCCCCATATATTATGGTACAACAGATCCTAATGATCACTTGCTTAGCCTACAACAATGAAATCTCTAAACTCTACTAAGTACGAAGAAAGTTACAGTTAAGCTACAATAACTACTAAGCCTTCAAGTAATTCCCTCTTAAAAGGGAGAACAAAAAGATAGATGCCAAAAGGCCACCTGTATATCATGTAATTATGATTACGACTACCACTAATGAGATCATTCAAAGCTAAAGCTAAGGCTCAGCCAAGGATTGAGGGGCATTGTTGGCTATCAAAACTTCTAAAACAATTCTGAATTAAAGAATGAGAGGATAGGTACTGAGAAGTACCTCTAAATTGAAGAAACTCTACCAAAATTTCTCAAACAATTCCTAATGGAAGAATAAGAGGACAGGATCAGGAAGTTATCCCAAAAATTTCCATCTTTAAACAATTTCCTTTTAAGAAAAGAACTAGAAGACAGGTTTTGAAGTATTATCTAACACAAATAAGATTCCTATCTTTAAATAATTCCCTTTTTAGGGGAAGAACAAATAATGGTAGCTGAAATGCACATTTAATGACTCAAAGCTACACAGATTGCTAGTTTATGCTACCAGTATCTCAAAGTACTCTAGTGACCAACACCCAAGCACTATGGGCTAGGGGAGAGGGCAATTGTTGATGGTTAGTCGAGATCCCATAGATCTCATCCATCATGACATGGTCATATTTACTAGCTAGGATATCAACGTCTGAGAATTTAGGAGCAAGGTTTTCAGATATTTGAACTTCAAATAACGAGTTAAGATTATCCGATATCTATAACAGAATCTAAAATATTGAAGATCATCTCTACATTCAAATTCAAATATTAAATATTTGTATTTTAAATATTTATTAAGGATTATCCTTTAGAAGCCTATAAATGTACGATTAAAGGCATTTAAAAACCTAAGAACTTATGATCTCATTATTTAGCATATTACACCACTTATAAGTCTAAAAATATATTGGAATTCTAAGTACTGAAAAGAGGACGTAGCCTTTTTATTTACCACAAACCTCAATAAATCTCTACGTTTTTTATCTTCTACAATTTACTTTTTGTTGCATTTTGTATTGTCGTGCATTTGTTATAGTTCTTAGGGATTCTCATAACTATGAGATTTGTTAGGTAAGTTTTACCCATCAACACCCTTGACAATTGAAAGGAAAGAAAAAAAAATACTATTCATATTACTTAAATAAAAAAAATAGTAAAAGGGCTGTGGTAGAGCCCTTTTTGAGAGGCTTTACTGGTAAGGCTAGTTTTTATATCATTAAGATATAATGTAGTGGCTAATAAACTGCATGTGTATGATAGATATCGTATGAACTATCTCATGGTCTTACAGACCAAGTAAAAAAAAAGGATGAGGCCAAGATCCACCGGCCACCCCTCACTGATAAAGACACCCTACCACTACAAAATCACCCCCTAACCCCCACCTTTCTACCATCACTCCTCTCCCTGACCTTTGAACTCCACTAACCCCCCCCCCCCCCCAAATCGGAATTAATTACTAACGACAGCCACAAAAAAAAAAAAAAAAAAAAAAACTCAATTGCCATAGAAGAGGAGAAAGGGAAAGAGCTGCCATGGAAGTCGGGGGAAGGTCACGTCACGGGGGGAAGGTGCGGGTGATCTTAAGAAGGTCACAAAGAGAAGGGGTGGTTAGGGATGGCAATAGGATGGGGCCAGGGAATGTTTTCCTGTCCTTATCCCCATCTGGGATGGGGACAATAATTCTCGATACCTGTCTCATTCCATGTCTATTCTAATTATACATTTGAGAAAAAAAAAAGTACTCTTTTTAATTGAAAAAAAAAGTATGTTTTATTTATACATATAACAATTGCATATTAATAGCATCATCGGGTATTTGGTAGAAACTATAATTTTCTTTTTTAATAAAAAACAAATAATGTTTGAATATGATTATTTATAATTTTGGAAATATGTATATGTATTTATAAATGTATGGATCATATATATATTGAGGTGGGAATGGGGCAGGAAGTGTGAGTGTGAGTACTTTCCCCCTCCTCGTCCCATCAACTTTCAAGGATCAAATTTTATCCCCATTATTGAACATTGTCCCCCATCTTTGTTTTTTTCGAGGCCAATCCTCGTGGGGAATATTGCCATCTCTAAGGTGGTTTTGCATGTGGTTTTTACAGGTGCGAGTTTCGTAGGTGGGTTTAAGAGTGGAGGGGTAATGACTGGGGAAGGTCGTCAAAGGAGGGTAGGCTTGCCGTTGATAAAGAGATGGGTCACTGGATCACGGTTGGGTTTTATTTGGTAGAAACTATGCTTTTCTTTTTCAATAAAAAACTAATAATATTTAAATATGATTATTTATAATTTTGAAAATATGTATATGTATTTATAAATGTATGGATCACATATATATCAGGGTGGGGACGGGCAAGGAATGGGAGTGCTTTCCCTCTCCCTGCCCCATCAACTCTCATGGACCATATTTCATACCCATCGCTAAACATTGTCCCCCATCCTCGCTTTTTTCAAGGTCGATCCTTGTGGGAATTATTACTGTCCCTAAGGGTGGTTTTGCATGGCGATTTTGAGGGGTGGCTTAGCATGTAGTTTTTATAAATACGAGTTTCGCATTTGGGTTTAAGAGTGGAGGGGGTAGTAGTCGGGGAAGGTCATCAAAAAAGGGTGGGCTTACCGTCCATAAGGAGGTGGGTCATCAGATTAAGGTTGTGTTTTATTTATTATTTTTTTAATTTCTTATTATAGAATATAAGCTAAAGTGTATCATAACTATCATGTATAAGTAAATCTCAATCATTTAATTATATCATTAGTTAAAAAATAAATTATATCATAAATTATGATAAAGCCCGTTACAAGGGCTCTATTATAGCCCTATCTAAAAAAAAGAAAGAAGGATTTCTACTTTTTATTTGTTTTCTATTATTAAGTCTTTTTTTTTTTTTGGGAACTTTTTATTATTTTGCTTTTTGTTTGAGGAAAACCGTGGGATCGTCATGGGAAACAGAATATTAGCCTTGGGCTTTGAAAACAGTGGGCTAACTTCATCGAGGTAGCACCGGATATGGATAAGGTTGACCCACATGAATACGTAATGGGTCCAAAACCTTCGAATTAAATATTTTACAAATTTTTTTAATCCAGATTAGAGAGAGAGAGAGAGAGAGAGAGATAATTTCAACGGAGTCTCATTGCATCTCGCCGTGTCACGACTGCAATTCGTTGATGTCATGAGTTTCTTGTTAAACCAAAAAAAAAAAAATTCTGCTTGGAAAAAATAAAAATCTTAAAAAGGCAATTATAGTTATAACAAAGTAAGACGCCTTTATTTATCTATTTATTTATTTGGGTAAAGCTTGTCTTTTATTGACGATGAAAATAACAGCAAGCAACAATAGTAAGAGAAACCATACTAGAATTCTCATCAATCCAAACATAAAATCTTATAAAATCTAAGCATAGTGTTTTTTTTTTTTAATAATTTTAATAACGTTCTAGAAAGAGTATATCATAATACTAGAGGACTTGCTTGTTTTTATTTTCTTTTAATGTAAAATAGAAATCTTAAACATGAAATAAAAATTTGAAACACGCCTATTAAAAAGACTACTTTCATAATTTCTTTTTTTTTTTTTTGTTTTAAGGTCATATTGAAAAATCTTCATATTTCTTTTCGTTTTCAAAAAAGAAGAGCGAAAAGAAATATAAGTTTAAAATTATTTTGTCTTTTTATATCTATTTCTTTATTTTCACTGGCTGGATCAAGTACAAGAAATCAAATTTTGTCTCCTTAAAAAAAAATTGTTAGTTGTTCAATTTTGTAACTTTTAGAGGGAGTTTGGGGGAGTTTTTGGAGATTTTTTTTTTTTTGTTAGAAAAAAATTGTTTTGAAAAAATATGTTTGGAGAAAAAAATTGTTTGTAATGAAAAACAATATAAAATTTTAAAATTTTTTTTAAAATATCAATATAAATGTTATTTTATTCTTCTTAAAATTCTATATAATTTTAAAAAAAATTATCTCATTTGAATTTGTTTACACAAAATTATGGATTTTTAAAATTTAGAGTTTACTATAACATTTTGAAGATATAAATAGTAAAAGATATGTAATTTAAAAAAATTATTTCATTTAAATTTATATATAAAAAATTATAAATTTTTAAAATTTAGAGTTTCGTAGAATTTTAAAAATATAAATAATAAAAGAGATAAATTGTTAAAAAATTTAATTGTGGAAATGTCAAATCCTTGACGCAAACGGCGCTTATATATTTGATGTGATAATACAGTAATTCTACAGTAAGATGCTTTTTATACAAACTGGGATCTCTATCTGATCCATTTCTTATCCACTCATGCCGGGTTTGGAACCAATAAAAACCCAATTATCGCAAATGAACAAAATAAAAAGGGACCTTCCCGAAGTGCACATGGTTTGGCCACCTGGTCCCGTTGGTAAGACATGTTTTTTTATATTTTGGAAGGGTACTTGTCATGATTGATAAACATTGTAATTTATCTTTTAAATCTAACTTATAAACAAGAGTAATTGAAATAACACATTTTTCTTTTCAAAAAAGGGAATCACACATTTTATATTTAGATTCAAAAACTTACCATGAAAAGTTACAATGCCATTGAATTTTATTTATAATTTCAAATTACTCGGAAAAAAAAAAAAAAACTTAATTGAAGACTTGAGATCTACGTGTAATAACCAGATCAGGTACCAAATTATCATTAAAAATACATGTGTATGTCAATATTATGTTTATCATAAAATTGTGTGAAAATGTCATTATTTTATTTCATGCTTTAATTCATTATATTATTTTTAATACTATTTCTACTTTTTATCATTAAAAATACATGTATATGTCAATATTATGTTTATTATAAAATTGTGTGAAAATGTCATTATTTTCTTTCATGCTTTAATTCATTATGTTATTTTTAATATTATTTCTATTTTTTATCATTATTATTATGTTTTAAGAATTATAAAATGAAGCTTTTATTATTTAATTGAATGAAAAATAAATATATTGTAATAGTTATATGAGATAATAATCAATAAAAATCAAAATTGAAATTTAGTATTGACTATATCTTAAGATAAATTTACTATAAAATTTAACATGTAATAAATTTAATACAAAAAATAACACTGTATTATAAAGTATTTTTATTTAAATATTAAAATATATTATTAATATATTAATTTGATATTATAATAGAGATGCTTCTAATTATATTCATAATTATAAAATTACAGTTTTAATGACAATTAAAAAACATAAAAAAAAAATAAAAGTGGTTCTAGACATAAAATCTTGTGGAGGGATCAAATTTCTTCGTCTCAAAGAAAAAAAAAAAAAAAAACAGTAGAAACTCCTCATGGAGAGGTTCATTTAATTCGGACTCTTATCCAATATGTCCCGTAAGCCTCCCATTCATGACGAACACTCAAACAGTAAAGACTTCTTTATTAAAAAAAAAAAAAAAGAATAATACAAAAAGTGGATCCAGTGACTCCGTCCTAGTACAACTAAATCTTTGAAGGCCGTTTGGCATTTTAAAATTTTTGTTTCCAAAACAATTATATTCATAATCGTTATTTTTTATTATTTATATATTTAAAATATAATAATTTTAATTTTTAAACATTTATAATTTTACATATATATATTCAAATAAGATAATTTTTTTAAATTTTATATAATTAAAAAAAACGAAATAAAAATCATATTAATAATTTTTTAATAAATTTTTAAAATTTTATATATTATCAGTCTAATTAATTTTTTTCTCTAAATATAATTTTTAAAATTACTTTTTTAATTAAAAAAAACATCCCTAAAACTTAGTCAAACGGCCTCAGTACGCCATGCTTCCTCGTGTCCCAGAAAATAGCACATCTCAAGGACTCAGACACGATTATTCTCTTTCATGCACTTGCAAAAAAAAAAAAAAAATTCCATATTCTGTTCCAGCATGTTGCCGTAGAAACTAGAGAATACTTCGGCCCTCCTGCTTGGTTCATCTACCGTATATTGTAATATATACATACATATATATGTATATGTATATACATATTTTGTGTACATTTTTTTTTAATATATAAATTGCTTCGTCCTCGGTCCTATAACTGCTAACCACGTAGTGAACTGCACAGCTTCGTCGCCACCGATATCGGCGTCCGTCGTTTATTGGTCACCGGACGTGTGTAGTCCCTGAAACGACACTGTTTGGAGTTCGGACAACAGAAAGCTTGGAAGATTCCCGATATTTCGATCATGGCGACTCGGAAGCTAGGTCGTATGCCGAGCCTCAGAGACCGCGTCGAGGACACTCTCTCTGCTCACCGCAACGAACTCGTCTCTCTCCTCTCTAGGTTCGCATCGATTTCCAATTTTCCATTTTTATTTTTGGGAGTTCCGTGATGTAACCTCTGTTTGGTTACTGAGAAAACGCGGGAAAGGAAAGCGCTAAACTTGTCTATGATTTTTCTTGAAGGTATGTGGCTCAGGGAAAGGGGATTTTGCAACCGCACACCTTGCTTGATGAGATCGAAAATGTCTTCGCCGACGATGAGGCGAGGGAGAATCTTAGCACCGGTCCTTTTGGCGAAGTCATCAAAGCCGCACAGGTCGATTTTCCTTCACTTTCTCTTTACTTTTCTCGAATATATATATATATTTTTGGGAAAAATTCAGATTATTCTTCCGATCATAATGATTCTGGAACGAACATGTTTAATTAAGTTGATTATACCTATATGATACATCAATTAAGTTAATTTTGTATTACGAACATGGTTTTATTTTATACAGTTCTGTTATAATTAGTGTTCTGTTTCGATCTTGTAAATTCAGAAATGTTTACTTTATGTTTTCTTTAACAAGCAAAGATTTGGTTTTCTTAGTTACAATTGGCCAGATTAAGTAAAAGTTCTGTCTCCATATAAGTAGTAGTTTAAATCTCCTTATTTGGCAAAAGAAATAAAAATTTTTTGGACTAAGCATTCTTTTTAAGTCATTAATTATAGAAAAGAAAGAAAGAGAGAGAGAGAGAGCGATAGAGCGTTATTGAATGCATAGTAACGTTTGGTGACAGGAAGCGATTATTCTGCCTCCATTTGTGGCGATAGCTGTTCGGCCGAGGCCTGGTGTTTGGGAATTCGTCCGTGTTAATGTCTTTGAGCTCAGTGTGGAACAATTGACTGTCGCTGAATATCTTAGCTTCAAAGAAGATCTTGTAGATGAGAAGTAAGTGAATTCTGTTTACCATACTTGAATTGGGTTGGTTCCATCCCGTGCAAGTATACGTTGACATAGCTGCTCTTTGAATAGGATTAATGAAAACTTTGTTCTTGAGCTGGACTTTGAGCCATTCAATGCCTCTTTCCCCCGCCCCAACCGGTCTTCATCAATTGGCAATGGTGTCCAATTCCTTAACCGTCACCTTTCTTCAATTATGTTCCGCAACAAAGACTCCTTGGAGCCACTTCTTGATTTCCTTCGAGCACACAAGTACAAAGGACGTGTAAGTTTCTAAGCATTCGCTTATTAATATGGTGACTATGTTTCATAACCTGTATTTGTATAGATATATGGAATAAAACTCAATAACTCTTTGTACATAATGGAACAAACAGTAGAGAATATTTCCCAATAGTAATTGCTTTGTCATGAGGACTTTATAAAGCAATAAATAATTGATTGAGTTGATTTAGGCATTGATGTTGAACGAGCGGGTACAAAGCATACCTCGCCTTCAGTCTGCTTTAGCTAAGGCTGAGGATTATCTTGCTAAACTTCCAACTGAGACTCCCTACTCTGAGTTTGAATATGAGTAAGCTTCTTTTAAATGCTCAGCAGTTCGCTTATCTTCCTAACAGACTCATGGAACCAATTGGAGATTTTATTCGAAGATTATAATTACATCTCTTAATTGTAAGTTTCTTTTCTTATCACTTCCATTGTAGTCTACAAGGAATGGGTTTTGAGAGAGGTTGGGGAGATACTGCAGAACGGGTGTTAGAAATGATGCATCTTCTCTTGGATATTCTTCAGGCTCCCGATCCTTCTGTATTAGAGACATTCCTTGGGAGAATACCCATGGTGTTTAATGTTGTCATATTGTCTCCACATGGATACTTCGGTCAAGCAAATGTTCTGGGTTTGCCCGACACTGGTGGGCAGGTATTTCTTTATATCTATTTAGTCATGCCTAACGGTATTCATGCAAATATGCACCCAAGTAGTCTTTCATTTTCAATTTCTTTATTTTGTGTTTTACGTACATGAGCATTTTTTGTTTAGTAGATTTTTTTATAAGTATTTGTGGTGGGAAGGTTGTTTATATACTGGATCAAGTCCGTGCACTAGAGAAAGAGATGCTTCTAAGAATTCAGAAGCAAGGATTAGATGTCACTCCTAAAATTCTTATAGTAAGTATCCTGATGCTTAGCTTTCATTGTTGCTTCTGTTAGTACCACTTGGGTTTTGTTATCAGTTTTCTTATTTAATGTAATGCAATTTGTTTACTGTGAATCCTAGGTGACCAGGTTAATACCTGACGCAAAAGGGACCACATGCAACCAGAGATTGGAAAGAGTCAGCGGAACAGAACATGCACATATTCTGCGAGTTCCATTTAGATCAGATAAAGGAATTCTCCGAAAATGGATCTCAAGATTTGACGTATGGCCTTATCTAGAGACTTTTGCTGAGGTATATATTACATGAAAGTATACCTGTGCGTCTTATGATTAATCAGTAATGCTTTCTGCTCGATGATACAACACCCCTGCATATGGTAAAGTAGTATTTTCTTTGAAAAACAATCATGCTCCGGGTTGTGGAAAATAATTGGATAGGAAAATTCTGCTTTTCCACTTCATATATAGGCCATTCTCGTCTATACTATGAAATCGCACTAATTACTACATTTCGACTCTGTAGATCTGTCTCCTTTTATGTTTTACTGTTCTTGACTGTTATTGTGCATGTCTTCAGGATGTGGCAAGTGAAATTGCTGCGGAGTTGCAGGCAATTCCAGATTTTATAATAGGAAACTACAGTGATGGGAATCTTGTTGCATCTCTGTTGGCTTATAAAATGGGAGTTACACAGGTTAGTAATAATTTCTTCTCCAATACAAACTTATGCAGAATCACGAACTAAGGATTTTGACAAACAATTTTGGTTTGATTATTGCAGTGCACCATTGCACATGCATTGGAGAAAACAAAGTACCCAGATTCAGATATATACTGGAAAAAATTCGAAGACAAGTACCATTTCTCATGTCAATTCACTGCTGATCTTATAGCCATGAATAATGCTGACTTTATAATCACCAGCACATACCAGGAGATTGCAGGAACGTACGTCTTGTCCTGTCTCATGCTATCATCTTATATTCATAACTTAATATTATCGTCATCATATCCATATTATTACTACTGCATTAAGGTTGGGCTAGCAAGAATCCTTGCTCCAAATTTATCTTCTTATTAGATCTTGGTTTACATTTGCTCATTCTTTCAGGAAGAATACTGTTGGTCAGTATGAGAGCCACGCCTCCTTCACCCTTCCTGGGCTCTATCGGGTTGTTCATGGCATTGATGTCTTTGATCCAAAGTTCAATATTGTTTCACCTGGAGCAGATATGTGCATTTATTTTCCTTACTCTGATAAGGATAAAAGACTTACAGCCTTGCATGGTTCCATAGAAAAGTTGCTGTATGATCCTGAGCAGAATGAAGAACACATGTGAGTCTCTAAGTTTTATTGTATGTTTACAAGAAATAGCAAATATTAGTACTCATTTGCTCGATACTAGAGAATTGTAGAAGGCATTCAACTAAATGTGCTATAACTTGATCATTCCTAGAACAGGAAAATAATGCATTCACCCGTCGTGTATTTTGCTATTTGATGCTCTTATTATAGATTACCGTCTACATTTTTCAAAATTTATAAAACTTACATCCAAGAGTGTAGCATTCAATTACTGCAGCAAAGATGTAGTGTGAACGCTTTTTGTGTGTTTTGGGTCATCATTAAGAACTGAGAGATAAAGTTGATCATTGTTTCTCACGATGAAATCATTAATGATTGGTTGAGAAGGTGATATTTTGTTCAC
The DNA here is from genome assembly GCA_035233585.1 of Antiaris toxicaria. NCBI lineage: Eukaryota > Viridiplantae > Streptophyta > Magnoliopsida > Rosales > Moraceae > Antiaris > Antiaris toxicaria. Next base: position 48,148,187 of record CP141158.1, read on the forward strand.
ATTGTTGCAGTGGCATGCTGAACGATCAATCAAAGCCCATAATATTCTCCATGGCAAGACTGGATGGGGTGAAGAACATAACAGGATTGGTGGAGTTATATGCCAAAAATGACAAATTGAGGGAGCTAGTGAACCTTGTTGTGGTAGCTGGGTACAACGATGTGAAGAAATCGAAGGACAGAGAAGAAATTGCTGAAATTGAGAAGATGCATGACTTTCTGAAGAAGTATTCCTTGCATGGTCAATTCCGATGGATATCTGCACAGACTAACCGGGCACGTAATGGAGAGCTTTATCGTTATATAGCTGACAGGAAAGGTGTTTTTGTTCAGGTACATAGAGAATTGAAACTTATTCGATAAGGAATTCGTGTTAGTTTCTATATTATCAATACAGACGATGATTTCTCTACACATATCGTTTCATTAAAACTTGTGTCATGAGGTAACGTATCCTAATCTCCCCTGCATTTTTAATTATCCGCAGCCTGCTTTCTATGAAGCTTTTGGGCTCACAGTCGTGGAGGCTATGACGTGTGGCCTTCCGACGTTTGCCACGTGTCACGGAGGTCCTGCGGAGATTATTGAGCATGGTGTATCCGGGTTCCACATGGATCCTTATCATCCTGATCAGGCTGCTGCCCTTTTGGTGGATTTCTTCCAAAAGTCGAAGGAGGATCCTAGCTACTGGGAAAAGATTTCTCAAGGGGGACTTCAAAGAATTTATGAAAGGTCGAGAGTGTTACTTAGATGGAATTAACTAGTACCGAGTTATTAACCATGTTTTTATTTATTTTTGGCTGATCAGGATTTGGTGATATTATAGGTACACATGGCAGATTTATTCCGAAAGGCTAATGACGCTGGCTGGTGTTTATGGTTTCTGGAAGTATGTTTCAAAGCTGGAGAGGCGTGAGACCCGGCGTTACCTTGAAATGTTCTACATTCTTAAGTTCCGTGATCTGGTGAGTACCACATTAACCTTTTCTTTCGATATTTACCTTCGAATGGTGGACACCACCGTAGACTTGGTTGATTTTGATTAGTAATTCTGCGGCGATTTGTTCTTGAGGTTAAAAGAATGTCATGTATAATTTCATTATTAATGGTTTTTTCAGGCGAAATCTTTTCCTAAAGCAACCGATAGTCCACACTAATCACCAAGTTATCTGCCGTGTAGCCCCGCCCATGAACAGGTGACTGACTTCACATGGTTGGTGTGGTGGTGTTACTGGGGTATGTATATGAATAAAATTTGTGTGTGTGTATTGAAGAAGAAATTAATCTCTGTTGTTGTTGTGTGGATATTAGAGCTGTGACTCTAATGGCGCCCTTCTTAATTTATGTTCAATAAGAAGACCAACTTCACTGAAAGATCTACTTAATGGATGACCAAGACACGGTTTTTGACAGTATGATAATGTTAAATCATATTAAATCGAGAATGGCATGGTCAGGCAGTTCTCCAACGGTTAAAAGTCATATCATATTCATGGGAAAATTTTCAAGTCCATGGCACAATTCTCTTTTGCATTCTTTTAGCAAATTGTACGCCATAAACTTGTAACGAGTGACCAAGTTAGACAAGCCCCTCAAGGGGCCACACACGTTCATACATTTAATTCCACAGTGGGAATGTCTCCTGGTTATGTTTGAGAAACTGGTGGGCCCTGTCTCGTCGCGGCGTGTCCTCCATTAATGGTTCACAGTACTCTTTGCTCTGTTTTAAAAATCAAATCTTTAATTTTATATTTTATCAATCCAATATTAACAGGAGTTTTGCACTTATGATTATGATGGAATACAATATATTAAATATAATGTATATTGAGATAAAAAAAATTATTTATATTATATTTGAATAAAATGAATGTTTAGATGAAAAATATTTAAATTATATTTGATGTGATGTGATTGATAAAAATAAAAAGAAAAAAATAGTATATGATATGGTTGATAAAAACGATAAAAATATAAAATGATAATATTTATAATATAATGTAATTGGTATTTAAATGTAATATTTTTATATTAAAATAAAATTATATTATATTTAAATATAATATAATAAATATACAGAATATAAGATTAATAATTTAATATTTATATTTATTTTATGAGTTTTTTGGTTTAATATTAATTATATAGCTAATTTTATCAATATATCTCTTGTATTTGTATAACATGGGAAGTTATATTTCCTAAAAATTATTATAAAATTATAGTCAAATCTTTTTTTTTTTTTCTTACTTTTATTCTGAGAGACCAAAGCCTCTGTGAAACAGTACTGACACCTGAGTTCTGCTGACAAGGCTGCGAACCTACGCCAGCTTTTTTGACCGTATGAATTATGCAGCCTCCAAATAATCTCACGTTCACATGCCTACTCATAATCTTTCCTTCTTTTCATATCTCTCCCCTCAAACGGTAAAATACTCTCTTGGTTAACGACCAACGGTACAATATTATTATTATTATTATGGGCCCGTTTTGCCCAAAAAAAAAAAAAAAAAAAATCTCTAAAACACTTTTTTAATATTTTTTTATCTTATTGTCGTTTTTATATTATTTATATTTTTAAATATTATTACAAATTTAAAATTTTAAAAGTTTATAATTTTATATATATATAAATTTAAATAAAATAATTTTTTTAAATTATATAGAATTTTACAATATCTATATTAAAAATCTTCTTTAAATAAATTTTTGAAAATTTACATTTTTTTCTCTTTAAATAATATTTATCTCCAAAACATAATTTTTAAAATTATTTTTTTCAACCAAAAAAAAAAAAGAAAAACATCTTCAAAAAAAGATCCAAACGGGCTCTATGTGTTTTTCGCGATATTATCCACTGACAATCACTACTTTCCTTGCTTGTGGTATAAGATTAACTTGTTTTCGTGATGTTGTTTTTGTACCACTATGCCCTTTTTTCTCGACTTTCTCGCATTACCATCACTCCCTTCCCAAACCCCAAACCCACACCCCACCCCCCCCCCCCCCCCCCCCCCCCCACCCAACACACACACACACACCTTTTTAAAGACGTTTCGGTACTCCATGTTTATGTGCTCGTTTTTATAATAAGAAAATGTATTTTTTATTGAATAAATTAGATATTAGCGTTTTGGTCAATTAATTAACTTTCTAATGTTTTAGTTTACGAGTGTTTATATTAAAAATTACACTGCCATACAATTATAAATCATATATTTAAAAATTGATCCACCTACTTAATAACAATGTCAATCTATAGAGTAAGGCAGGACAAGTATAATTACTGTCGTAAGTATTTCCTTATAACAATAAAATAATGCTGATGATTTGAAAAAAAAAAAAAAAAAAACTTTGTGACACCCTCAAGTTGATTTTCTTGGCATAAAAATGTCCCTTATTGGAAGAAGACTCCAAACCGATAAAGTTGATAACATCACTTTCGGTATAAATGAACGCATTTCACCAATTTGTTTCCCTTTCGATTGAAAAATTTTCAAAGTTGATGGCAGGAATTACGCAAAAGTAGAAAGAGAGCCAAAGAGAAGTTTCGACAAGAGGACAACGAAGAGAATCAATCTCAAGTTCCCAAAAGGAGACTAACAAACATTACGACCCAAATGGCCGATGTTAGCGCCGTCTCAAACATTACAACACCGTTCAAGGCACGCCCCGAATCTTTGCTATTTTCTCGCTGCCTAATCTTAAAATTCTTAATTAAAACTAAACACCATTAACGTATTTAATAATAACAATCAAATATAATATGATAATAAAAAATAAACCAAGACCATTTAGACCTTGACAACTGTGGCTTTCTTTCAAAAAGTTCACACAGCTCTGGGGCTTGAGCCCTTTGGTCTCGACCCTATCATTCCATGTGCAGTTCATCACAAGTAAAAACACTAAAAACACTTGATACTAATAATTAATGATTAATAATAATAATAATAATAATAAGATGGCCTAAAGTACTTTCTGTAGACTAGAGCTGGCCAAATGAGTGGGCCAGATAAGCCAGGGCTCCGACAAGCGGAGCGTTGGTGTATGTGGCGGGCTCTGATTGCTCGTAATCCGACCGTTGATCTGGGAATCTGTCATGCAAGTCGGGCCCACCAACGACTGCCCCCACAAGGACGTTTGGATTCGGGGATTGGGATTTCATGAAGTTAAAGCCTGCGGAGCACTGGATCTTTGCCGGGTGTGAAGCAACGGACGGTAGTGATGATCCCCTGTGGTGAATCCTTCGCGGGTACCGTGAGCCATACCCCACCATGTAGGACATTCTCAACGGGTTGTCTCCCAACAAATAGTCCACCTAGCATATAGTAAAAACATATATATATATTTTAAATGTCTAAAATAATTAATTATAATATAATTGAATGAAATGAAGGAATGTCTCTATGGGATTTAACCAAAACGACGAACCTGTTTTTTGGCAATGGTTCGGAGCCTATTAGGGGTGATGGTAGTACCGCCGCAAACGACGACTTTATGGGCAGAAGTTAAGTACTTGGCGTATGTCAGGAGCAGGAAAGAAGTGGAGGTCACATACTGCATGTTGCTGTCACTCATCTTGAACAAAAGCCCACCTTCGAAAGGTAAACGTAGAAACATGGCCGCTATAACTAGTCGTTACAAATTTACAAACAGGACCACGACAATTAAGAGAGAGAGAGAGTGAGGATATACCTGGGGTGTATTGAGCAGAAGAGGAAGGGGCTCCTGGAACTAGAGAGCAGATGAAATTATCTGCATGACCCTTGTAGTCATGGAGGGATTGTACCTTTTGGACCAGAAATGCCTGCATAATAATGCAATGTCCGCCTACTTTTGTAATCCAATATTTCAGTTAAAACACTAAATCAGAGCTTTTATATATATATATATATAATGGAACCTTGGAGAGAAGAATTCTTGCTCCAACATGCTTGTTGTCCCATCCAAAGGTGTTATCATACTCTCCAGCCCCAAGGGTCTGTCCATTAACTTGTATGTAGTTAAGGTAGCTTGGGTTCTTGGTCGCCTTGTGTAGCCAAGCAGCACCCCACAACAGCTCATCCTGGTATATATATATATATATATATGCACACACGCGCGCGTAAAAAAGGAAAAACAAAATTACTTTCTAGTTCTATAGAAAAACCAAATGGGAACAATCTGAAGAAGAAAAAGGCCTTGTAAATTTACCTGGAAACCGGAAAAATCACAGTAGAAAGGACACACGAACCTCCTCAGTCTATTGCTGTAGGCTCCTCTGTACTTATCCGCAAACGCAAACACCTAAAACCCCGAAAGTAGAACACAAGTTCAGATTCCACAACAAATGTTTGTTCTCTTTTCCACCAAAATCAAGCCGCATTTTCTTTGATTTTGTTTTTGTTTTTTTTTTTTTGTTTTGTTTTTGGCATTGATCATCAAAATGTGTATTATACCCTCATAGCCCTCCTGACCAAGAGCTTGGAGTAAGTGGGGTCACATCTTCTGAAGACCAACGAGGCAGCGGCAAGCGCAGCGGCGGTTTCAGCAGCCACTTCCGAGCCCGGGTTGTTCCTGTCTATCTTGAAAACACTCCTTGGCGTGTCCATGTCCTCTGGCCTCTCCCAGCACGAATGGTCCCTGTTCGCATCACCAACCTTTTAACACAAAAAAAAAAAAAAAAAAAAAAGCCAACAAAGAAACTCAAACGTAAGAATTTTGCTTTATTAGCTTCCAAGGAATGAAAATGAAAGAAAGAAAACAAAAAGGAATTAATTACCTGGACGTAAATGGTGTCTGGATGGACAGTGGCTTTGAGGAGGTAATCGGTGGCCCAGCGAATGGCCTCCCTGGCATTGCCGAGCTCGCTTTTCATTAACCCACCGAACTCGATAACGCTCCATGAAAGCATGGTGGTCGTGAAAGCCATGGGAAACCCAAACTTCACGTTGTCCCCGGCGTCGTAGTACCCTCCCACCAAATCAACCTGCATTTTTTTCAATGTACATTGTTAATTACACACAAAAACAAAAGAGAAAAAATATGAAAATAAAAAAAATGAAATGTGGGCGTTGTATTACGTTCATGGCAGAGCCATCAGAGAGGCCAGAGTCTCTCCTCCAAGTCAACCTCTGGTTCGGAGGGAGCTTCCCAGACCTCTGGCCCTCGAAGAAGATGATGGACTTGGCCAGAGCGTCTCTGTAGTTGTGGTGGGCCAGGTGACGGTGGTGGCTGCGGTGGGAGGTTGGGAAGCCATTGGAGGAAGAGAAAAGGCAGAGAACTGTGAGAAGACCAAGACCAAGACCAAGACCGAAACTACCACCACCCATGGTGTTCGTTTTTTGGGTTTTGGGTCACTTTTTTTTTTTGGAAAAACCAAGACGAAAATAAGAAAGAAGCAACCAAGCGGGAAGGCTGCAGTGGGAGGAGCAGAGGAGACCAACAAGCGCTATCAGTGTATATATAGATATAAACATGGAGAGAGGGAAGAAAAGCTGCTGGTGCTGTTGCTTGGTTACGATCATAATTAAGTCCCACATCTTCCAATAGTGCCGTGTCCTTTAGCCATTAATCTGTCTATATTTTAATATGTTCAGTTGTTTCGTAGTAGACTAATGAGGTTTTATTTGGCCCAAAAAAAAAAAAAAAAAAAAAAGAAACTAAAGAGGTATTGTGTTGTTAACTTGTGATTGGCTCGTTGCATGTATAGAGTAATTCTATTGTACTAGATGTCCAATTATATAAAATTCTTTAGGGTGTGACAAAAAAAAAACACTATTTTTGTGGTTCTAAATGTATACTAATGTTGATTTTACACATAATTTTATATAAAAATACAAAGTTTAAATTTCTCATTTTAAATTTAAGAAAAAAACTCATCATTTGAAATATTAAAATTTAATCAAATAGTAAAAAATATTTGCGTGAGTGGTAATGTAAAAGTACCCCTATACCTCCATAATGCTCTAAGTTTATATATAAGCTACAGTTACACAATAACTTTTATAAAACACAATTTTATATATCATGAAAGGTGTTTTTGTAAAATTAGATAAAAATTCAATATTAAATTAGAAGAAAAATCATAATATTAAATAAAATAGATATAATATAGATATAATAATTAATTTGTAAATTATAATATGAAATTAATAAAATATAAAATTGTAGATTTGACCCATATACATGTAATATACATATGTAATATATATATGTATATATATTAATTTCAAGTCTCCCAATCAGTAGTGCTTTTTATTTTTCTTTGGATATTATATATACGTGTGCTTGTATATTTTGCAAGTTTCTCTTTAATCCTTTCCTACCACAAACTCAGGAGCAGGACTAATGTGGATACTTTTTTTTTTTTAAAGGATTTATGTACAGCCCAATCAGAACTGTGGAATGGGTTTAATATTGGTTATCCTTCGAAAAGTAACAACTGACAGCTTCTCATCAACCATTTAGTTTTTTCCCCCAAAAACACACCACACACACACACACACACACAAAGAGATGGAGTGTAAGTCTGTAGATCTGGTTTGTGGAATTTTCAGAGATAAAGTTGTAAAGGGTACGTGGAAATATACGTTTAGAGGATGAATTTGAAATAATTTGTGATATAAAAAATAATATAAAAACTTGAAATAGGTTTTAAAAAAATATAAAATAAATTTTATTTTATTTATCTTATTATTATGAATATTTTGATATGGGAATCATTTTTTTATTATAAACTTTAATTTTAAGTTTTTTAAAAAACAAAAAAGAGAAAAAAAAAAAACGATATATAAAATTATAAGTTTTGAATTAAAAGGTAAAACTCCAGCCGGAAAAATATCCCCAAACAGGATTTTAATCTGTTTAGGGTCTTAACACAGATGTACTAAACTAGATCTAGGAATGACATTGATTACTTTCATTTTTCCCGTTAAAATTGACAAAGATGTGTCAAGAATGAGTAACTGCTAACGAGACACTTTGACCAACTTGAGAATTACTTCTTTAGGAACAAAAACTTAATTTATTATACTTTAGGACCAACAAAGAATTTAATCTTTATTTTAATTTATTTCATTTCTTTTTTTTTTTTTAATGCTAAATGGATTGAGTAGTACCTTGTGAAGTTGTGCAATGTCAATTTTAGGGGTCCCCCCTGTGGGCATAAATGAAGGCAAACCAGGGCATTAAAGACCCAACGGTGACTTTATTTTCACATGGGACTCTCGTGCTCATTTAAAATACCAATCACTATTTTTAGTTCATGAAAGCTACTGAGTAGTAGTTATTCTTGTAGGAAGGAAGAAAAAGACCGCTGTGGTGGCATGATGGTTGAGAAGGATTTAATTGAAGTTTTGGTTATATTTGGTTCGAGTATTGTCGTATGAAAGTATCCGTCTTTAACATAAATCATGTGTTACTAGCTCTTTGAAGTCTTAAATTAATAACCGTTCAAATATTAAGATTTCAATGGGATTCGATTATTATAATGGGAGCACAAAGACACCACCAATTTTTTTATTTAGCAATAAAAATAAGAAGAAAAAAGAAAAACCCTTAAAAGGGCTAGTGAGTAGTGACAGACGGTTCTTGACTACTTTAGGATCATATGCATATGCCTTCTAGGCCATAGGCTTCACATGCAAAAATGTTTTCACGTTTAGCATTATTGTTAAAGGTTAAAGGAACTTCTTATGACAACCGGATCAAGATTTAGTTAGCAAAATGCCACGCAAGATAAAGACAGTTCACTTTCAGACAGATCCTTGATTTATGATATGTATTATTTTATCAATACGTATACCGTCTTCAAGGGCTGGTAATTAAATTAGCCTCTTGCATCTTGACTATTCAGTCTTGTGTGTATTAACAGACTATAGTGATCTTTTTGCACATTTTACCTTAAATTTGAAATCAGCACCGATTGAGGTTCGATAGGTTACGGTGACGGATGTTGTTAACAGATCGAGGTTTGGAACACGAGAATTGCATGTGAAAAAAGACTAGCTCAGTCCTTATATTACGTGCAATTTTATATCCTAAACCACCGTTTATCACCTATCATTAGCTATTAAATCTCAATTACTACTGATTTTCAATTTCAGATCGCAATTTATAAAAAAAATGAAAATTTGGGTCCATTAAGCCATAAATGATAATAATAATAAAGATAATAAATTAAGGTACAACATTGTAATTTATTCCTCATTTTTTGCATATATAATTATAATTTATTCTCTATATTACTTCGTGACAAGACGTAGAGTGTTTCAAAACCACTTACTCTTAATTGGGAGACAAAAATAAAAATAAAAAATAAAAAACTGTCCCGTATGCTAGTTCTCGTTTTAATGTAATGGAACTAAATGTGCTCGATCAGGTCCAATTACTTTGGAACTACTAAGCTCTTGCCCATAGTTTGACTGTTGTCAGATAAAGGTGAACAAACCCCCTGCTACTAGTGGTGGGATTTTATGGGGCTCGATACTTAAAAACCGAATTTCTGTCGGAGAAAGATGGTGAAAAAAAACGTGGGTTTGGTCGTGAAAATCTTTGAATTCACTGACTTGGTCACAAAAGGGTCAATAAACGCCCATTCAGTACTAATTTAGAGCTTTGGATAGAGCAACCGAGCACCGAAGAATAGACAAAGCAAAGCTTAGGAAGTTATTGCTCTTCCGAATCTCTATAGCTAGTTCCACAACAAGCAATACCAAAAATGAACCATATCTAGATATTGGAGTTTCTTTTATTTTAAATTTTATTTTTTTGCTTTCATATCTGCAATGATCAATGAAGAAATCATAAACCTCACACTAATTGGAAAGATTTATGTCGCAGAACTAAAACTCAAAATATCTTAGAATGATATTTTATTAATAGGCTACATCTTTATTGATGAGTCACAAATTTTCTTATGTAATCACGTATTTCATAGTTTACTTGCGTAATTTCAATATTTTTTATTTACATTCTTTACTATAGGTTGAATGAACTAATGAACAATAAATTAGAGTGTTTATATAGTAACGCGTAACCGTCAAAGTTCTAGACAATATTAAGCTTAGATGGATGATGTATCTTCAATATTCTTCTTCTTTTCCTTAGCATTGTTGCTTTTTTTTTTTTTTTTAAAACCATGAGGATAGAAATATGTTTATTTTAGTTAAACTTGGAGCCACTAATGGAGGACACTGAAAGCACTGAAAAGTGACGACGAAAACTAATTGCACCACTTACGAGTACTAATTAATCTACTTTATGAAAAGAGTCCACGGTAGTAAATGAATTAAACAAATATATGTGTGTGTGTCTATATATATATATATATATAATAGAATGGAACGTTAACGTGGATGATGTGCAATCAAAAAGCTTTTGCTGCTTACAAATTGCAAAACTAAAATTTCTTTTCTCCTAAAATCTTTTTGAATGATTGGTGGTATGTATGACATAATGGGAACAGAATTATTTGGTTGAGCAATCTAAACCTCAGCTTTAGTTAACTGATCTCGTCGATAAAAAAGGAAATATCAGAAAGAGGACCCAATAAAAAGAACTAGAAGATCCAAGACAAGGGATAGGAAGACATTACTGCATTAAAATCAGATGACAAGCTTATAAAAATCATTACACACACTCACATATATATATATATATACACACACATATAATTGAAATTGATGTTGTGGATAAGACGGAATTAATAATAGGAGGAGGAAATTTCAACGATAAGAGATTTTTTTCCCCCTTGCGCAGAAAGCAATAATGGTGCAGATTGGACCCAGAGAGCATGTTTCTTGATAATGGCTGGCTTATTCTAAGCGTTCATGTGCTTCTCGGGTACCATTGCACATGCAAAAGCATTGCCTACATGTCATCTCTTTGTGTTTGCCTCTCTGTAAAAGGGTAGAAAAGACTTAACACGTCAAAGATATTGAAGCAAAAAAGCTGACACCATAAATATTCCCCAATTGGTGTAAAAATTGAGGACACAACTCTTGTGAGATGGTTTTGTACCATGAATACTCTTCGTGTGGTGGACACTAGCTAGAAAAGGAGGGTTCACACCTTAATTTCATGGCATTGTGTGAATGGATAGGAATGACTTATGTCGATCTTTGTTTATGATTTGTGGGATCGGCAGTACTAAATTTTAACTTGTACTTTCAAATTCGATGCTTAAACTTTATGGGAGTTTTTTATCAGATTATTTTCATAACGCTCAGATTTTGTTGATTTTATGTACTTTTTATTATTATTTTGATGTGATTTGTTAAATAATACTATGAATTGTTCGGTATTTATTAGTATCGGATGGCTTTATACGTTTTTTTCACCATGATGCCGAATACTATTATGGATTTTCTAATCTCTATCACCTTTTAAGAATTTTGTACATTCTCTATTTTAATGTTAAAGTTTAAACATATATGTTATTAATAAAGATACTCCACGTTAAAAGGACCTCGTATTATCTTATTAAATGATCTCTCCTTAGCATTTACGTTTTTGGGACAAAAAAATCCATCTTTATTTGTTATTCTAATCTCTGTCATCTTTTATGTTCTTGCTACATACACGTAGCAATTTGTCAAAGTTCACTTCAAAAAACAAAAATAAATAAACAGAAAAAAAAAATAATAAAAAGGGAAAAACTTGACCAAGTTCATGCCATTCAGAAGAATTTATTATGAATTTATTTTGAAAGCAGAATTCCTACATGGGGGCAAAGGGCATTTGCAGGGCATGTGCCACCAGTCTCATCATTTCAATTTTCAATCTCTACCAAATTTTCTCTTGTATTTCGGGCTCTTTTCTTTTCTTTTCTTTTCTTTTCTTTTCTTTTCCTTTTTCCCTCCCTTGTACGTCCGTGATTTTCGGTTTGTTGCAGAAATTGGCATCATTAGTAATGGACCCGAGTGGCCTTTCGGTGCATGAGCTTCTATCCACATTTATTAGGCCTGTCAATCTCTTGGGCCAAATCTAGACTTTCTTTTGGGTTGCTTCTTTTAATTTACCGTTCAAGACTAACTACATGGCACCCTTATGTTTGAGAAAATTGTAGAAACAGCCATTTAATAGACATAATTATATTTTTGTCATTTCTTAATATTACTTGGATTTTTTGACAGTCTATAGTTATTTAATTAAATGTCAAAAAAATAAAACTATTATGGTTTATAGACTGAATTTAAAAGAATATCATACAATCACACGTTATATTTTCCTTTGTTAAATTTTGAACTAAAACAAGCTAAATTCCCAGCACAATTTCAATCATAGATCTAATTTTTCTTTATCTTGATTCTTCGCTTAAAACCCTAACTTATTCATACTCAACAAACCCTCATGCATAGAAAAATTCCCCTAGTCATCGACCTCAAGCCACCGCCTTCGTGATAAGGATCACTTAGTCTCATTTTTTTGGGCTAAATAAGGACAAAAAACATCATTTCCAAGACTTTAATTATGCTGCTAGAATTTTTTTTTAATTGAAACAAGGAGTTTTTGGTATCCTGAAATATTTAAACTGTGAAAACACACTTTTTTGTTTTTCCACGATTGACTAATAGAGGGGATTTTCCGTGATTTTCTTTTAAACATCAGGGGATGTGTGTTGTAATGAAATGTTTTGATAAAAAGAGCCATTGTAATTTTGACAAAACACAAAGGTATCGGTATAGTTCTTCTCACCATTTATGTTTGTATGTAAGCGTCGTATTGAAACATAGCACTTTTTTTTAAAAATATTTTACTAATAGCATAATTACATATTGCGATAATTACTATGTATTATTATAATGATATGAATATTCATTATTGTAAAATATTAAATATTTTTAGCTGGGTTTTAACATCATCGGTGCATTATTTTATATATGTCTAACTCATTCTATTTTAAATCATTTCGTTAGTATATCCGTTTATTAAAATTGTGATACTTTTAATTTGATTTTAACGAAATAAAAAAGGAACAAGTAATTCGAAGGTAAAAAAGAAAAACGAAAAGGAAAAATGATTTCATGTCATATATAATCATGCGTTTACTTGTAAAATCAATAATATTATGAATGAGAAAAGAGAATGTTAATTGTTACAGTTCATTAAATGTCAATTGTGACAATCTATTGTTATTAATTCTCGGCTAAAAAGAATGAATATCAAATTTATATCTGTATTAGCAAAAAGTGTATCAAGCCTATAATTTTATAAAATAACCTCTTAGAAATTATATTGATAGGATCCCTATTCATGATTTGTAAATACTACTAGAAAGATGTTGTGTTATTTTCTATTTCATCATCTAATAGACAAATATATACTTAAAAGAAAATTGACGATTCTCATTTTTATTTGTTACTTTATTTTCAATCTTACTGTATATCCTGTTACAAGTTTTTTATGGTTTGATAAACATGCCTTCAGACTATTCGAAGCAAGCGTATTCATAATTCGTCATATTAGAGGATATTCGTCTAGCTTTTAGTGGTGTTAGATTCTTTCTGCATATACATGTATAATTTTAAAGAGTTTGGGGGCAACATTTTTTAACGAAAAATGTTAGAGACCAAAAAATTATAATTCTAACTTTTAAATATCATGAGTTATATTTTTATTAATAAATATTTATAACAATTTAATGTTATTTGAGATTGGTATTACAAATTGAAATAGAATTGGTGTCCTACTCTTTCCTAATTCATTCTTTTTTTTTTTTTTCTCTACTCGGGTGTTACAACCTTTTTGTAAAAAAATAAAAAAATAAAAAAAAATAAAAAGCCGTAAAAGAGAAAAATCCGTACTTTTTTTCTCTAATATTTCCGGTAATGAAATTTCTCGGATACAACTGAAAAGTTAAAAAAGTCAAAAGATATTTGTCTATAGGGACGACTTATAATTCATCATACGAGATGACCCACCATCTTAATTCAGTAACATGCAGGAAATTTCTACCAACCATATAAAAGCCTCCCCCAGTTGAAACCAATTCTAAACCATTTTCAACAACTCTATTGACCTTTCCTCTCACCAACAACCCCTTTCTAAACTAAAAAAAAAAAAAAAAAATTTCTGGTATGATTCCAAATTCTCAATTTACTCAAGTAATTAATTCATCTAATCAAATCACTAATTCAATCGCTTTATTATAGAATATATATCTTAACATGCCTTGCTAGCTAGTATTTGCAAAGCAATGTACAATAACTATTTATAAATTACTATACCTTAAATCAAGAAAAACTCCTTCTTGGTGTCTATATAGTTATAGTAGTACTTAAAAGTTCATCCCAAATTAGCAAAGTAAGGAACTTGAGTAGACTTAAGCCATTCAGCCCCTTGTATAAAAGCATCCACAGTAAACATACTAGCCTCAACGGAGCTATTGATAACCCGATAACCCGGCCACGTCACCCGGGCGCTCGTGTTCGCGCCGGGCCCACGGTTCATGTACTCGCCGTAATACAAGGTGGTCAACGCGAACGTGCCATTCCATTCCAACCAACCCCTGGGGTCCACCAGATCATCGATGTAGGACTTGATGAAGACCGTACGTGAATATTCCTTCCACGGACGGCCGAGATACGTCTTGAAGGAGGACTTGACCGGGGACAGGTCGGAAGCGGCGGTGACTTTGCAGTTGAGGATGGAAATGCCGGTGTTCTGGTTGGGGTCTTCGCGGCCTTGGGCGGTGAAGAGGTTGTGCTGGTTGGGGTTGGGCCGGCGGGCGTAGATGTTGCAGTTCTGGAGGACGACGGCGGCGTTGCCGAAGATGAAGTCGACGGTGCCGTAGATGTCGCACTCGCGGTAGAACTGGCGGAGGGAGTGGGCGTAGAGGGTGTCCTGGTAGCCCACGAAGCTGCACTTGTAGAAGGTCGAGAGGTCGGAGCCACTCCGGAGCGCCACCGCCTGGTGCTTGCTCGGCCCCGCCGAGTTCTCGAAGGTTATGCCCTTTGCTATGAACCCGTTCCCCACCACGGCTGTTCAATGTTGTCCAAAGGGAAAGCAAGTTAGTTAAACAAGTTAGAAGTGTGAGAATGTGAATATATATGTGAAAAGTTAAAAAGTGTGAAGATCAGAGAGAAGAAGTGAAATTTGAGAAGTTGAGAGATTGAGTTTCTATTTTAATATGTCAACTTATTATTCTTACTGTGTTTTTATGATCCGGACTTTGGGATTATTTTTACCCTTAACAAGACGTAATTATTGTTTGCTAGGATGATTAGAAGCAATAACACCCAAGTTTTTTTATACAGAAAAGTAGACATATAAATATATTAGCCTTTTCTTTTCTAGTATTAATCAAATCATTAACGTAGTGCTTGTAATTAAAAGCCATATAAAAACTTAGGATTAGTTATAAAAATTTCTGAATCATAGGCTTTGTTAAATTTGTTCTCCAAATTTCAAAACGTAACATTAATGTATATGGATTATACAGACTAGAAAAATAACTTGTATATGAAATTTCATTGCGGTATATATAGTGATTTTTCTTTTTTTTCTTTTTGTTTAATGTTAGAGAGTACAATATGATTATGTTAATGCTCCCTTTAGTTCATGCAAAAGAGTTGGCGAAGATAAAAGAAGGAAAAAATAGTGCAAGTGTTTTTCTTAACAAAAGGAACATGAATATTGGCTCTCTTTTGTGCCGGCCTCCCTATAGTGTTTTTAATTCAAGAACATTTACATCAAGATTAGGTGAAGCAAAATATCTTAATTATCAGTAGAACAACGATTTGTGATTTAAAGTGTTTGCTCTACATATAGGTTGATGCATGCTTCTATCACTTTCCGACAAGTCGTTTTCGCTAGACAACTAAGTAAAGTGGCATTTTTTTTTTAAAGTAAAGTGGCAATTGACGTGATGTTGCCTAATATGAAGGGTATATACAATAGCTAAGCTTCTATACACAAATATTAATTAATCCAAAATGCCCTCCTGTTGGATGCAGTTTTTGTCCTCCTACTTCATTTTCCCAAAAGGGTCACCGCAGTCTATATCATTTCGTTAGCCCATAAAGTATAATTGTCTAATTAAAGGTTAATAAATAAATAAATATATATATATATAAAAACTGAGGCCACATACTGTGGGCTAGGGGACAAAATCATCAATTAGGACCCACATATCATGCGCGGAATTTGTATTTACTTGGAAAAAAATTATCACTGGATCATACGTTTTATAAAATTAATTAGATATATACAATTCTACACAAGTAGTAAAGACAAAATATATATTTTTTTTTTCAGACAAATTAAGACCTTACGCGGTACCATTATAATCTGAAATTACCACAAGTCACGGAAGTAAGGAAACGTGGACGTGGAGTCCTGCTATTGCACCGACTCTTATCTGTGTATCAGTGCGTTGCACATATATAAGATATAGCCTAATAAGCAACCTTATATTAAGGTAAAATATAATACTATATATTATGATTGGTTTCTCTCTCCAATCTCCACATTTTCAACTTTTGCATGTTTAATTGACAAGAGAGCTATTTTAAGTCAAGAGAGAAATACAAAAACATGATCTTATGTGTGTGCGTGTGTGCGTGTGTTTTCAAATGCTGCATACTTTAAGCTGCTCATGACATGCATAAAATAGAATAAAGTTTAAACAAATTCATAATGAGCATATGGCATCATATATAATTAGATAACGACATTTTGAGCATTATTGTTGAGCACAAATATCATGATGTTATGACTTCTTAAATCTTCTTCAATTTATTGCTAAGATATTTGTCTCATATATATATATAACACGTAAGTTTCTTTAAGCGTAATTAGGGTACATATATTTCTATCTAAAGAATCAAGTATGACACCAATTACTGATAATGTTAAAGGTGCTTCAAACATTTCCAACAAAGAGAAAAAAAAAAAAAAAGGGGGGGCAATGACCGTGTAGGTTTTACGAACTTCTTAGGACCACCATGCAGGCCCCTCCTAATAATTCTTATACACACGACACTAGCATTTTGACATGTTCATTCGTCATATCATTTTTTCTAAAATTGCTATGCATTTATGTCGTATGAAATCAACCACTAATTGGACTTGTTCAATAAGAGCCTAATCAATTTGTGGTACTTTTTGACCACTTGAAGATGTTACCATTATAAATAAGTAAATTGCAATATCCTCTACGTGCTGTAACATAACAGACGTTCTACCAAAAATTAAAAAAGAAAAAAAAAAAAAAACAAAGACATACATACGGACGTTTTGTTAAGTGGCCCCATGTTATATGGCAGTACTGCGGTAGTGACTAGCCCGGACGTCGCAAGACTATAGTTCAAATTGTGTGACAACGATATATGTAGCTCAGATCTAGCGAATATTTCAACTTAACCAAAAAAAAAAAAAAAAGAGAAAAAAAAAACCTAAAAAAGTTTTAATATAAAAATCCCAAGTTCAGATATGAGAAGTTCCTTATCCAAAGGAAAATATGACAAAAAGAGGAAGATATATAGGAAGAAAGCTCACCGACGGTGGCCGAGCGAAAAGTGGTCCATCCATCCACATGATTTCTACTGGCTTTGATGACGGTCTTTCCTATCCCATCTCCCAAAAACATCAAATTGGTCTTCTTCCTCACAACCTCCACATTCTCAAGATAAGTACCTGATTTTATATATATCACAAACCTACACACACACACTCACAAATCAAACATTTTTATTCATGATGAAATTAAACTTACATGACAATACAAAGAACACCAGATTAATTAATGCATGCAGCACTACACTACTGTATGGTAATGTGTGGGTCCTATGTATACATCTATAACACGATAAATACTGGTATTAAAGATGGTCAGAACTTCCCTGGCATTTTATGACCATCTCATCACTTTTTACTCCAAATGTGTCAACCTAAATATTTATTTACTTGAAGACTGTTTAAAAGAAAATTGTAACTTTTTTAGCGGAAAAAATTCCACCACATATTCCAAAAATTAAAACAAAAAAAAACCCGATGGACCATCGCAACTTTCATTTATTTATGTACTCATTTTATAAGCAATAAAACGAGAGACAAAATTACCTGGTATCGCTCTTGTTGGGAGCCGCCGACACGGCCTCGCCGACGGTGGTGAAGTTTCCTGTGCCGTCCTTAGCCACCACCAGGTCATATTTCGTCTCATTCACCGCCAACTGCAACATTCTCCGATCCTTGGCAGAAACCCACGTGGGGAAGCCCTTTTTGACTCTCCCATACTCCGAGAAAACCTCGGACGACGGCGATGACGATGTTGTTCTGACCTTGTCCGCGTTCATCTTGATCTTGTTTACCATAACCAGGATGTTACTCACGTGGTTCGAGATCGTAAGTATCTTGTCCTGTAAAGATCCCCTCACGAGCTTCCCTTTCGCTAAGTCGAACCCGTCGACGCACGTGTACTGGTTCGTCATGGCCGCGCTGAGCAGGGTCTGCAGGTCATGGAAGTGCTTGGAAGACGATTTCTTCGAGGAAAGGTCTGAAACGACGTTGTTTAGCTCGGCAATGGTGTCGTCCAGGAGCTCGAGGCAGTCGTCTAGAGCTCGCTTCTGAATGGCGTCGTTGCCGCCGAGGCTCCTTTCGAGGGTGGTGCAATTTGTGGAAGAGGCCTTGACCTCTTTGAGAGTGTGGCTTACGGTGGAGGAGATGATTTGGGGGAGAGATTTGGAGGTGAGGTCCGGGAAGGAAGCGACGGTGGAGACGCAGAGTTCGGGGTAGAGAGTGCCCTCGCATGCCGAGAGGGCGATTTGGTTGTGTTTGTGATGGTGTAGGTGAATTGGGGTGGTTTGTTCATGATCCGTCCTAGTTGTAGTGGTGGTGGGGAAATGTGTTTGTGAAATGGCAATGAAGAGGAGGGTCAGTATGGAGATTGATAGTGAGAGTTTTGTTTTGCTAATTCTTAGATTGTACATGGCTGATTTAGAGCGATAGAGAGAGAGAGAGAGAGAGAGATATTGAGGGAGGGAGTTGAGGAAGAGAAGTGACGTGGGTGGTGAGTTAAATAGAAAAAAAAAAAAAAAGAGAGAGAGAGAGAGAGAAAGAGAGGCTAGCTTGATAATTGATAGGCTAGATTGATATCAATAAACAAAAAAAAGAGTGAGAGAGAGAGAGAGAGAAAAAGAGAGGCTGGATTGACAATTGATAGGCTAGATTGATATCAATCACAAAAAAAAAAAAAACAGAGAGAGAGAGAGAGAAAGAGAAAGAGAGGCTAGATTGATAATTGAGTGCATGCTGAAAGGACATGAAGGTGTTTGGATTATTATTTCTTTTCCTTTCCTTTTCTTTTGGGATGATTAATTGTGTTCTGGTAAGAAGGGTACGAAAAGGAAGCTTTATTGAAATATGGATTGGATGTATTTATAAGCGTGATAGTGTAGAAGTGGATCTTGGACCAGTGCTTCTTTTTGTTTACCATTTCTATTTCTCAAAATTTTAAAAGCTAAATTACTTTCTTTTCTTTTTTTTTTTTTTGTTAAGAAATCAAGACCGGGACTCAAAACAAATGTCAAATATAGAATACATTTTGAGGGGGAGTGAGGTTAATTTAGCTAAAACACTTTTTTAAGTAAAATTTATGATAAAAAAGGCATTGTTAACGTATTAACAAGTATTGTTATTTTAATTTTTAGGTATATGTTTGAATTAATTTTCCATCAAATATTGTAAATATTCAATATAAATATTAATAAATTAGACCGTTGAAAAGTTAATTTATTTAAAATATTATTATATATTTATAAGGTAGAAATTTTATTTTCTGTTGAATGATAAGGTAAAATATGGTTCTCTCCGTAAATTTTCCTTATTTTTTAATATAGAAGGGGATGTTGGACCACTACAATTACGCAGAAGAAAATGAGGTCGAACAAAAGGTAAGTAATGGACCATGGAGGCATGGACTTAGCTACAAATGTCTCTTTGAGAGAGAGGCCCGCATAGTTTACTTGGAGAGAGTGTATATATTTTGCTGGAACTTGTCTGGTATTTTTTGTCCTTAAGCGAGAGGATACTGACGAGAATCTTGGCTTTGCATTGGACTGTGTTTGTGCCTTTGTGCTTTCTTGGAAATTAATTTAGGCAATGGTTTTCGCATTATTTTAGTTGTAAAGTACTCTACATCTGTGGCAAGACACAGTACTTAGCTAGTGTTTGGGACACAAATTTTTTTAGCATTGCATTTAAATGCAATGTAATTTTCTCCTAAATACAAAAATATTTCATTTAAATACCAATCACATCACATTTTAAATCAAACACAATCACTATTTATTATTTCACTTTTTCTATTACTTTTATTAATTACATCATATATTCTCTCTCTCTCTTTTTTTTCTCTCTACTTTTACCCATCACATCACATATTTATTATTAAAATACAATTCAAATACTTTTCCCCCAAACATACATTGCATTCAAATGCAATGCTAATACTTTTCCTCCAAATACAAATTGCATTCAATACATTGCATTCAAACGCAATGCAAATGCAATGCGTTTACCAAACGAACCCTTATAGTTTAAAATTATAAGGTTTAAGTTCTAGCTCTCTCTGTTGTTTATTAACTAATGTTGCCGTTTGAATCCTTTTCTACCAAAATAAATAAATAAATAAAATTAATGTTGCCATTTGACAAAAGAGATTAAGAGATTAAACATTTTATATATGTACCAATGCTTAGTGATCGAAAAAATTGTGGTGAACATGTACATTGAATGGACCAAGTGTTTTTTTATTTTTTTTAAGTGTTCAAATGTCTTTGAAAACAACAAATATATCGCAATTAATATAGTCCTGCTTTATCCTACTTTCAAATGCTACGCAAAAGCAAAAAGAACCATCTCGCAAGAGTTTTCCGCAATATACACGATGCAGGAACCTTTGTAGTTTTGGCCTAGACGATGAGCCCACTCGTTGGGTACGTCAATGGATTCATGAGAGACCTTTTAAAATAAGGATCTAAATAAATAATGTTTGAGATGAATTCTCGACTCTGATGATAATAGATGGTATTTATCGAATTTATTTGTACCTCTCCTATCAATTAATATAACTTTTAAGACGAATAATTGTCATTACTATATATTGATATATATTGCCACATGGATTGTAAATTGCCCTAACTATGGTTATTAGTCTCGGTAACACCAAATTAATGCACGTATATATGTCCTGGAGAGACATTTTTCTACGGAAAAGGTGTATCTGGTCATGACCCAAATAGAAGGGGTGATAAAATACAACTCACATATATTTAAACACATTGGTTTTGTCCTCTGAATCTTTCTCAGAACAAACATATCCTCACCCATATATATATATATTTATATATACACAAGAAACAAAGAGGAGGAAAAAATTATAAAAAAAAAAAGGAAAGAGAAGTTGCCTTAAGATAGGAATTTGAGAAAGATAGGATATGTATAGGTATACTTATATATTCAACAGTCGAAATTATAATTTTTTTTTAATCATGATAAAAATTAAAATTACTTTAAAAGGAGAGATCGTTTTTAAAATTAAAATTACTTTAAGAGGAGTATAGGTATACTTATGCATTCTCGTAGCTGATATTTGAGCCGTACATACATGGCACAAGAAACGGGATGGATGTATTGTATCTTTACTCGCAAGATCCTATCGTTAATTACATAGCCACCTATATCTCTCATCAACTATCTTATAGCCAAAATATAATTACCAAAACAAAATTATCTTATCCCAAAAATGGTAAAAAAAAAAAAAAAACCCAGATAAAAAAAAAAAAAAAACACCAAGATATGGATGTATTGGATGGTTGGGGATGGACGGATGGTAGTTGATGCCAGTGAGGTAGAATAATGGCATTATGTGTGTGTGTGTGTGTGTGTGTGTGTGTGATAGAAAGCAACTGAAACAGCGCCATGTGAACATCTTTAATTCGCTTGCTGGCCGGGGCATAATTGTGATTGAGGAAAAGAAGAGAAAGTGGAGCTCAGTTGTAAGCCATATCAACGTGTCGACGTTCATGAAGAACTAAGTTTGAATATGCACTTTCCAATCGAGTGCCAATGTGTACGGCCCTAAAACATATCAAAATATATAATTTTTTTTTTAAACAACGGGTGTCGTCCTAATAGAGAGAATCCCAATCTAGCTATTTAATTAATTAACTATTAGAATTAATTAATTAAGCTAATTAACATGTGTTGGTTCAAAGACTTGTGTAACTCAGAGCCAAGTGGTGGTTTTTCCTCGTAATTTAAGCTGTTTTATAATTTGTATTAAGATTAGTTAATCGACATCCGGCGGTACTTGTTGAATGGTGTGTTTGTTCATGATTAATCTCAAAAAGTGGTTAAGATCGTACTTCAGGCTATTTTATTTGTTGAATCAAGATGATTAACGAAGCTGCTATTCTGATCAATTATTATTAATTAAGAATGCAATTATCAAAATTATATGACAGCATCCCCTTGCCAAGTTTGATTTATCTCCATTGCAGGGATGATTAGAGTCCTCCTCATATTGCTCATTTATTTCCGTCGACAGAATGTACTTTTCCCCTGATGAGGAATGTACTTAATATTGCGGAGTTGTTGGACCCTATGAGTGTTGGTCTATTCATTGGTAAGGTTTAGAGCCACAAGTTTTACCATTTTCTCTTACAATCCTAATAAATTCCTGCAATATTATTGAGTGGGAGATATAAATCCACCACTAATTGCTTTTTAATTTAAAAAAAGAGATAGGACAAATATGTTAAATGGTCATAAAATTATAGAGAGACAAGATTTAGGAGGTGTTTGGAACATGTTTTCGAGACATTTAAAACTAATTTTTTTCAAAAACTTCACAATTTTTTACTATTTATATCTTCAAAATGCTACAGTAAACTCCAAATTTTAAAAATTCATAACTTTGGGTATACAAGTCCAAATGAGATAATTTTTTTTAAATTACATAAAATTTCAAGAGGAATGAAATATTATCCATATTGATATTTTTTTTCTAAAAAAATTTTTAAAATTTTTTATTTTTTCACCCCAAACAGTTTTTTTTTCCAAACACATTTTTCAAAACAACTTTTTTCCAACCTAAAAATAATGTCTTCAAGGATCACC
This sequence comes from Antiaris toxicaria, assembly GCA_035233585.1. Taxonomy (NCBI): domain Eukaryota; kingdom Viridiplantae; phylum Streptophyta; class Magnoliopsida; order Rosales; family Moraceae; genus Antiaris; species Antiaris toxicaria. Next base: position 48,171,289 of record CP141158.1, read on the forward strand.
CCCAAACACTCCCTAATTATATCCACATCCTCTTGTTTATTTTAACATATGAACTGAAATTTTCTATTCAATTTTAATGTCTTAAATCATATTTAACCAATCGTATTGTGACATATTATTAAAAAAAAGATTTTAAGATATAAAAATTTATTATAAATCATTTTAAACCTTTGTAAAATAATATAGTATAATATCCTTTGTTAGACATTATTTGAGATGCTGATTTTTGAATAAAAGATTTGAATCCATTAATATATATTTGCATATAATTATTTATGGTGATTTAAAAAAAATGAAATAAATTTTTAGCTTTAATTTGTCACTTTAAAGAGGGGTATTTATTTATTTTTCATTATCATTAATTGTTGTTATATTTATCATTCACAACTCTAAAGTTAGGACATCATATATAGAACGAAAGAGGAAAATGCCGTGAATCGCAAATATCGGCGATATTGCATGAATATAGCTTTTGAGGCATTAATTACTTCAGCAGCTGAGTGTTGCCATGTAATAAAATTATAGTTTTTTTTTTTCTTTTTAGCTAGCTAGCCTCTTGAAATCTCTCCTTTTTTTTTTTTTTAAGGGACTTGGAAACTTATGTCATTGTTGTTGCTAAAAATTTAACAAAATTACCAAGTAGTTCTTTTAGATTTTTGATTTTCGTTTCATATAATTTTTAGCCGAATTTGATCTATCAGTCTTATCTTTTCAAAAATAAATAAATAAATAAATAAACTTCTGGGGTGCGAACTTCATAACAATAGCTCTTTAAAAAAAAAAGAATATTTAATTTTCTTACCATACCAGAAAAGACGTTAACCTTTTATACTTTTATGATATGCTCATTCATATGAGTCATATCATATCATATGAATAAATAGTACTGAAAATGAAATTAAAGTGCTACATTTGCTGAGTTAGTGGATACTTTTTGAAAAGCGAAGGCAGAAGTCAAAAACACCAATTGTGGAAGCTTAAAAGAAAAAGTTTAGATGTAAATTTCTCCATTTTTAATCCTCAATAGTACCAAGAATTATTAAGTAGGCCAGGTTTTATTCGATCCTTATTTCATTTAATGAGTAATTCATATGCAATTACAAATTAATCCGCAAAGTAAAACTAGACACATCTGTTTCTTTAACACCAGAAAAGAGAAGTAAAGGAGAAGCAACGCCACAATACCAGCTAGTTTCTTTTTTGTCATCTTGCATATTGAAATCAACCGCCTTTCAAATCAATCCTTCTTTAATTCTAACTAAAAGAAAAACGACGTGCAAATCTTGATTATTTCTGTTGTATGTCCTTTGCGGTGAGTCTTTCTCTCTCTTTTTTTTTCCCATTTTTTCAAATAATACTAAAAGATATGTTTATTAATAAAAATATAACAATTCATCTATGTAGGTCGTCATTGAGCTATTGATTCTTAATTTTAATTTTAATAACTTATAAATACTTATAATTAAGTAAATAAAATTTTCTTCTTTTTACAACTCAGGGGCTATTTTGTAAACAATTATATTTTAATTTCATTTAAATACAATACAATTTTATACCAAACACAAATTTTGCAACAGTGCTACGAAGACAATTACTATTTAAAATATTTTTAAAACAATCACATCAACTTTTTCAATTCCACTATTTATCTTTACTTTTACCAATCACATCAACTTTTTAACTCTAAAATACTTTTCATTCAAACACAATTTCATTCAAATACAAAACAAATACTTTTCAACCAAATACAACATTCAAAAAACAAATTTCATTCAAATGCAATCAAAATGTAATGCGTTTACCAAACGCCCCCTTAGTATAAAAAACTCTATCATATATTAATTATTGTCATAAATTTTTACGAATACACTTAGGATAGGTTTTTTTTTTTTTAAGTCTTATATTTATCATAGAAGACATATATATATAAATATAAATGATTTGAAAATATGATAATTATATTTTGAAATAGTTTTGTGGAATAATTATGTAGTAGTATTCCTTACCGCCATCACTTACTCATATCTTAGTCTGAAATTACTTTCTAAGCATTATGTTGTAAGTTGTTTTCTCATAGTATGAATATAATTAATGAGCTTGCACTCATCAAATACAACTATATATCTTGCAGTGCACATACACATAGACAACATATATGGATATATGATTCAATTTGTTTCATTACGAAATTAAGATGCGATTTGATTATGGATGTCTTTTTTTTATTATTATGAATTTTTATCTCTTTACTTAACTTACTTGTCTAGGGGTCTTTATGTGTACATACCAAGTGTGCGTGATCAATGAGAGATTAGAGTTTGTGAAGTCCTTAATAGCACCAAGATCATAAACTGGACTCACTCCAGAATATAACATAACATAATCTTCCACTATTTAAAAGGAGGTTGACATGACACCTTACTCATCTTAAATTCATCTTTACTTTATTTATCTAAATTTTCAAAATGCCTATTACTTTAACATAATCGTCTTATTCGAAAACTAGGACTAATGCCTCCTTTGTTTACCGCATTGAATTCACATTATGTTCAAATGTAATGCAATTTTCATCCAAATGTAAAAGTATTACATTCAAATACTAATTATATTACATTTTAAATCCAATAAAATCACTATTTATTATTTTACTTTTTTATATTACTTTTACTAATTACATCAGATACTCTCTTTTTCTCCCTTTTTTTTCTCGCTACTTTTACCTATCACATTACATATTCATTATTTAAATACAATATAAATACTTTTCATCTAAATATAAATTACACTTAATGCATTGTATTCACACGCAATACAAATGTAATGTGCTTACTAAACATCCTAAGACTTGAGTTATTTAATAATGAATATTTTAGTCATGATATAATTAATATGACATGTAAGTCCATGACATATATCATAAAGCATGGCACAATTATAAAAACATGGCAATTTCATATACTATGACATAATTGCACTCATGGCATTGCCATAAAAATATGGCATGTATTTAAAATATGGCATACTTTAAAGTATGGATCACTTGAATACAATGCATACTTGAAAACATGGCACACTTTTAAACATAACATTTTTCATAAATCATAGTGCTTTATCATGACATAAACATAACAAAACAAAACATATAATGTAAATATACTTTATTCGAAAATATTTAATATTTCCACATTGTAGTTGAGGTTTGTACTTACTTTGCTTACTTCAAAATTTCTTCCTTTTCAAGCCACAAACTAAAGTTTCTTTCCTGGAATATATCCAAATTGAGTATTAAGTTTTATACTCTTGGGAAAAATTTTTCTTTAATTTCTCCTAAAAAGAAATTAAAACTTAATTTATATGCTATGGTTATAAAAATTTGGTGTATTATAAAAAGTTAAACCATAACTTCTAACTTAAGAAAATAAAATTCAAATCCAAATTCTTATTCTAATATTTCATAATAAAAAGTCTAACATTTTGAAATATAGTATATATTCTAAGAAAAATATCTCCTAATTTTAATTTTTAAATTTCTCTCTTTTTCTTTTTTTTTTTCTCTTTTTTTTTTGGCCTGGCACTACAGTGTCGCTGCTCACCCTAGGTTGGCATTGCAGCACCAATTCTAGTGTCGCAGCCCGGGATGCTAAAGTGACTTTTTTTAGCCCTTCCCAAAATTCCCTTATGTTCGTTAAAATTTGAAAAATTATATTTTTTAAACTGTCGTGAATTTGATAAAAGTTTCTTCATGAAAAATCTTCATCTACATATTATCTAAATTTTTTGTATTCATTAAATAGTCTAATTTTATACATAAGTTCATCATATTTTCATAAATTTAAAACTCAACAATTTTTATCAATTTAACCCCAATCACATATCTTACGCCATTATTTTCTCTCTAAAAATTTTGAAACACATACATATACACCATAGTTCATATTCCATAATTTTTCTAACATTTACTATTTAAATTTAAAACTTTCAACATATATTCATAAATATTTTCTTAGCATAAACTCAATCCTAACATCAATTTTGTAAAATCACCATTCAAGAATGCATACTAACATTCAAACACCATGAGCTTGAACTTAGAAATTTTTCAAAAAACTATGATCATTCATTATTTCTGCTTAAATTACAATCCAATAAAAGTTATAAATTTAAAGAAATTAAACAAGAGTTTTGACTGGAATAGGACCTTAGTAATCGATTCTTCCGTTAGAAAATGAAACTAATACTCCTTAAAGGGTATTTCTTATAGGAGGCTTAAAGAACTTTCTAAAATTTTTAGGAGGCTAAAAGTACTTGGGAGGTGGGAAAGTAGAATTGAAAATGCAAGAAAATTAAAGAAAATTTTTGAAAAACTTGAAGAAAACTAAAGAGAGCTTTAAGAAAAACTAGAGAGAATTTTAGAGAGCATGTTTATGTTGGTGTGTGGAACATGGATGGGGTTGGATGCCTATTTATAGGTAAAACTTAATGAGTATTGATTAACTCACTAGTCATATTTTAAATTGTCTAGAATATTCTAATCAATAAGCTTAATCATGCTTAATTTTAATTTAAACCTAAACCTATAGGTGTGACATAAGACCTTATCTTATACTTGACATAAGCATTCAATCTTATATTCCTCCCATCTATTGATCAAAATAGTCTTTAATCTTAACCATTGAATCAAAATTCTATTTTCCTTAATTTAGATAATTAAGGATAATTGTTGTATATAATCTTTAATAGATAGATTTTAGATTGTTAATTAAGCATAAAAGTATTTTCTTTTATCTTCCACTAGCACAAATTCTAATATACCATACTACAAAACTTGATCCCATAAGGCAAAAGTTAATTTATAGTATAAAAGTTAACTCATATTACAAAAATTAAGCATTATAATTTTTAACTACATTGAAAACTTATCCAACAAGTTTTTCTATTGAAAAAGGTAATTTGTATAAATTTTATTTGTTAAAAAGTTACACAGTGTAATTTTATTTATTAAAAAGATAGATGTCAAATTTTCTCTATAAAATCTTTTTAGACAGCTGATTCCTAATACTACTAAAACCATTGAAATACTACATTTGGTGATTTTATAACTTTTTTTACATTTTTATCGGTCACTTTTTTATCATTCACATTTTTTTACTATATGTTAAGTGACAAAATTAATAATAATCACACATTTAAACTTTATACATTATATTATAAGGTTGCTTTTTGTTACATTTTTTCATAATTATAGCAACTTTATATTATGTGATATTTAACATCGCATTATGGTATTCGTTTTCAATTTTACCGTAATGCATTTATCATAAAGTAACATTCTAACAATAATAACTATATTTGTGACATTTAGTTAAATTGTCACATCATAATATGGACTTTATAATCTTAGGTTTAAAACTATAACCTAAGCTTATATTAACATAAGGAAATTTGATAAATTACTCAATCAATACATTAAAATTCCTTAGTAAAAAGTTGGATATTAGAAAAAAAAAAAAAGCTATACAATATAAGACTTTACAAATGAAACTCATATTTTATTAATAATAATAATCAATATCGATAATATAAAGAATACTTTTTTTTCTAATAATATATATGCAGAAGTGCGCTCCCATGATATGCATTTTTGACGCAATATTCTCCGCGACAATCGCATTAGAAAATTATTAAAAGAAAAAGAGAAAGGGGCAAGGAAATAAAGTAATATTGATACGCGTCGGTGTCTGCCCGATTAGGTTTTTCAGAGGAGAATCCAAAGTGTGATAAACTTGGAAAATGTAATTCAAGCTAAATGTCGTATACATATTGGTATTTGTCACCAAATATTTCAAGCGGATCAGTTTACTTATATTCGAGTGACATGATTAGCTTCTTTCATATGCAGATTAAACTAATTAAGCAATATGCCATAATATGCTAATCCGAAACTGATTGATCCTCAGAACGTACCTATATATGTAATATAAGGGAATTTTTAATGAAATACCAAATTTATATGTAAAAGTTAAATGTTGATATTTAGATAGGCAAACCACAATTCAACATCGTGCTATATATTTTCAATGTAAAATCTAACAGTCGGTATAGTACATAAATGCCAAATAATGACATTTATTTACCATTAATTAGTATATAATCATTTAATCATTACAACATTATTAATTCTAAATTATTTAAATACTGAAAATTTACTTGTAAAAATTTCGCAGCTTAATGGTGATTATAAAAGTCAGTAGATATAAAATTTGGATAATATAATAAAATGAAGTGTAAAAGAACATAATACATCAAATATATTGTTCTCACATTTCTTTTATAGCAAATATAATATATGCAATATAAGTGGCAAACATTGCTTCTTCTTTTTTTTTTTTCTTTGTATATACATACCAAGCATGTTTAATCTCCACTATCATACTCGTGTGAACTCCTTTGAGCTTCCAATTGCATTCATGCTTTTTATGTCCGTGCATGGACCATGGTATGTTTATGAATTTGTTAAAACATTGAATAAACAAAGCCAATACATATTAATAATGGCGTGATTATAATAATCAATCAATAGGGGTCTAATTAAGTGCGTTAGTTTAGGACCACCCCAGAACCTTGTAACAAACTAACAAGTTGAGGTCTCAATTTCAAAAAATCATTTCAAGATCAGTGCATAACGGCCTAACGTTTGCACTCTATGTCTAATATAACAATCTTGAATTCAAACTTTAATAAACGGCACCGGGAATGTGTAACATGAGTAGCTCTAATTTGACTTTGTTAGGTTATATTACATGAGTAAGCCTTAGGTCCGAATTTTGAAAAATTCCTCTTGAAGAACCCAAAAAAGTTCCTGCATTTTTTTCCCCTTCTTATATAAGTGTTATCTCGTCTCCAATTTTATTATTATTATTATTTTTTTATAACATCAAGACTTACTAATAAAACTGAAAGAGTCTAACTCAATCCATTACTCAAAAAAAAAAAACAAAAAACAAAAAACCCAATTAAATGCTCATTTTAAACCAAATTACAAAATAAATTACTATACTTTAAATACTCAGTCTACCACCCTCAACTGTTATAGTACTAAACGACTTTTGTTAAGAGGAATCGAATTTTTATCAATTTTTTAAAGTCGAAGAAGGCAAGAGACACGTGAAGGAAAATAACATTTATAAAATATTCTTACTAAAGAACAGTGGAGGTACACGGCTAATCATGCTGATGGTGCTCCAAACACTGTCAAGCTAGTGCTCAAATGTTTATTAGTAATTAAAAGTGGGTCAAAATTTTTAGGATGAGTAATTCGTCGATACTTATACAAATTTATATGCAAATGCATAATGCTTTTGGGCTTATGAAGCATTTGATGATTCGATATAGTAAGTTATTTCTAGAACCCCAGAACATGACCAAATTTGACAAATTGGAGGGAAAACATGGAAGTGATTTGACAATTATACCAAGACTTTTGGAAATAAGTCACTAATAATCGGTTGGTGCCAAACGCGTTACGCTGTTGGAAAAACTTATGAGAGATAATTAAAAAACTCGTTCACAGCTCACAAATCACAATAACTCACCCCTATAAAAGGGACGCAAACTCTTTAAGCTGTGTCACCACAAACAACATCTAGTAATTTACATCAAACTCTTTCAAACTCAAAAGAAGCACCTACCAAAAAGCTTCTACCACTACTACTCTAATTAGCACTTTAGTTTGATCCATTTTTAATCAAAATCTATGGATTACAATCTCTTCCTTGTCACAACACTCTTGTTTAGCGTTGTCAAACTTTCCATTGCATATCAGCTACCTCCCAACCAGCCTGTTCCGCCGGAAACCGTTTGCAAGTTCACCCCCTATCCATCTTCTTGCAAATCTTTCTTTCCAAACAAGACAGCCAACGTGTACGACTACGCAAGGTTTTCGATCGTGAAATCCTTATCTCAGACCTTCCAATTCCAGAGGCTGGTTAACCGCTATCTCCAGCGCCGGGCTCTTTTGTCCCAATACGAAATCTCCGCCCTCGAGGATTGCCAGTTCCTCGCCGGCCTGAATGTAGACTACTTGACGAGCTCCTTCGGGACCATCAACGCAACGCACGGTGGTCTCCCAACGTGGAAAACCGACGACGTCCAAACGCTTCTTAGCGCCATTTTGACCAACCAGCAAACTTGCTGGGACGGCCTGCAATCGGCTTCTTCCCCGGGACGGAGTAGTGCGAGAAATGGCCTCTTAGCTCCTGTGGCCAACGACACTAAGCTGTACAGCGTCTCTCTCGCTCTCTTCACCAATGGTTGGGTTCCGAAGAAAGAGTTTCCGGGCAGGAAACTAAACCAGCGTTTGCCATTGAAAGTCTCCAGCTTAATCAGACGCGGTCTGTACGAGTCTGTGACTAAGAGAAAATTGCTTCAAGTTGGCGATGGAGAGAGTAAGGTCTTGGTGCGAGATGTGGTGATTGTGAGTCAGGATGGCACTGGAAACTTCACCACCATTAATGATGCGATCGCTGCGGCTCCGAATAACTCTGCGGCTTCAAAAGGGTACTTCGTGATATACGTCAAGGCAGGAGTTTACGAAGAGTATGTGTCGATCGAAAAGAAGAAGAAGTATTTGATGATGATCGGTGACGGCATCAATCAGACCATCATCACAGGCAACCGAAGTGTTGTTGATGGTTGGACGACTTTCAAGTCAGCAACATTTGGTAAGAACCCCAAGTCTTAAATTTAAACTGCTTATTGTTGAGAGTTACCAAAACACATGTGTGATTAATAGTACTGACTATAATTAAAATTAATCATATTTGTTTAGCACGTAGTTCTTTCCAAGTCCGTACAGTACAGTGATATAAATATGCCAATTAATCCTTTAAAAATTAATATGTCTTGTTTGGAATGCGTTTAGTCACATGAAAGGATAAGGGAAAAAAAAAAAAACGATCATTTTTAAATATGTAGTGTGATGAACGCCCTCATATTATAGAGAAGAAAAAGAAAAGATAATGTTAATTCTAGCACTCTCTATATTGGTTCTCATTAATAAAAATGAATATTAATTTATATATATATATTCTTGAAAATTTCACGTACTATAGTTTTATAATTATTTAAATTTGTAAAAGAATATTTTTAATAATATATATAATGATGTGATCGATTTTTTTCTCCGTCCAAAGGGAAGTGATGAACTATTTTTCATTCTAATTTTTAATACATAAGAGAGAACCAACGAACTCTTTTTTTTTTTTTTTTTTCCTTACTTTCTTCAAATATCACTTATTGTTTTTTAATTACGTTCCACTAAGATTTGGTAAACATACAAGTTTCACGTCATATTCTACCATTTACGCCAACAATATATTGTTGCAGCCGTTGTTGGACCCGGTTTCGTCGCAATGAACATCACATTCCGCAACACGGCCGGACCAAGCATGCACCAGGCAGTTGCAGTCCGAAACGGCGCCGATCTGTCGACGTTCTACAGCTGCAGCTTCGAAGGCTACCAAGACACTCTCTACGCACATTCTCTCCGGCAATTCTACAGAGAATGCGACGTCTATGGCACCGTCGACTTCATCTTCGGAAACGCCGCAGTCGTCTTCCAGAACTGCAACTTGTACCCCCGCCTTCCCATGACAGGCCAATTCAACGCCATCACGGCACAAGGCCGGACAGACCCCAATCAAAACACCGGGACCTCAATTCACAACTGTACAGTCAAAGCCGCCGACGATTTGGCGTCAAGCAACGGCGCCGCCAACACTTATCTGGGGAGGCCGTGGAAGGAGTATTCGAGGACGGTTTACATGCAATCGTACATAGACACTGTTGTGGATCCTGTTGGTTGGCGTGAATGGAATGGAGATTATGCATTGAATACTTTGTACTATGCAGAGCATAAAAACACAGGACCAGGATCGGACACTGCTAAAAGAGTCACATGGCCTGGTTATCATGTGATTGACGCAACTGATGCTGCCAATTTCACGTTGTCCAGTTTCTTGCTAGCTGATAGCTGGGTGCCTCAGACAGGAGTCGCTTACACCAGTGGGCTGATGTAAAACTGTTGGCCATTGGCAGTGGTTAAATATTTGTCATGCTTTATAGCAATATTTTTTTTTTCTCAAATTTTTTTTCTTATATATACAGCTTGGGTGCTTAATTATTTTCTTAAGGGAAAAAAACAGAGAAAATATAATTTTAATTTTTTAAAATTAAATAATGTAATTTGTCGTTTAATATTATGTTATTTGTTGATCATCTTGTATTGTCGACTAATATCCAGGTTACACAGACAATATATATCCATTTCTAATTAAGGAGACAGAGGGAAATAAATCAAAAACAAACTTAAGTAAAAATAAATAACATAAAATTCAATTTTGAACATTTGATAAATAACATATTTTTGATAAAACATGATTTATCACAGCTTAAAATTTTAAAAATATCCATCGTATGTAGATTTTTGATTTACTAGTAAATCTTTTTTTTTTTACTTATTTAAATCTTTGATTTATCATATAAGTTTTTTATTTACATAATTATCAATTTATATAAATTCTTAATTTACTCTAGAATTTGATTTACGATGTTAATCGTTGATTCACCTGCAAATCCTTTATTTACATAATATTTTGATGTGTAAACCTTGATTCTATTTTGGTAAATTTTTTATTTATCATGTAAAATTTTTATTTATGCAATTATCAATTTATATAAATTCTAAATTAACTTTGGTAAATTATTAATTTACATGTGATAATTATCGATTTCTCAGTGTGAACTTTTCAAGAACAACAATCAGATTTCCAACCTCACGATCTCCAAACTGACAACTGTCATCGTTGGCCCAAATCCAAGCGCCACCTACTGAGATTATGATCGCAAGATTCAGATTGTGAAGCCCAGATGATCACGATTTGTGATCATGATTGTGAGATTTTACTCACAAAAACGAGGACACTAATAGAAAAAAAGATTCCATAATCACTAAAGGGATTCTCTCTTTGTCGCCCAATAAAGGGCTTGGTTACCATTGTTTTATTTCCTTTATTTTATTCCATTTAATCCTTCTTGATACTTAGGGGGCATTTCGTAAACGTATTACTTTTTAATTACGTTTGAATACAATTCTTTTTTGAGTGTTATATTTGGTTGAAAAGTATTTATTTTGTATGTGAATGAAATGTGTGTTTGGATAAAAAATATTTTAGAGTTGAAAAGTTGATATGATTGATAAAAATAACTAAAGATAAATAGTTAGAGTTGAAAAGTTAATGTGATTGTTTTAAAAAACCTTTAAATAGTAATTGTCTTCGTAGCACTATTGAAAATTATTGTATTTGAATGTAAAACTTTGTGTTTGGTATAAAATTCGTTTTCGTAATACCAAAAAGTTTACCAAACGTTACCTTATTCACTCTCATATTAACTCTTCATTTTGTTGTGATTAAATGTACACCAATCATTATATATATATAATCATTATATATATATACCCTTACTCATTAAGGTGCAGCTTTAAAAAGTGATGTAAAAAAAAAATCTATCCTTTTATATATATATATTATCTTATAATTTTAATTCCTCTTGTTTACCCACTTATTTTAAATTTGATTTAATTACTTTCTAAAATAAATAATTAAAAAATCTAATTAAAAAACCTTTTCTAAAACCGAAAACAACTAAATAACCCACACGACATCAGAGTAGCCCCTTCTTGATCATTCCTCGGACGCACCGGATTGAGAGTGAGAAGAAGATGAAAGTCAAAGTATATTTCAAAAAATATTAATATAACGTTAAACGTCATTATCACGAGTTATGGTTAACAAATGGCTAGTTATATATGATTCTGCATTTTGGTGTGAAAGAAAATTATCCATAATTGATAGTGTGCGATTAACAGGCGGATTTGTCGGTTTAGGCAATTGTATTTTATAGAGGGTTGTGAAAATTTCAAATCTTAATCGTCAAAGTTTTAAGCAGTTTGAGTGGATTTTTTAGTAGGTGATATAGGCAATATATTGAACGATTTGCTTTTTTATACTTATCTCTTTTTTTTTTCCTTAGAGATTTTAATTAAAGTTTGAAAGTATTTAATATATATGATAAAAACTAGAGTTAACTATATTGATATTTTTTGTATTTGTCGAAAATCATATTTGAAAGGATTAAAATACGCTTTGTTATTTTAGTATTTTACTATTGATAACAACTTTTATTTTTTTTCTTTAAACAAATAAACATTATATTTTGAATATCATTGTCATAATTATGTATGCTTTACAATTATATACTACTTAGAAAAAAAAAATTATATCCTAATTAATTTATGTGCCAACGCATCCCGTGCGATGCTTACCTCGACCAAAGGCAAGTCACGGACAGACGAAAGTTGCAGGAGAAGGAGAAGATGCAGTTTTAACAGGTGTAGGCAGAGTGTCTGTACGAAAGCAAGTAGTTGTCAAAAATGGGCACGGGGGGGCGTCGAAATCTGATTGGAGTATGGCTAATAACGTATATGCATGGAGTATAAGAGAGTTTGATATGTGAAAGGGTTTGAATGTGTTATCTGCTTTGTTTTATTCATTGATACTATCAACTGGTGTATTGTTTTTGTTTTATTTTTTTGTTTTTTGTTTTTTTACCAGAAGAAGTTATTACAAAAGCAGATGATTAAATAGAGTCAGAGGACAAGAAAATAATATCTTGAACAAGACGAGGTCGTCTTAATGCGACAACATGTCGTTTGTATTCGGGGCATATTGCACTTGTATGATCCCACGCCTTTGAGAATTTGTTTCTAATCTTTCCAACAACATTGTTAATATATTGCAAACTATTTTTTTTTAATTTTTTTATTCCTTCCCAGTTAATTTGGTTGGCTACGCTGCTCAAGGCCGTCGGCTGATTTTCCTTTCCGAAGTTCACGCCTTAAGGTCTATGGGTATAACCGATTAAATATTATATCAATTTATTTGGTGCTCCATTGGTGCTCAAGGTCCGTTGATGCTCGACTGTGTGTTTTTTAGAGAGAGTGAGAAAAAAAAAGGTTTATTGCATGAGTAAAGAACGACATGTTTTTATCTATGTAGAAGTGATATGGTAGTATGTGATTAAAGAATGGAAAATTGTCGCGTTGTTGGGAAGGAGATGATAATATCAGAGGAAGGAATAAATTAAAAAAAAAAAAAAAGAAGCCAAAATGTAAAAGAGTATATTTTAATATTTAATGTTCAGTTGCAGGCAACGGTTATACATATGTATGCTAAGTTCTTTTATAAGCTTGCTGAATATCGTAGTATGATATTTAAGTGAGGTACTGTACAATAGTGAAACATGATAGTGCACGTCCAGAACTTGTAGACTACTTATTTAATGTGTGTTGATGAGTTGATATCATTGGTGCCATCGATAGCAAGGTTAAGGACCGGGGGGAAGTCGATATCGGAGATGGGGACTCCAGATGAGAGGGCCTATTCGGGAGTCATCTTCGAGGTGGGGACTCCGACGTGTAGAAATTGTCTTCAAAGGTGAAAACCGTCAACAAATCCGGAGGATAATTCATGTTTCATTATCAAGACTCTAATACTAAATATGCAAGCGTACCTAAATCACCCATGATGGAAATGAATCAAAGTTTATGGTTAGTCTTCCAAATCTTTACATTATTTCTTGAATTTCTCTGAGAGTTTCTCAATTCTCTCTGATGATGGAATGTTAACGTGAATGAAACATATGTATGATTTAGAGACCATAACTATATATAAGTTAACTACTTTTTAACTTCCATTATTTCTATTTTGACCAATCATAAAATTAGAAATAACGGATTGATCTCTACACATAAAATCCCATAATTTAATTAAATGCATTAAAGGCCCAAATTACCTAAACCTTATTTGATCACTTAAATTAGACTCAACCTTAATATGATAGCCTTTAATATACGATTATAAACATATTGCCCATACGTTGGATTAAAATTCAACAATACATACTAAATTAAAATCCAACAATTTCCCACTTGGGCTATATGTGTCACCTTATAATTGTATATTAAATAACCGTACGAGTACTTAAAATTTTGCTATCATTACCGAATGCATTCTCAAACAATCCGGCCCATCAATCACACCAACATTAGATCAAGACTGCCTTCGGTATATTCAATCATAACTAAGCCTACTAATGGTCATTTATATTAATATAATTGAACGGCATGGATCAAGCATGAGTGTGTAGTATGGAAATTATACGCAATGTGATCTCAGCATGCTTATTTCCAATTGGTCTAACTTTAAACTTTAGTGAAATCATTTCAATCAAGTTCAGATATGAATATAAACTGAATACTTTATTACTGAAAATAACTGAAACATCCATAAGCTATAACTAAAATAACCACAATAAACATCTAACATCTATAAGCTATAACTGAAATAACCACAATAAACATCTATGTTAAAAGTAAGTAAAGACACAAACTCCCACTAAAACGAGATATCCTTAAGTGATATAACACTTATATGAGTAGTGTGTTCATGAAAGACCTTGGATGGTAATCCCTTAGTTAGTGATAAATCACAATTTGTCTTATATTTTCCTTTGGTATTTTGTTATTTTTCTGGGTTTATGCTTGCTATTTTTGGTGTTGTTGTTCATATTTTGACAGGTTTAGGTGACATGAGTATGGTGAGAGCAAAATCATAGGTCAAATACAAAGTGGGCATAATTGGGATCTAGTTGTAGCGAGTTTCACGCAAGCTACAGCGAGAAAACTACCCGAGGGTCATTTTTCTGCTGACCCTGGGGCTGCGGCAAGAATGAATCTTGCCACAGCGAAAAATTGGAGCTGCAGCATGAAATTTCATCCACTGCAGCAAGTATCTTGGCAGACACACACGAATCGCAACTTGTTGCGGCGAGATACCTTGGCACTGTGGCGAGTTGAGAAGTCCCCTGTTACATACTTTACGGTTCCTAGGGCAACACTGATAATATAAATAGCCCAAGCTCGACCAAGAGGGGGACTTTTTACTTTAGAAAAGAACCCAAACGCAGATTAGAAACCATTCTAGCTAAGAAGAAGTGGAGTTGATGATTGGAGAGCAAATTCCCGAGAGTTTTCTTCTCTCTTCTCATTAGCTTTCTGTGTTATAATGAATACCATGTTGTTTGATGTTTTTATGGATATTATGTTAGGCTAAATATTTTGCCTAGGGATTTAATGTAGCTGAATTTGAAACTATGTTTGGATTGTTTATTTGATATCAATCAAGTTATTTGATGTTGTTCATATTACTCTATGCTTAATGCTTTTGATTCCTTGATCATGAATTGAATGAAATTAAATTCAAATCATTGCTTGGGAAAGAGGGTTTGAATTGGATCATGGTAGTATGACCTAGGAATGTTAATTGATCGAGAGATGGTTGAATTCCTTGGAATCCTTTATATGGAGATCATGAACTTAATGCATTTATGATTTTAAATTCTAGATAGAGATATTAGAATTGAAATCATGAATAGTTTTGATTATGCTTGAGAGAGGTAATTGAATATTTTGGGATTTCTGGATTATAGCATTTAATGACTGAAAAGAAATCATATTTGCATGAAGAACATAGTAGAAGATTAGCTGAAGTTAAATCCCTAGGGCTTCATTATTTTAGGTTTTCTCTCTTACATTGGTCATCAATTTCCTTTGTTTGTACTTTATATTTTATTTCAATTGATATTTTGCTTAACTAGCTTACCATTGTCTAGATAACATTAGTCCGTTTCGTTCACAATATTTAATAGGATTTAGATATTTTTCCCTGAGGACGACAGCTCTTCTCACTACATATTATCAAAATTTGACACCATACACTTGCGGTTTTGCATATCTAAAAAAATATTGCAACAGTTAGTAGATCCACAACCATGGAGTTTGTACCGATATGCTCTATAGAAACTTGTCTACTCTAAATTTTTTCTTTCATAACTAAGAACTTGATGTCTATAAACTTTAACTTCATCAAGCTCCTGTTGTTATTAGAATATAGGACTGTAGACTTATTGTTAAAAATAACTTGAGTGGTCTTTTGATGCAATCCATAATGCACAGCCCAGTGACATAATTTCACAGCTATATTCTATAGTTAGATGCCTCATAATATGCTATAAACTCCGCTGTCATGATAGAAGAAGCTATAAGTGTCTGCTTAGCACTCCTCTAGGAAATAGCTCCTCTAGCAAGTAAGTGGATATAGCCTAACGTGGATCTCTGACTATCTTGGCATTCAGCAAAATTAGAATCAGAATAGCCTATGATCTCCAACTGATCTGATTTCCTGTATGTGAGCATGTAATCCATTGTTCTTTGTAAATACCACATGACCCATTTGGTTGCTTTTTAATGATCCATTCTTGGGTTACTTAAATATCTCCTTAACATCCTAACAATGTATGTAATATCCGAACTTGTATAAATCTGAGCATACATTAGACTCCCTACAGTTGAACTTTAAGGAATCTTTTACATTTCCTTAATCTCAAAGTCATTCTTAAGGCATTAACTTAAACTAAACTTTTCCCCCCAGCAACAGAGGAGTCACCTAAATTGCAAACATGCATGCCAAATCTCTTAAGAACTTTCTCAATATAGCCCTTTTGTAATAATCCAAGAATACCTCGAGAGCGATCCCGATATATCTGGATCCTTAATACAAAAGAGGCATCAACAAGATTTTGCATTTCAAAATTCATTTCTAGAAATTTCTTGGTTTAGTGCAACATGCATCTATCATTGGTGGCAAATAATATATCATCGACATACAAAACCAGAAATATGTGTTTACTCCCACTGAACTTGTAGTATATACATTCATTCACCATATTTATCTCAAAACCAAACGAAACAATGACTTGATGAAATTAGTAATACTATTTATGAGATGTCTGCTTAAGCCCATAGATGGATTTCTTTAATTTGCAAACCATTGACTTTGCATCACCTAACACAAAGTTTTTTGGTTGTACTATATAAATTGTCTCATTAATGTCACCATTGAGAAACACAGTCTTGACATCTATTTGATGTAGCTCAAGATCAAAATGTGCCCCAAAGCCATTATAGTTCTAAAAGAGTCTTTCGATAAAATCAGAGAGAAAGTCTCTTTATAATCGATGCCTTCTTTCTGTATGAAGCCCTTAGCAATAAGACATGTTTTGTACTTTTCTACATTGCCCTTCGAATTCCTCTTGGTCTTAAATATCCATTGACAAACAATGGGATTCATAACATATTGAAAATTTAAAACTTTCAACATACTGAAATAAAACTTTGAACCTAAAAACTAAAAGTGCTTATTTAAACCAATGATGCACTAAAAACTCATGGGACAAAGCACACTTTTAGATCCATAACAGCCATGATAACTCTATTTTCATAGAGTTATAACAACCCTATTCGTTTTAAAAAATAATAATTATTATTATATAATTATTACAAAAACTTGTTGCTAACACAGAATTTAGCGACGCAAGTACACGTGTCGCAATCAAGTAATAAAGTGAATGAGTTGAGTATCATCTCACAAAGAAAGTTAACGAAATTAGCCTTATGTAAAAGTAAAGCAGGTAATTGCAAAAATTGATCAAAATTCAAATGAAATTAAATTTGCTGTAATGAGATATGATAAAAAGGTATAAAGCAAGTACAAACGCAAATAAGCAGAGTGACCAATAATCAGAGATGAAACGACTGAGATTCAATTTTCCTTCTCCTGCAACCTGACTATGTATCCTATAGCAATGCTCTTTAGTTAACCCAGATTTTTGAAACTCCACAAGATTCTTCCGAATACTTATGTCATTACATTCATACTTCATTTTTAACATATTCCTATGTAAAAATAAAATACAAAACCAAATCACACCCAGAATCCAAAATGGTTATGTGAGGCAAATGAACATTCCTGCTTAACTTGTAGATTTAGTTAATCTGATTTATAAACCAACTAAACACACATTATTCAATACCAGTCTAATCCTAGTCAGTTTTCCAACTAGTTAAAATCATGACATTATGTTCAAGATGACCAGTCAATGAACACAAATAAACAGTAGAAACAATGTTGAATAAACTGAATAACATTAAATTAGCATGCTTAGCATACACGATTTTAGTCATAGGTTCAGGTACTTTATTATTCAAGCCTAAAAGGAATTCAGCTCATGGCTGATTGTTCAATCGACATGAAAACGAAGCACATTATTCACAGAAAGGCAAAGAGAGAAAAATACAACTGAAAAATCGAAATAGAAATAGACAAGAGAACCAAGATCCATGGTGTGTGGTTACGAAATTCTAGCTCCTCCTTCTGTAAAGAATGCTTAGATCTGCCTCCAACTGCTCAATATTCACTTTCCTTCTTAGGATCCCTCTATTTCCAGTAAGATTTTTCCTCTTTCCTTTTCCTTTTTTTGCTCCTTGTTTTCTGCTGTCACTCCCCTTTTTCCTTTTTAGCTAAAGGCAAAATGACCTTTTTAAATGCTAGGGTACAAGAAGAATGGACAGGTGTATCAAATCCAATGGCTGAGACTTTGCTTGGTTACTTTAGTGAAATACAGTTCACATGCTTGTCCTTTTTTGCCCAGGTCAGCAACTAAATATACTGCCAGCTGTGCTTTGACTTATTAATCTGGTTTACTAAACTCTGCCCAATTGCTCCAACAGTGCTGCAGCATCACCTGAAATCGTGAATCTCTGCCGTTTTGCTCTAATCTTGCATTTTCATTTTACCCAAAGCATGACTTTTCTTTCCAACGACTTTTTAACATTTTCACCCTATAACACACTTCAAAACATCAAAAATATATATATGAAAATTTAATTTCAACATACTGAAATAAAACTTTGAACCTAAAAACTAAAAGTGCTTATTTAAACCAATGATGTACTAAAAACTCATGGGATAAAGCACACTTTTAGATCCATAACAGCTATGATAACTCTATTTTCATAGAATTATTAGATTTGTACCTTTATGTAATGGAATAAGATCCCATACGTCATTATTCTTCATGGACTTGATCTCTTTATTCATGGCATTGATCCACTTTTAAGAGTTAGAACTTTCCATGGCTTGACGGAAGTTGATTAGATCATCTTCCATTATTCTAATGTCAACATCATGTTTTTGGATAAACACAATGTAATCGTCTGAAATTACACTTCTTCTTTCTCTAGTGGATCTTCTTAATGGCATTAGTCCTTGAGGTTGTAGAGTTTGTTCTTCTGGAACAATTTCTTGAACTTGAACGGGAGGTTTAATGGCATTGTCTTGATCCAGAGTTGCTTTTTGAATAATGTCAAGTATTGAAGGCTGTTCCTAATCATTGTCAATAGTAATTGGAGGAATATCTACATATTTCTCTTCAAAGACAAAGTCTCTAACTCTTTTTCCCCCCACAAATTTAACATCTTCAAAGAACTGGGCATTACCTGTTTTGAAAATAAACTTAGTCGTAGGATCATAAAATTTGTAACCCCTAGACTTTTCAAAGTATCCAATGAAATATAAACTGACAGTCCTTGAGTTCAGTTTCTTTTATTTGGCCTATAAGGCCTTGTTTTAGCTGGACATCCCCAAATATGTAAATGCTTTAAACTAGGCTTCTTGCCCATTCAAAGCTCATAAGGGGTCTTTTTAGTCATCATAGTCAGAACTTTGTTGAGTATATACGATGTGGTCTTTAATGCCTCTCCTTAGAGTGATTCAGGTAAGGTAGAATAATTAATCATACTCCTCACCATATATTTAAGGGTTTTATTTCATCTTTCAGCAACACCATTCATGGTAGGAGAACTAGACATGGTGTACTGTAGGACAATACTGCATTCCTCTAGGAGTTTCACAAATAGTCCTGGACATTGTTCCCCTAATCTATCATATATGTTGTAGTACTCACCACCGTGGTTAGATATTACATTTTTAATTCTTTTGCATGAGTTGGTTTTTAATTTCAGCCTTATAGCTTTTGAACACATTCAATGATTACGATTTCTCATGAATGAGATAAAGGTAGTCATATCGTGAAAAATCATCTATGAACATTATGAAATATTATTAACCATTCCAAGAAGCCACAGGGAATGACCCATAAATATCCATGTGTATTAGTTCTAAGACATCTAATTTCTTGTTAGCACCAAATCTCTAGATATTTGTTTGTTTCCCCTTAAAACAATTCACACACACATCAAAATCTGAAAAATCAAGAGGATCGAGAATATTGTCAGACATAAGTTTCTTAATACTCCTTTTAGAGATATGCCCTAATCTTGTGCCATAACGAAGCTGAATTCTCGTTGGTTAATTTGTGTTTTATACCTATTGTATTAACATGTAAGGATTCATTAAACGTAGCGATTGTGTCAAGTAAATATAGATTATCATTACCTGATAAAAAACCAGAACCAATTAAATTTGAATTTTGAAAAAGACTAAATTTTCTATTTCCAAATAAACAACAACAACCAAACTTGTCTAATGCTGAAATAGAAATTAAATTATGTCTAGAAGACGATACAACGAAAGTATAAATCAAATTCAAATAGAAACCAATTCTTAACAATAATTTAAAGGTTCTAATTGCTTCGACCTCCACTGACTTATCGTCACCAATATAGATGTATCTTTCACCATCATTAAGCTTTTGGTAATTCAGGTAACCCTGTATAGACACACTAATATGAGTTGTTGCACCAAAATTTATCCAGTACATGTGTTTAGGTATCAAAGTCAAATTAACCTCAGAACAAACAAAATTAAGAAGCATACCTTTTCTAGCATGCCATGTATGATAGTTAGTACACTACTTCTTCTTATGACCTGCAGCTCCACAGAAGAAACAACCATCCTTAGTTGGTTCTTTATGTTGTTTCTTCTGCGATGTCATATCCGTAGCTTCCTTATTCTACTTTCTCTTCTTGTTTTTCTTCTTGTCCTTTGGGGTGATGGTTAAGTGAGCACTTTCTGTCTTCTCTTGCTTCAATCTTTTCTTTTACTGAACACAGTGTGAGATGAGCTCATTATGAGACCACGAGTCCTTTTGGTAGTTATAACTTACCTTGAACTGACTGAACTGTGTTGGAAGGAATATCAGAACTAAAGGCACTAATAAGTCTTTAGACTTATCCAATTTGAGTGCCTTTAATTTTGAAGCAAGTCGAGACATTTCCATAATGTACTCCCTTATATTTCCATTACTTTTGTATCTCATAGAGATAAGGTTTGCTAAAATTATACTAGTTTCGGCCTTATCATTCTTAGTCAACCTTTTCTCAAGGTCCTTAAGGAAAGCTTTAGTTGTATTCACCTTATCAGACATAGTGCCCCAGAAAACTTCTGGAATGGCACGCTTAATGATCATAAGACTTATGTGATTAGATTTCTCCTACTTTTCCATCTCTTTCTTTTTATCTAAGGTACTCTTATCAGTGAGACCAACTAGTTTAGCAACCCTTAATGTAAGGTCTAGGTCCATGACTCCCAGAGTGATCAAGACATTCTCTTGTCACGCCTTAAAATTGGTGTCATGCAACATAGGAATGGAGTTGAGGCTAGCAATGATATTATTAGCAGAAGTAGAAACTGAACATAGAACAAAACAAACAAAGAAAATAAGCAAAGCAAACAAACTTGCATAAGTACTGAAGTATACAAATAATCATTTCAAATAAAGGTAGGGCCCATCACAAGATACCGAGCACAACATTAATATTTAGTTTTTGGATAGAAATATTAACTTGTAAGTAGCACTATTAGTATAGTAATCAAACATTGATAATAAGACATATCAAGCAACAAACCTTCTTTTGGGCCGATTTGTTGCTTACATGTGCACCGAATAATTGCCACATACTTATTACCATAGGTGCGTATGAAATTCGGTCAAACATTAACCTTCCTTTGGACTGGCCAATACTCGCATGAATTACATATATACAAAAAACTTATTAATGTTCTAAGTCAAGTTAACCTCCATAAGAGAGGTCACTTTGGTGACATCTTGCTTTAATTAATCTCACTTTCAAATATTATATATATCTCAAAAGAGACAAATATACCAATATTTGAAGTTAAATTACAACTTAATTATCCAAAAATACATAATTGCAGTACTGCCTTTTAACCTCTTAATTTTTTTTTAATATAGTCCCCCCGTACAAGTCTGTATAGTCCATACGATCCGTATAGCTGTCAACGTTGTATGATCCATATAGTAGTCAGGCCCCGTATAGTCTATACGATCCATACAGCCGTCTGGGTTTGTATAGTCCGTACAATTCTGTAGAGTCATCCGAGGGGGGTGTACTAGTTCTGTACAAAATCGTACAGAATTCCAAATTCGAATTTTAGGGTTCAAAATTCACATTTCAAAACCTAATATGTGAATTTTAACCATAAAATTTTTCCTTAAATATGTATCAACAACCTTAATTGAATAAATTTCTGATTCCCTATGATTCAACATGAATCGTTTGGATACGAATTGCAGAAATTGCCTTTAATGGTGAAACCATCACCAAATCCCTAAGATCATTTATGTTGCATTATCAAGAATCTAATACTAAATGTAGAAGCGTACCTGAATTACTCATGATGGAAACGAATTAAAGTCTTGTGATTAGTCTTCCAAATCTTTACATTGTTTCTTAAGTTTCTTTGTAGGTTTATCAATTCTCTCTGATGATAGGATATTAGAGTGAATGAAACGTACGTATGATTTATGAACCATAACTGTATATAAGTTAACTGCTTAATAACTTCCATTATTTCTATTTTGGCTGATCATAAAATTAGAAATAATGGATTGGTCTCTACACATAATATCCCATACTTTAATTAAATTCATTAAAGGCTCAAATTACTAAAACCTTATTTGATCACTTAAATTGAACTCAACCTTAACATGATAGTCTTTAATATATGATTATAAACATACTGCCTATACGATGGATTAAAATTCAAAAACACATACTAAATTAAAATCTAACACAAGATGCTAAATTAAAATTACACATAAGATTCCGTATTTTAATTGAATTCATTAAACTTAAAACCTTATTTGATCACCTAAATTGGACTTAATCTTAACATAATAGCCTTTAATATATGATTATAAACATATTACCTATACGTTGGATTAAAATTCAACAATATATGCTAAATTAAAATCCAACATGACGATGCTAAATTAAAATTACACATAAGATCCCATATTTTAGTTGAATTCATTAAACTTAAAACGTTATTTGATCACTTAAATTGGACTTAACCTTAACATAATAGCCTTTAATATATGATTATAAACATATTACCTATACGTTGGATTAAAATTCAACAACACATGCTAAATTAAAATCCAACATGATGATGTTAGAGAGCTTCCTCTGTCGGAAGAGCTTGCCAATTTGGGCGACAGCATGCTTGGCGGTGGAGCTAGTGCCAAGGCTGAGTACCATGCGAGACTTGATGTACTCCATGACCTTGTAGGCTATGATTTTCTTAATGATCATCATCTTATAGTGGACACCAAGTCAAGCTTCTACTCTTTTGATTCACTCTCTTTGAGCTCTCTCCTCATTGCGCCAAAGTTGCAGATCATTTTCTCCAACAAAGAATACAAATTGCAATAGTATTTTAGTAAGACCTCAACCTGAACGCCTACCTACCTATTCCTACATTTTACTTAGTAGCTTGCCTTTACCTCTCTAAAACCATTCTCACCATTCATCACAAATCTGAAGGCTCTAACCCACCTAATGCACATTCAATAACAAAATTTATTAAACATTCTTTCCAAAAAATTTGATAGAAAAAAGTTTAAGTTTTTATAAGGATGAAATTAGGGCTAATTGGAGATTTAGGGTTATATTTTTCTACTTCTTTTTAAAAATAATATTTCTATTAATAACTAATAGAAATGTTAAATGGGTCAGTCTGGTCGAGCCTAATTCAACCCATTTATCTTGACTACATTAGTACTTCATGCCATGCTCATGTCGATTCATTAATAAACATGTCATGCTATGCTATATTCATTTTATATTTATAATGTCAAACCTGAACCATGACTTATTCATAAACGTGTCACGCTTTTAACTTGCATGCTTCTTAATCGTGTCTATTAATAAAAATTTTAAATAAATAAGAAAAAATAGTTTTGAATATAATACAAAACATCAATTTTTAACAAAAATAAATCATATTATTAAAAAAAACTACGTTACTAAAAATCTTATCAAGTAAAAACTTAATATAGATAAAATCTTCATAAGAAAATAAAAAAAATCATAATTCTTATATGATTAATGTTAAAAATACCAGTCATGTCATTTTTATGCCCCTTATTGTACTTATGCTTGTGTTTGTGACAAGCCCTTAATATGCCTGTGCCCTTAGCGTGCTTCCTGCTCAAAAATCGCTTCAAGCACGGCCTATTTAAATAAATGTGTTGGCGTAGGCCCTGTATTAATTGTGTCGTGCCACGTCGTGGTTGTTTTTTATCATGTTGTACTCGTGTTAACCCACTAGGCCCGACCCATTTTGACATCTTTAATAACTAAATGGGTGTATTTTTTTTATTTTACAAAAAAATTAAAAAAGGGATTTAGAGCCAAATAACATTTTTTATAAAGAAATTTTTTAACAAGTGGATATGTTTTTATAAATTAGTTAAAAGGTCATTTTTTCCAAAATAATCAATCAATTTTCTTATATAGTGAATAACTGATTCACTATATTAAGGTCAATCACTGATTGACCATAACTGATTAACGATAATATAAGTTACTAGTTTCAATAATCAATTATTGATTAATCATAGTCATTCATTGATAGACCAAAGTAAAAAAAAAAAGCAAATGCTCATTTTGCTAAATAAAAATAAACTAGTTTATTTATTAGATTGGATGACCAAAATTAATAACGTAGCCTAATTCTCCTTTAAAAAGAATATTAACATTGGGTATACATAAGGGTGTATCTTTAATGGCGTTTAGAGTAATTTTTACTCAATTGCAAAGTTGTAATAAAGATATATTTTGATTTAATCTTAGGGAGACATTCATTAATTTATTGTTGTTTGGATAGGAGGTCCATTTTTAAAAAGAAAAATTTTCTTATTTCGGATGAGAATGTCTTTTCATTTTTGGAAATGAGAAGATGTTTAGATGTACAAAATTTTTTTCTTTTTGGAAATAAAAAGTTGTTTGGAATGATAAAAAAGGTATAAAAAAATATGTATTGTGAGAGGATTGGAAAAAATTCTTTTTCTTTTTCTAAAAAGTTTATTACAGAAAACACGTTTGGAAAGAAAAAAAAAAGATTTCCTTTCCTTTTTTATAATAAGAAAAATAATAGAAAAACTTAAAAGGTACAATCAATTATAACAAAATTTATTGGACATTCTTTCCAAAGAATTTGATAGAGAAAAGTTTAAATTTTTGTAAGGATGGAATTAGGGCTAATTGGAGATTTAGGGTTATATTTTTCAATTTCTTTTTTCCATTATTTTTCTATTATTTTAAACTGGTCGGTCTAGTCTGACTTGACTCGGCTCATTTATCTTAAGTTTATTAGTGCTTCATGCCATGCTTATGTCGGTTTATATAATAAATATGTAGTGTTGTGCCATGTTCGTTTTATATTTATAGTGTCAAACACGGTTTATGAATTATTTATAAGCCTATTGTGCTCTTAACATGTCAGCACCTCAATCGTGCCTAATAATAAAAATTTTAAATAAATAAGAAAAAATTGTTTTGAATACAATATAAAACATTGATTTTTAACAAAAATAATTAGATTATTAAAAAGAAACTACAATATTAAAAATCATTAAGTAAAAACTCATAATAAATGAAATCTTCATAAGAAAATAAAAAAAACATAATTTTTATATGATAATTATTAAAAATACCAGTTGTGTCATTTTTGTGCCCCTTATTGTACCTATGCTCGTGTTTATGATAAGTCCTTAATGTGATTGGGCCCTTAGCGTGCTTCATACCCAAAAATCACTTCAAACATGGCCTATTTAATTAAACATGTTGGCCTGGGCCCTATATTAATGTGTAGTGCTATGCTGTGCCTGACTAGCCCACTAAACATGTCCTATTTTGACATCTATAATAATTAAATGGGTATTTTTTTTCTTTCTTTCTTTTTTAATTTAAAAAGGGATTTTGTAACTTTTTTAAAGAATTTTTTGACAAGTGGATCAAGTTTTTATAAATTAGACAAAAGTTCATTTTTTCTAAAATGATCAATCAATTTTCTTATATAATCAAATATTGATCAATCATATTAAGGTCAGTAATTAATTAATCATAATATAAGTTGCTAATTTCAATAATCAATTATTGATTGATCGTAGTCATTTATTGATTGACCAAATTCTAAAAAAAAAAAAAAGTAAATGGTCATTTTGCTAAATAAAAATAAACTAAGTTATTTATTAGATTGGGTGACCAAAATTGGTAACACAACCTAATTCTCCTTTAAAAAAAAAATAACATTAGGTATACATAAGGGTGTATCTTTAATGGCGTTTAATGTAATTTTTACTCAATTGCAAAATTGTAATAAAGTTATATTCTGATTTGATCTTAGAGAGACATTCATTAATTTATCGTTGTTTGGATAGGAGGTCTATTTTTGAAAAGAAAAATTGTATTACTTACTGTGAGAAAGTTTTTTCATTTTTTGAAATGAGATGATACTTAAATGTATAAAAAAATTTTCATTTTGGAAATAAAAAGTTGCTTAGAATAAGAAAAAATAATATTGAGAAATGTGTTCTATAAGAAGAGTGGAAAATATCTTTTTCTAAAAATTTATTATAGAATACATGTTTTGAAAAAAGTCTTTCTTTTTCTAAAATCAGAAAAATGATAAAAAAACCTTGAAACAAACACTTGCTTTTATAATTTTTCTTATTATAAAAGTGAACCTTCCATCCAAAAATAGCCTAAATTGGTGCAATGTAATCAATTTTGCTTAGTTTTGTCAATTGTTGGCAGCTAACAGTATATGGACATTCCATTAAAGTCGTAGGAGGTTTTAGTGATGATTGTTGGCCCTTTATGTCATGAGTCATGAAGTTCACATATTAGCGTAGTCCCGTCAAATATGCTTTGCGTTTTGAACTTTTTCTTGCTCCTAATTTTTAATTTTCTCCGAAAGCTTCAAATATTTTAGGGAAAAGAAAATAATTAAATAACTAAGAATAGTTCTACTATAAGGTAACCTTGCTTGACCATATGCAGTCGAGTCGCACTATCATCGCACCCCTCGTTGTGCGTCTTTACCGATGTTCTCATCAATTGAGCCTTTTCATTTTTTGAGCTCTATATTCTGTAAGGATTGTTCGTCATTGGGGCTGGGAATGTCGCCGCTTTCGACGAAGGAGGGTGAGGAATGGTTGGAACTGGCGATAGACTTATTGCTGGAATTTTTTTAAAGATTGTTTTGAAATGTTTTATAAAATAATAATTATGTGTGATAGGTTTTATGATGTATATCTTTTTAATCTTAACTGTTAAAATGAAATCAAAGAATCAAAAAATTTTTCCCTATTGATAGGAAAAAGTAGCATACCCCATAGTAGAATTGCGTATTTGTAAAATAAAAGTGATTTAAAAAAAGAAATAAACATAAAAATATATGCATAAAAAATTCTCTCATTATAAGATTTGTTAAACCTCAATACTCTATTGGGAAATAAATTTTCATTTTATTCTCTTCTCTTCTTAAATTACAATCTATTTGCATATCCAAAAGCTTATTTGAACCATGATCCAAATGTTTATGTGAAGATTTTTTTTTGTTCAAATAAAAAAATCCGAATCGTTATTTATTACCATTCAAACACGCGAGCTAAGCGAAGACTAGGAAAGTGGACAATCTTGAAAAATGATAAATGATGACCGTCGTACCTCAAGTTCTGAGACTAGTCAAGTTCTTCTCAACTGCATGGCAAAGAAACCAGAAGACATCTACGTCAAGTGATTAGAACAGCGATCAGGTAAGCCAGCAGAGATTAGATCGTCAATAAATCATGTAAGGCACACCAAAAATTGAACTTAAAAGAAAAAAAATTTAAATTTAATTATGTATTTAATTTATTAGTCTATTTTAAAATTTTTAATTCATGATTTATAATATTTTAAATTAAAAAACATTTTTTATAAATCTTTTTTCATAATAGAAAAATTATACTAACCACATTAAAAAATAAATAGAATTACAATTTTTAATATAAATTTAAACTTAATTTTTATCATCCAAATACTTTTAATTTAAAATAAAATTGTCTAATTCAAACTTTAATATCAAATACAAGATTTATTTTATAATTTATCTCATTTTAAACTTAAATTAAATTTTTTAATTCCTGATTTAAACGAATCTTGGATTTAGGGATTTGGTTGTCTGTTTTGGCATTCAAACATTCAAAAAAGTCGACTGAGAAGTCTGCGTAACTGGAAAAACAATTCATAAAAGGCTGCGAATATTTAGCATTTATTGTTCAAAACTTACTATACAAATTATTGTATCTTATCATTAAAGGGACATATAAATAGGGGATGAACGTGAGATTAAGCCCTAATTGCTATTTACACGCTCAACGTGTATAGAACTTTTTGTAATTCTCTCTGAAATAATGAAAACTCCAAAATTTCCTGAAAAATGTAGTCAATAAATCAAAACAAACCTCTATATAACTTTGGTATAACCTTTAAAAAACTTTGGTATACTCTACTCTCTTCAAAAAGTTTGATTGTTTTACCAAAAGTAATTCCAACGAGACAGGATTATTTTATTATTAGCGAATTTTCGCTGTCAACAATTACAACGTCACTCATTTGATTTTTTATTTTATTTCAAGCGTATATGTCACTCTGGCGACTATTTCCATATTGAAAGTTTTTTTATTTTATTTTGCTGCACAAGAAACGATTACTGTTCTAAAGCACTCAAGTTAGTCGTTGTGGATGACTACACGACTTCTGTTAAAGTCTTTACGAAAGTGTAGTTGCTTGACTGTTTTATTGATTTTTTTTATTGGATATATGTATAATTTTTAAATTAGCTGCTTGACTAATTCCTTATATAGATAGGGTGTATATTTTAAGAAATAAAAAAAATATCCTATTTGAAATTAGAAAGTTTTTTAATTTAAAAATAAAATGGTGTTTAGATAAATAAAAAAAATTTATTTTTAGAATAGGAAAGTTATTTCATAAAATTGGGTCCATTCCAAAAATAAGATGAGAAAAATGAATAAGGAAAAAATTATGTCAAATTTAGACCAAACTTTGTTAAAAAAGGTTCAACAGGAGAAATAAATGTCTTTTCAGATATAAAAAGATATTGATATCTATCATAGAGATAGGTAAAATTTAGTCAAACAATTTTTGGTTGACATTCACACCATGTCTAGATTTAGGCATGTCTTCGAAACAAACAGCAAGCTAACTCATGATGAGAGTATATATTCTCCCTTTATATATATATAAATATATATATTTTATGTATATCAAACATACATAGCTCCTTCATCAGATCAATGAGAAGTATTGTATAAATCTGTTTCAACAAAACATATTATTTAACATTTATCTTTAAAATCCAATTCCTTAAAAATAGAAGTAGAAAAAAAAAAGAGTACTCTTAAATCAACATTACCATGATATTTATGTAATCTTTAATAAAGAAAACAAAAGCTTGAAAAAGAAATCACATCAAAATTTCTATAATAAACAACGTGCCAATCATTTAACTTTTATGAAAATTACCAAAATAACCTTTTTTTTTTTTTTTATCAATTGATCAACATGACATAAATTTCTCCCTCTTTGACTAATTTGACACAAACTTTATTTTTATTAGTTTTATATCAAATTTTTATGCCACGTTAGTATAATGGTTTTTAAATTTGTGTTATTTATGTAGTTTCCTCTCAACTTCTGACATATACATAGAAAATATGTGGGTAAATGACCCTTTTTTAAAGAAATTTTTAAATAAATATCCTAAAATTAAGAAATGACCTTTTTTTAAATGGTCATAAATGATTGATCAATATTAATATACATTATTAATTGATTATGATTAATCAATGGCTACAGTCATTTTCTTAAATAAAAAAAATGATCATTTTTTAATAGAATGAATTATACTAACATCCCCGTGTTTTTCTAAAATTACAAAGACACCCTATTGACTAAAACTAATAATATCAACATCCCTTGACTTTTTAAAAAAATTACAGAGATACTTCATCTGTTAGTTGACAATAAGTTTGACCATAAATTTAACTGTTAATTATACTCAAAATACCAGAAATGCCCATTCTTTCATTAAAAAATGCCTTTAGCCATATGTCAAGTTATAAAATGATAATTTTATCCTTTTTTGACCCCAAAAATGATTTCTAATTGATTTTAAACATCTACAATTATAATATATGCTTTTTAAGTTATTTTTTGAAAATCTTTTTTTTTTAATTTATACATAGATATTTTAAAAATTAAGTAGTATATATATATTTATAACAAAGTAGTATATAATTATAAAGTATACTTAATTATGACAAGAATATCCAAAATATAATGTTTGTTTTTATAAAGAAAAAAAAAGTTATTATCAATAGTAAAATACTAACACAATAAAGAGTATTTAATCCTTTCAAATATAAACTTAACAAAGTTAATGATAAAAAGTTTTGGTATTATTAGTTTTGGTTAATAAGGTGTTTCTATAATCTTAAAATACTAGTGGAGTAGATAAAATAAAATAAAATACTAGTGGAGTAGATGAAGGGTACTAAATTGGAAGGTGACCAGCGTAAAATACAGAGTCAAATTTGTCCAGCTTTTCCATGTTAATCACAATCTGAATTAATTACTTTATTTTGACTGCTTTTTATTCTTTGTGGTCCCAATACACATAATATATATGTGGCCAACAGGTCAATTATAAAGCAAAACTTCTTTGGCGACATTGCAATATGTGATACGCCATGACCAAAAGTAAAAGTCTTCTTTGAAGCTTCGCTGCTCTCTTGTGCTCAATTTCAATGGCCTGTCATAAAGTGATTCATGGTCCACAAAAGCATGCCACTGATCAAACAGCATTTTCACTTGAAATATCGAAACGTGGTTTTGAATTGAAATAAATGTGTTTTCTTACCTAAGACAGATTATAACAGTACTGTAAAGACTTGCAGAAGAGCAAAAATAATACTTGTCGACTTTGACTGTAATTTGTTTGGATATCACTACAAAAGAAAAAATAAATATACATAATAAACTCACAACGTTTTTTGTTTATAATATTTTAATCATACTAATGTTTCGTTTGGTGAATGCATTGCATTTACATTATATTTGAATGTAATGCATTGAATACAATTTGTATTTAGAGGAAAAGTATTAGT
This sequence comes from Antiaris toxicaria, assembly GCA_035233585.1. Taxonomy (NCBI): domain Eukaryota; kingdom Viridiplantae; phylum Streptophyta; class Magnoliopsida; order Rosales; family Moraceae; genus Antiaris; species Antiaris toxicaria. The sequence continues at coordinate 48,202,810 of CP141158.1, forward strand.
ATTGTATTTAAATGTAATGTGTGTTTGGGTGAAAAGTATTTAAATTATATTTTAATAATAAATATGTGATGTGATGAGTAAAAGTAGAGAGAAAAAAAAGGAGAGAGAGAGGATATATGATGTAATTAATAAAAGTAATAGAAAAAGTAAAATAATAAATAGTGATTGTATTGGATTTAAAATGTGATGTGATTGGTATTTAAATATAATACTTTTATATTTGAGAAAAAATTCCATTACATTAAAATACAATAAAAAAAAACGTATACCAAACACACTATAATTTTATATAATAGTTTTTAGTCAGAAATTTATGACTAACGAACGTTCAGTCAAAATATTGTATTTTGACAAAAACTTTAGTTACAAGAATTAGTTTAGTCACACTAAAAAGTTTCCATGCGATTAAATATTACTTTTGATCATAAATATGCATGATTCTACCAAAGGTATATAATTAAAAAAAAATCCAACCAATAAGATTTTATTAGTCGTAGAAACTTTTTAGCGTGACCAATGCAAGACTCTAGTGAAAGTTATGATCACTTAAGATATGTGACTAAAAACATTTTATTATTACGTACTGTAAGTAAGCTGAGATGTACAGTAGTGTACTTCCTACTTATAATTTATATTTTCTGAGTTTAGGGTTTTTTTTTTTTTTTAAGTTTCTCTTTCTTTCCTTCTCTTTCCAACTTATATTACTAAAATGTATTTTATTTAATAAAATATATAAAATACGGAGACTAATTTAAATAATAATATATTTTTTTGATGGTAGCTCTGAAATAAATTATTAAGGAAATAAAGGCTAATCAAGTAAATTATTTAGTTATAATTAAAAATAAATATTTCTGCAATTTCAAGGAAAAATCCTTTTTTCGTCCTTTTGAAACTAATTATAATTTTTTATTATAGTGGTAAAGAACCTTAACAAAAGGGCATATAAAAGCTATGATATAGGACCTAAACCTTAGCTTTTATGTAAATATATTATAATATTTCATGACACCTTATTATAAAAAGTTATAATGAATATATATAATATAGCCAATATTTAATATTATGTTTTTTTTTACACTAAAAAGAGGAGGGGTGTTCTTGATACGAAAAGACAAAAAAAAAACCAAATAAAATATTTTTTTTCTAAATATATTATATTTTATATAATAAATTAACATATTAAGTTTTAAAATTAATTCAAAATACTGTTGCTTAAAAACATAAAAAAATTAAACATATATTCGAATGCTTTATTCAAATATTTGATTTATATATTAAATATTATTTAATTAATAATTTAAACATTTATATTCATATATTTTTCTTTAAATATCTTTGTATCAAATATTTACTAAACATAATATTTTTCCTTTAAATTTCTCTAATAACCACTCTTTTTCTCAGTATACTGTAAATAATAATCTTTTTTTACTAAATAATTATGTCTTTTTACCTAGAAAAAAAAAAATAAAGAAGAAAACACAAAAAAAAAAAAAATAAAAGTCAAGATAATTTAGTGTATTCTGCTGCAACGTGACAGGTATTTTAGTTCATGACTAATCAAATGTGATATTAATCATACCAAAATGCCAGCGATTAAATATGACATAGCAAACTTGGAGTGTATATAGTAAAGTGCTACCTGACAATTGAAAATCAGCAAATCTCATTAGTATATTCCTAGAGAATTCCAGGACATGGTATAATTAAATCCCCCCTTCCTCGGGTTATAGAGACAATACTAATGAGTCCTTGTTATACGACCAGTCAAATATACTATTATTATGAGACAAGTTTAACATTTCCACAACCAGTCAAATCTAATGTTATAAATTAACAACTTTTCTTTACCTCCACCTTATCACAGTGAAATTCTATGGTGGGAGGATACGGTGGGTAACACATGCTTCAGTTTAGTTTTATTATTTTTTTAGCAGGGTAGGTTTTAATTTACTTGAACCTTTAGCCGCAAACGTTGAAATACTACAAATTACAACGGAAGTGTTCGCTTTTTTTTTTTTTTTTTTTGTAGAAGGGACACATATTCTAACCCCCTCTCTCTCTCTCTCTCGAAAATGATTTTTAGTCGCTTGCAACACTATAAAGACCTCTCTTGTGCATGGCTTGTTAAAGCACACAGCCACAATATTATTCATCTCTTCATCTCTCAAAAGCTATCAACTCTTCACCGTATTTGTCTTAATTAATTACAAGCTTTCTCAATCCTATCAATGGCCTCCCAAACCAGTACCCTTCTTTACCCCTCTGATCATGTCACTGACTTTGTCATAAACAAAGGCAATGGAGCAAAGGGTCTCTCAGAAACCGGCATCAAAACCATCCCCAAACAATACATCCAGCCACCTGAAGAGAGGACCATGAATAAGGTCATGGTCGGAGAGTCTATTCCGATCATCGATGTCTCTAACTGGGACGACCTTGAAGTAGCATCGTCCATATGGGACGCTGCGGAGAAATGGGGTTTCTTTCAGATCATCAACCATGGCGTGCCCATGGAAGTGCTTGATAACGTCAAAGAGGCGACATACCGCTTCTTTGACTTGCCTGCTGAGGAGAAGAACAAGTATTCCAAAGAGAATACCGTGTCCAACAATGTTCGATACACCACCAGCTTTATTCCTCAAGTAGAGAAGGCTTTAGAATGGAAAGATTACCTCAGTCTCTTTTATGTTTCTGAGGAAGAGGCCAATAGTTTGTGGCCCTCTGCTTGCAAGTAAGAAAAGAGTGAATTCATGCATATGCATATACATATTCACATACTAACCACCGTGAGATCACTGGCTTATATTTTTCATAATCAATATATACTTAACAATACCTGCGAACTTATTCATAAATATTGTATATTAGCTAATAACTTTTTTATATTATTATCTTTTTTTTTTTTCAGGGATCAAGTGTTAGAATACATGAATCAGAGTCAGAAAGTCATAAGCCAACTGTTAAGTGTGCTAATGAAGGGGTTAAACGTGACAGAAATAGATAGCGAAAAAGAAAAGCTCTTATCAGGTTCAAGGAGGATTAACCTTAATTACTATCCTATTTGTCCGAATCCGGAGCTCACTGTGGGAGTGGGTCGTCACTCGGATGTCTCCACATTTACTGTACTTCTTCAAGATGATATCGGCGGGCTTTACGTGCGTGTTGAAGGTAAAGATAGTTGGGTCCATGTCTCGCCGATAAAAGGGTCTTTAGTTATCAATATAGGTGATGCACTGCAAATATTTAGCAATGGTCGATACAAAAGTATTGAGCATAGGGTCGCTGCAAATAGAACCAACAATAGGATCTCAGTTCCCATATTTGTTAACCCAAGGCCAACCGATATCATCTCTCCCTTGCCTGAAGTGGTTGCTAATACTGGAGAGAAACCCATCTACAAACCAGTTTTGTACTCAGACTACGTCAAGCACTTCTATAGAAAGGCGCACGATGGAAAGCTTACTATTGATTTCGCAAAGATTTAATGCTTTTCTATGTTCTGATTAGAATAAACTTGCTTTCTATGTGTAGGTGATTAAATAAATTAGAAGTGTCGAAATATGTAAGATGTCCTGTGAAACAAAAGTGAATGAGATTTTATTAATCTCTAATATTCCAGAGACATTTCTTACACCACTAAAGTTTATGTACTTTCATCCTACGTATAAAGTCAAGTTTGGGATCGTCTTAATATGATTTGTACGTAATAATACTGTTGTTTGGAGACAAAAGACTCGGCTGCGACTTGTAGTTGTAGGTTATAAACTGCTGCTGCGCCAAGGTTGCCGATAACTGGTGCCAAAGAAACAACTCTAGGTATTACTTAACTAGTCCAAGACAGGCTTACCCGGTATTACTTAATTGTAATAATCTTTGAGTACTACATAATGGTATATTTTAATCATACTATAGTCTTAAAAATCGACTTTGGGTTTATCGAGCAAAATTGAGTTTAGAAAGTCGAATTCCATTCTTTTTTGATGGCCTCTAAAAAAGCTTTAGTTATTTTGATTAGCGCGCACACACACTCTCTCTCTCTCTCTTTCTCTCTTTCTCTCTCCCCTTAGTCCAGCAGTAATTACAGGCCCGCGCCGCAGCACTGGTTCTCTGTAAATATATATATATATATATAAATATATATACAGCAATGTTTCTTTATAAGCACCGCGACCATTATTTTTTTGGCACCGCGGGCTCTAAAAAATATATGTTATAGGCAGTTTTATTAAAAATTTCTTAACTTTATAGCAATTAGGAATTTAGAAAAACTAATTTCGTAAAAAAAAATTTTCTTTTGTAATATCTAAAATTTTCATGCTCGGCTTGGATACTAGTTTGGCCAGTAAGGGGTCTGTTTCCCTAAAAATCCACGGGTGGGTGGTTGGAAAAATTGCTTCTGCGGTTTTTGAAAAACAACCGCAATATTGTTTTAGAGTTAAAATCTTCCAATGTCTATTTCTTTTAAAAGCATACTTGACATATATATTTATCTTTTAACCGTTGGGCTCGCAATCCAAATCAAAATTTAAGAGGTTCAAAATGCTGCTACAAAACTGGATAGAAAACCTGCCCATTTTCCAGCAAACTTCATAACTTGCTATAGATTTCACCAACTGTTTGTGCAGTTTTTAAGCAGTTTTAAAAATAAGAAATTACTCAGTAAACCAGACGCATCACATCATCCTGTTTATATGATACACCTGTCCAATAAATGATTAACATTTAGGTGATTTATTAATATCAGTTATGTTTTAAATTCCTAATTACTATTTTCATTTTTAACAAATCTCAACTTATTTGAGTGAATAGGATAACTAACATTAACAAATTATTAAGATGTTAATTATTCATTAGACGGGTATACCATGTAAGCAAGATGACGTAGTACATCCGATCTACTGAATAATTTCTCTAAAAACTCTTATAAATCTAAATTTTTATAATAGAAATCATGACTTTGGATCATTGATTTTGTCTATACCTTTACACTTACTCAACAAACGTATTTCGTGCCATTTCTAGACTATTGGTCATCTTTTATAGTCTGGTCACATAATCATGAACTTAAAAACAACAAAATCAAAATTATGAGCGTATCCATAAAACAACAATAATCAAATAAAAATAAAAAATCCATATTTCCAACAACCATGAGTTTATAGTTTTACCTTAGGGAGCGTTTGGTAAACACATTACGTTTTAATTGCGTTTGAATATAATTCTTTCTTGAGTGTTGTATTTGGTTGAAAAGTATTTGTTTTGTATTTGAATTAAATATGTGTTTAGATGAAAAGTATTTTAGAGTTGAAAAGTTGATGTGATTGGTAAAAGTAGAGATAAATAGTTAGGGTTGAAAAGTTCATGTGATTGTTTTAAAAAACTTTTGAATAGTAATTGTTTTCTTAGCACTGTTGAAAATGATTGTATTTAAATGTAAAACTTTACGTTTGGTGTAAAATTGATATTCGTAACACTAAAAAACGTGTACTAAACGTACTCTTAATGTGGGACGCTAGATTACCCTATTAAACACTAACCAAAAAGCTACTACGTAAAACAAAATTTCAATTAATTTCTAGCTCATAAAATCTGTGGGTTATAGAGAAGAAAATACAAGTTTGAGTCAAGGCCACATCTAATTTTGGGAGTGTTTGTGTGGCAGTTTTTGGAGTGACAGAGAATTTTTGCTTAAAATTTTGTTACATATGGTTTGCTTATAGACCATATCTAATGATCCATGAGTAACTTATTAATCACGGTCTAGACACACTTACCGGGAGTAAATCAATCTAATCACCCTCAACTAAAATTAAAATCATAGTCAAATGAGGCGTCAACAGTCATGGTACTTAATCTATCCAAGGTTCATTATAGGTAATCAGTTGAATTTTCCTTGCTTTTGACCATGGGTATGCGCACATGAGAGGGGGTTTTTGTCGAATTTTTGCTTCGACCAAGCCATTAATCTTTTGCACCAATCAATCTCTAGTCATTAGATCATAAATTTCTATTTTCTTGAATTAAATTGATAGATCTTCTAACTAGTTATCTCATAGATATTGTTAGATCCGTTTTTATAATATTTACCAAATTTAATTAATTAATCAAATTAATTTATTATCAAAAGCAAGTAAATAAATAACACAGACAATTTTAATGAGATTCGGTTTTCCTACTCCTCGAGTCCACGCCCAGACATTGAACACTTCACTGACTACTAAAAGATTACAAGCACTAATGGACTTATGTAATCTAAGACTCCCTCTTTGTTGTTGCCACCGATCGTTTTGAATTCAGTTAATGAATACGTTCAGCAAGATCCTCTTCTAAGCATATATTGAAATCCCTTCAACTGCTGTTGTCTCCTCCCAAAGACTTCAAATCTTTCTTCCGAAAGACGTAAATAATGTAGAAAGCTTCAAAATCACCAAGGACTTAAAATCACATGATCAAAACTCTTGCTCTCTATCTCTATGACGAGTATTGTGAGCCCTTATATAAAACTTCAAAGATCTCCTTCAAAATCTCAGATTTATTTTGAATTTTGAAGATACTACAGATAATATTGTAATATTTATTGTAACATCCTTAAAAATTCAAAATTCAAATCTTCCAAATTTTAAATCACATATATGCTTCAAATATCATCCAGAATATATCTGCCTGTTTTCCCAATTAAAAATCGCAATATATATAGGTAAATCTTGGGTTTTTTAAAATCTTAATTTAAATAGAATTAGAAAATCTAATTTAAATTAGTTTATCCTTTTTCAGGCTTATCCACATTTTAACTAACTCTCCAAATCCTGATTTACTGTGATTCTCTCAATCCCAATCGAATTTTCACAATTCTGCAGCAAAACTCGATATTGCAGCAGATGTTGTAACATCCTGTAGCACATTCTGCAAAACCTACATAAACTCTTACAAAACCTGCATAAACTTTCAATATTTCTGGTTTTTCCTAAATTGCCATAAATGCCAACACTAAAAAACCTAACAATCTCCCCCTTTGGCATTTTTGGCTCAAAACAAAAACATAACATAAGTAAGTGTTTCAAAATCAAATAATTACATCAAAATGAAACCAATAACCAAACTGCTAAAACCAAAACCAAAAACCAAAAATTATACTTACGCTACTCCCCCTAAATATATCACTACCCCTTTTTGACTAATAAATACCAAAGTCTAACTTCAAAAAGCTATACTTTTGAAACTAACACATGCTTCCCCTTAATATCATCTTCTTAAGCACATGTTTCTCATGTCATCTTTGCAAAAACAGCTAAAGTAAAATTTGTATCATTATCAACCTAAACCTGCAAAAGATGCATTGAAAAACAAGCCACAAATTTGAAGAATTTTTGATTTGGGGTTAGTTAGAGAGATGAAAATTGGATAGAAAGAGGGATAGCAAATAAACATAAAATATGAGATATAAAGCCATCAAACTTGAGAAAAAAAAACTAAAAAAACTGTAAAACTAGTGTATCTCCCTTCAAAAATAAAATGTCATCTTGCATTACCTCTAAAAAAAATCAAAACAGAGAGACGCACAGCGTTGTAGCATATGTTGCAATATCTCATGAAACATTATAGGCAAATTCCCAAGCTTATGAAACAAATGACACAAACCTTTTTTTTTTTTAATGACATAAAATCATAAGACTAAATGCATGAAACACACACAAATGCAGAAGAATTTCACATAGACTATAGCACACAGAAATATTAGATAACCATGTTGTTGTAGAATTTCAACTCAACTGTTAATCTAATCTCACCTCAGTCCTTTGTATGTGTGTGTGAATAAGCTTTCACTCCTAATCATTCACTACATGGATGAGTTTATGCAAACCAATGAGTATAAATCGACCTCTAGATTGTGTAATGAGAGAACTTCATAAGCTTACTTTTACTACCACTCTCCACTAATGTCAGCTACATATCATTTAGGATCATTAGAGCTTTTTCCATACATGATGAAGGGCTATGGTTCAGGTTGGATATTGGATATTGATGTGGTTAAAAACACCCATAAATTCTGAAACTACTTTTGGATTGTTACAAACTGCACTCTCTTTCAAATCCTTGAAATCAACTTTTATTTTGCCCTTTTCATTTTTCATTCATTTTTTTTCTCATTCATATATATATATATAACATCCCAGACATTTTTTTTTTGTTTTATACAACATTTTTTTTTTAAATTTGACAAAGGATGTATTCATTTTTTTTTTTACTTTCACTTTTTCACCTTCAAAATAACACATCTTTAATCATTATAATCCAAGAGAGACCAAACATGTAGATGTGTGATGGTCAAGGTTAGGAAAAGATATGTATGGATTGGTTAAGTGTGGATGACAAAGGAAAGATAAATGTTAGGCTCAAAGGGGTGAACTATGGATAAAAGATATATAGGTAGGCTTGAAAGGCTCAAACGATCCAAAGATGGCCTAAATCACATCCTAAATTCTATGTAACATGGGATTTCGCCTCGAGTGATAATCAAAAACAAGTTCTAGTGTCCTATGAGATCATGAAGATCACAGAAGTTTACATAAACCTTCTCTAAGCAAGAAAAAAAAAATCAAGAGATCAAGATTATGTGCTAGTAAAGGCAAAGAACCATAGCAAAATTAAACCAACAAAAAAGTCAAGCACACATAAGAACATAACCTTCATCAATTTCTAAGAGCTATAATTAGTTCAATCTAATGCAATTATAATCCCTAAATATGAACTCTATAAATGATAAAAACAATAATAATTTTTTTTAACACAAAAAAAACTTAAATGCAAACCTAATATGCAATATAATGCAAAGACAGAAAAACACACTCACATCATGCAAAACTCTAATAATATATATTTTAAAGGCATAGTCCTTACTAAATCAAGAGCCTTGGTAATAATACCTGCTAGTTAACTTTGTATTGCAATATATTCTAGAACAATGGTCTTGTTTTTCAATAAAAACATGCTTTTAAAGAGTTATAATTAACATAACAACTAATATCAAACTTTCTTATCCAAACTTTTCGAGAAAAATTATTTTGCAAATTAGTTTTGAACTTAGGTGTAAATCTTGACTTAACAAAATATAGTTGATTAACAATCATTCCTCTTTTTAAAGCATTTAAATACTTAAAAAATTTAGGTCTTATTTATCCAGGTATACTGCAATAATGACAAGTAGGAACAAACCTCTTGAGCTTAAGCCTTGGAGGTACAAGTCTAGATTTCTTACCTGGATCTAATTCTGGAACGAAAGATGATGTTTCTTTCACAAACATAGTCTTGGATGAAGAGGCTTCACCTGTATAGCCTAAGCCATGATGATCTCCACAAGATTTACTAATTAACAAGATGTGATCGAGTTTGCCTATTCCCGAATTGAGCATCTTTAAGGACTTCTGAGTTTTCTCTAATTTGATTCGAGTGTCTTGAAGCTTTTTATCTTTCTTGGTAACCTGAACTTCATAGTTAGCCATTGCCTTCTTTAGAGAATTTCTTTCATTTACTAATTCAGTCACATGATCTTCCAATTTCTTGTTTAATTTGCACAACTGAATCCAATTGAAGTACATCTTCTCATATGCCTTCTCAATTTCACTATCACTGAGTTCTCATCATCATTACAACATTCAGAGTCAGAATAGTAAAAACTATCGACTTCAGTAGATGTTTCATTCAGTGTGCTAGGAGATGTTGCCACACTGCTTGATGTGCCACCAAATGTTGTAATATGTGTTGACACAACAGTTAAGCAGTCTGTAAGTCTTGTTTCTGTGCAACCAGTAAGAGCTATGTGATTGATTAAATTATCTTCACATTCCTCTTGACTACCTTCAGATTCATCATCACTCCAGGTCGTTTTCAAAGACTTTCCCTTCTTCTTAAGTGTGTTAGCACACTCCACTTGAATATAACCAAAGCCTTCACATTCACAACACTTGATTCCTTTACCCTTTTTCTTGGAATCAAGGGTATTTGGAGTTACTTTTTCCTTTTGAAAATTATTAGGTTCTCTAGAATTTGAAGCCTTATTCTTTTCATTCATCTTTTTCAAAATTTCACTAAAAATCAAGGTAAGAGATTCAGTTAAGTCTACATTGTCATCAACTTCTTCTTCATCAATAGAATTTTGACTCTCCGCTTGCAGGGCAATGCTTTTTGGCTTCTTGTTTTGCTTCAAATTCATCTCAAAGGTCTGTAAAGAGCCCATTAATTCATCCAATCGCATGGTGCTCACATCTTGGGCTTCCTCAATGGCCATTACCTTATAAGCAAATTTCTCTAGTAAAGATCTCAACGTCTTTTTCACCAATTTTATCTTAGAATATTTTTCACCTGGAGCAAAAGTTTTGTTAGTAATATCGCATAATTTAGCATTGAAATCAGCTATTATCTCACTTTCAAGCATCTTGAAATTTCCAAATCGTGTTGCCAGAATTTGGAGTTTTAACATCTACACTGCAGTTGTCCCTTCATAAGCAGTCTTTAGAATAGTCCATGCTTCCTTGGCCATCTCACAAGTGGAAATAAGCTTGAATTGATTGGCATCCATAGCATTAAAGATTGCATTCAAAACCTTTGAATTATTGTTTGTCAATCTATCTTCATCACTAGACCATGTTATTTCAGGCTTCAGAATAGTTTTGCCTTCATTATCCTTGGTAGTGGGGTGTATCCAACCGGTTAAAACAGCTCGCCATGCTCTCTCATCAAGTGTCTTAATAAAAGACTTCATACGTCCCTTCCAATAAGGGTAATTAGTCCCATCAAGTAGTGGAAGGTGTGAAACTGATCCTCCTTCACACAGAAAATCCATGCCTGCAAAATAAATCAAATCTCAAAATCTAACCAACAAAAGATGTTAGTAACCAGCTCTGATACCAATTGTAAGATCCGTTTTTATAATATTTACCAAATTTAATTAATTTATCCAATTAATTAATTAACAAAAGCAAGTAAATAAATAACATATGCAATTTTAACAAGGTTCGGTTTCCCTACTCCTCGAGACCTCGCCTAGACGTTGAACACTTCACTAACTACCGAAAGATTACAAGCACTAATGAACTTATGTAATCTAAAGACTCCCTCTTTATTGTTGCTGTTGATCGTCTTGAATCTAGTTAATGAACACGTTCAGCAAGATCTCCTTATGAGCATATGTTGAAATCCCTTCAACTGCTGTTATTTCCTCCCGAAGACTTCAAATCTTTCTCTCGAAAGACGCAAATAATGTAGAAAGTTTCAAAATCACCAAGGACTCAAAATCACACGATCAAAACTCTTGCTCTCTATCTCTAGGACGAGTATTATGAGCCCTTATATAGAACTTCAAAGATCTCCTTCAAAATCTCGGATTTATTTTGAATTTTGAAGGTATTATAGATAATGTTGCAACATTTGCTGTAACATCCTTAAAAATTCAAATTTCAAATCTTCTGAAATTTAAATCACAGATATTCTTCAAATATCATCCAGAATATATCTATCCATTTTTCCAATTAAAAATCGCAATATATATAGGCAAATCTTGGGTTTTTTGAAATCCTAATTTAAATAGGATTAGAAAATCCAATTTAAATTAGTTTATCCTTTTTCAGGTTTATCCACATCTTAACTAACTCCCTAAATCCTAATTTGCCATGATTCTCTCAATCCCAATCGAATTTTCACAATTCAGCAGTAAAACTCGATATTGCAGCAGATGTTGTAATATCCTGTAGCACATTTTGCAAAACCTGCATAAACTCTTGCAAAACCTATATAAACTTCTAATATTTCTGGTTTTTCCTAAATTGCCATAGATGCTAACACTAAAATACATAACACATATAAAACTCAATAGTTAAGTTTTTGATATGTTAATTGAGATGACAGTAATATTTTATTTGTCCTTTAATATCTTGGTTACTAAGTTTCTGTACTGCTAAAAAAATAGTATAATTTTTATTTGTGTAATACTTGACCTTCAAGTTTTATTTTTATTTTTTTTTTATTTTTTTATTTTTTTATTTTTTTATTTTTGCTAGAAGGGAAAAGGAGATCGATAGTCTTCTCATGCCTCCGTCTTAGTGGTCATTGGATGAGTCCACTGGTCACACCAGTGGAATAAGAAGTAATCTAACCTTAGATCTTTAAAACTAATAGACCTCATACTTCAAAAGCTCGAGACCTGATAGAAATAAAAGCTCTAAATAGATCTTCTTTAATGGTGGTGGCCTTCAAGTTTTTAGACTACATAAAAGGTAGAGTAAAATTTTCATCTATCTTTATACTTGCTCACCAAGTTTCTACATTGAAAAAGGTTGACTGTATAATTTTCATCTGTCTTTAACTAAAGCGGCTAATTCCCACTTATTACTCTGTCAATATTGTTGGTTTTTTGTGTATAAGGATTAGACATTATACCATGATTTATGTTGATTAGTAACATTATTTTTACCTTTTAAAATGAAAATAAAAAAAAAATATTGTGACATTATATTATGTGACCTCAAATTAATTTTTCACATTATAAAGCTTAATTAATCTTATTATAACTTATATCACTTAGTCACTTTATATTTATCTTCAATGAAAATGTTCTGACATTATATTTATATGTGACATTTTATTAAATTCTTACATTGAGATCATATATTTGATCCTACTATGATTCTAATCAATTGGTTACATATTGGAAATGTTGTGACATTAATATGTAACATTTTATTAAATTGTCACATAACGAGATCATATATTTGATCCTACTATAATTCATATCAACTGGTCACATTATTTTAAAATATTGTGACCTTTAATTATGTGACATGAAAGTAAATTATCACATCATGAAAATATTTTAACATTTCATTTCATGATTTTAGGTTATAAATATAACATATAGTTTGATATATAAGAATTTTGGCAATTACAATCTGCTTACACTATTTATTCACTCTAGAAATGATGTCAAGTTACTAATTTTGTTCACAATTGTAGGCGTAGCTGGGAAGAGACATGTTTATTAGACGTTTCGGCCTTGGCGCCATTATATATGTTTAAGTAAATAGCGGTTTAACTCATAAGATTAATTAAGAAATATTGAAGTCATTGAAAGGTGAGTTAGTTGAGTTAAAGTGTATCTAATTTGTAAGTTAAAATATATGAAGACTTTAATGCATCACTTGAATTATTAAAAATAAGTCGTTAACAGATAATTAAGCTATATTTAATTTATAAAGTTTCTTTTATGCCCTTCTAAATGTGATATTGACTCAAGTAAATTAAGAAGGGAAGCCAATATTAACACCAAAATTAACGCATTAACTAAAGTGAGAATAGTAAGTTGAAGAATCTAGATCATAGTAACTTATACAAAGATCTTATATCTTTATAATATTATATTTTAATAGATCAATCTATATTATAGAATATTACATTATCTTCTTTTGGTTTTGTGCATTCAAAATTAGTTTGCTGAACATTATATTTAATTGTTATTGTCTAATTTCTTACAATATCTTTAAATATATATATAATTTCAAACAATATAATCCCACTATGTTATCTTCTTCACCTTTCTGTTTGACTGACAAATCGATTATTTATTGAATATTGACAGTTTTTCAATGCCAGCATTTTTCTAAATTAATTTTTCATTTTTTGTGGAAAATTTATTTTACGTTTCATTCATGCGCATTCCTATTGTGGTTTTGGAAATGGAGACTGCTATTAAAGGTCATTCTTAGATTCGGCGTATATTCAATGGCAAGAATAGATTTAGGTTGCACAATTGCTTTTGTGGGATTTATTGACAAACTAGGAACGCTTAAAACTTAGAAAATTATTAGACTTGAAGATTTTGCATTAAGTGTAAGGTGTGATGCCCATAATTCTCACATATAAGTTTAGTCAATAATAACACATTTGCATTGTATTTTCATAATATTTAACAATTATTGATACAAAATTATTAGTTAATGTCATAATTTCATTAATTATATTTCAGTTAATGGTGTAGTGTGAAAACTCAATGCTCTCGTGCAAGAAGCTCGATGTGTTAATTAAAAAAATAAAATAAATATAAAAAAAGAAATATTTAATTATTGTCGTTGCTATTGTCATTATGATTATGATAATGACTATGACTATTATTATTATTATAGTTCCATTGATAATATATCAAGTGTGTATTTGCATTTGTTATTAACATATATATAATAGTATTTAGAAAGTTGGAGAATTTCCTAGAACCTATCTATAGTCTCCTTCTCCCCCAAAATGGACTTTTGATGTCAGCTACTAATTGTATAAGTTTGTCTCATTATTTATTCACAAAAAAATAATAAAATAAAAAGAAAAAGGGGGAAAGAAGTGGAACTGAATAGCAGGTTCTACAATATTCTACATTGTTGATGACTCATCCTTTCTTTTTTTTTTTTTTTTTCTCATCCTATTGCTCTATTCATACTAATCAAAACCCATCCATTTTCCCTTTTTTTTCACTAAAAATTTTTTCTACTCCACTTCATTGTCGAAATTTTTTGCGAAGTTTTTAATAGCTAGATATAGCTGTTGGTTTCCACAACTTTAAAGGTGAGCTCTTTATATGTCTATTTTGTATTGGAATTATCTTTTATATTACCTTTAGAACCATGCATATTGTTTTTCGTTAACTCTCCTTCTCCATACATATTGACAAATATTAGATGAGATGGTTGATATTTTGGTGTGTATATGTATATACACACACATATATCTTAAGAGATATTCGTTTTGATTTCTATTAATTGAATAATAGTAAATATATATTTATATATGGGTATGTGAGTATAAGCTAGAGAGTTAAATTTTGTTTCTACTGTTTCTTTTGTACTAATTAAGTATCCTTATTTATTGGAAAAGATGATTGTAGTTTATGAAGTTAGTCCTAAAAGTAAACATTTGTAGCAGTATTATGATTTTGGGAGGAGATCATATATGATAATTAAAATTGAAAGCTGGCTTCTCCTATTTCAAGCATTTTTTTTCTATTGATAATATTGGAGATAAAGTAATTTAATGGTTTAGTGATATGAATTGTAAATTAAGAACACTTGTTGTGACTATTTATTTGTTGATAAGTGCTTACTTTGACTTTTAGGTATATTAATCTTTAAAGTATATATGGCTCCAACCTATATTTTAATATGGTGCATGTCATATTACTACAACAATTAGGGTTTTTTGTGTGAACAGAATATCATCACAAAAGGTATAAAGTCGTCGCAAATGTATATTTTGCAACGATAAGTCATTGTCATAATTACAATAACGATGACAGTCATCACTAAAAGTGTCATTGTAAATACGTTGTCGAAAGATCGGTCGGGCTGACATGACAGCCATTTCTTACGACGACAAAAATGTAAGATGTCATCGTAAAAAGATGTGAATGACTAATTATTTGCAACTTATATGTCATCACTAATAGTGATTAGTGAATTAGTATTTGCGACGACATTTGTCGTCATAAATAAATTTTATTTTATTTTGTATAATATTTTTAATAAATTATTATTATTTTTTAATTTAATAATTTTATTGATATATGTTATTGTTATATATATAAATTCAAAATTAAGTAGAAATATGCGAATTATAATAATAAAAATAAATCATAATATTAAAAAAAATTAAATCAAAATCATACATTTATTAAAAAAAAACCCCAATAAATAAAGTATAATATATTTAATTGTAAAAAAAATACATAAATAATAACTAGTGATTCAATCTCCTAAGTTAGCAGCAGCACCACTAGCATCATCATCGTCATTGTCGTCATTGTCTGCAGTAGCTAAAGGAGACAGAGAACCTAGAGGGACATATCGCTCGGGTGGGGGGACAGTTGGGAATCGAATATCTGGACATATCTTAGCCAACATCTGCTGTATAATCTTATTGTTCTCGTACAACTGCAGATTTTGCTTATACTGTCGTCGCAAGTACTTTTTTATGTGTAGGTCAACACGAGTTGTAAATCTGCCATCGGACGATGAACTAGAAGATGAAGAAGCGCTAGCGTTAGAGACAATTCTGCGCGAGAGTGTTGTGCCTACACCAATCTTATGACCTCTGCGTGTACCCAAGACATGCTCCATAATGCTTTCCTCATCTACAGATGTTGGCACAGATGATCTAGAAACAAAACATGTCCTTTGGATTTCCCTTTCCCCTTCCAATGCATGCTATAATTAAAAAATAAACACATGTTATAAGTATAGGATTTTAGTTTGAATAAGAAATTATAATATTAAAAAAACCTTAAAAATGTCTGCTCAGCTTGGGGGTTAACCCAAGTATCCTGAAGATGATGCATGTCAGCCCAATTATCTATGGTAAATATCGACTGTTGAGTCCCCATGTTGGCCTATCCAATATCTTAAATGTGTTAGTATATTATTATTCTATTACTAAAGAAAAGTTTACATACAATAGGAAATTAACAAAATCTTACTAACCTTCTTCTGACGATGTTGAGTAATCGATATGCGGTCATGTAAGCTAGACCACTTCTAGCTGCTGCTATTGCCTTTGTTTATCTCTGACTTTTTCTATTTATAATTAATGTCAATGTTAGTAAAAACGAATTGATTATATATAATAAACCACCAACTTAATTGATCTAGAATTACTTGGAACTTGTCGGACATAAAACTGTCGCAGCAAGGACCCCAGTGATCTTGATTCCTAAGGTTAGTTGGGGGGTGGCTCTAACTGCCTTTTGATCTGCTGCCCCACCAGGAGATTTGAAATGGCTATAGAGATTGCTCTTCCAATCTTTGTAGCATTTGGAAGCATCCCTATCAACTAAAGAATGGAGGATACCGTCCTTGTAGGTGTAATAAAGATCAAACCAGTCCTGCAATACAATAAACATGTTAATTGATTTTATTATGAATATCTTTTAAAAAAAAGTTAATAAGAGTGAAGTTAAGTAATACCAACGTGCGCTCCTGAATTTCTCTTTTGTGACGGGGATTAACATCTTTCTAAGCATTGTGATATGTTTCACATATATATCTAGTGTGAATACCGACCGTACTATCAAACCAGGGAACATATTCATCAAGTGCCTTCCAAGTACCTCCATCTTCATAAAATTTAAGGCTAATCTTTCTGTCTCTCGTCACTTTTGCTATGATCTCATGACCTTTTGCCTTCCCTCGACTTCCACATCATCAAAGCGTGACGTCTGCAGCTGTGAACACAAATCAAAGGTAATTTAGTATAATGTTTATTGATTTTACAATAATGATTTAATAATTTTAATAAAATTGTAATTAAAGTAATTATAACATACCTGACTCGTAATGTGATGGCAATCTAGAAGAGCTAGGTGAAGGCTGCGCTCCCTCTAAAGAGCCAACTGACATCATGACTAGACCAAACATATCAACCTGTTAACAAATTAATGTAGTTAAATAATATATTTGAATTCATACATTTTATATATTAATGTTTGTTTGTAAGATTAAAATTATAAGCAACAATCAACAATTGCAATACATATTTTAGTTTTATACTTTTTTTATTCTAACTAAATTTTTAATTGTATACTTTTTTTTAATATAATTCATTATTTATAATATTTTTTTATTATCAATTTTTTAAATGCTTATTAATCGTTTATTTAAATTTTTATAAACTAATTTTTTATAATATTTATTTTATAATTTCATAGACTTACTTTTTTTTAGATTATATCAATTTATTTATTTATTTATTTTTAATAAATCATATTTATTATTATTTAATTCAATTAAATAATATTATACTTTAGTATTTCATTGTAATTATTCATGTGTTTATTTTTTAAATATTTACATAATTAATTTTATAATATGGTGTATATATCATTCTTTTTTAAACTAATTATTACACTTTCCACATAAATATTCATTTCATTTACAATTTCAACATTTGTTTATAATTATTAATTCTTTTAATAATATTATTATTTTTAAATTATTATCAATTTTTATCATTTATCCATAAATTTAATTTTTTTTAATTTTACTAATAAATTTCAAACTTTTTTTACTTAATCAACCATAATTTTTATTAGTTTTATCTAACCAAATTGAATTATTAATTTAACATATTAATTTATCAATATATATTTTATATAAATAATAATAAACGACAAAACTAAAACTTTTTCCAACAAATCAACAAGTCTTACCTATGTATAAAATTTGTATTTTTTTATTTTTGTAACTATAAAGTTACAAATCATAACATAGAGAACAAAAAAACTATATATTTAATTTTATATAAATTTATGATGTTTTACAAAAATTTATTATTTTTTTATTCTAAATACATTTTTAGTTTTACACTTTTTTTTCCTTTAAACATATTTCAACATTAATATTGATTTTTTTTATTTTATCATCAAATTTTTTGTAAATGCTTTTTAATCATTTATTTAAATTTTTATCAACAAGTTTTTTCTAATCTTTATTACATAATTTCACGTTCGTACTTTTTTATATTGTATCAATTTATTTATAATATTTAATTTAATTAAATATTATTATAATTAAGTATGTATTTATAATTGTTTATATGTATTATTATAATTATTATTGTGACGGATGTATATATATCATTAATTTTAAATCTATTTAATTTTTATTTATAATTATAAATTATGATCAAAATATTATTAATTTTAAGTTATTACCAATTTTTTTTATTCACCCATAAATTTAAAATTTTTATTTATAATTATAAATTATGATCAAAATTTTTTTGCTTAACCAATCTTAATTTTTATCTATTTTATCTAACCAAATCTAACATCAATTTAACAAATTAATTTTTCAGTATAGATTCTCTAATAACAATTTAATCATTTAATATACATCAATTTAGTATTAACAAACAACAAAACCAAAATCCAACAACACACTATAATAATACATCATCACAATCTAGATATTAATCTTTATATATCCAAACACAACAAATAATTTAATATCAACATCAACAAAACATAATTTCATTAAAAAACAAAAAAAAATAAAACTTACAAAAATCCAAACCCACTAACAACGAGGGTTGCAAGCGGCAGCGACAAGAGATGCTGGAAGAGGCGGCAGTGACTAGTAGCGATTAGAGAGGTGGCAACAATGGTTGTAAGGGACAGCAAAACAAGAGAAAAAAGAAGAAGAATGGGAGAAAGGTTGGAAGATATGAAGGAGAGATGGTTTTGTGTCGGAGAGAGAGAGAGAAAACGACCGATTTTTTGGTCGAAAAATGGAGAGAGGCCAGCAACAAGTAAAGAAGAAGAGAAAATAGAAGAAGAACACTGATAAAAATGAGGAAGAAGGCTCAGGTAGAAAATTTATAAACAGTTTTTTTCAACAAATTGTCGTCGTAAATACTAAATAAAATGATGTCGTTTTGTGTGAGTCATTAAATATACAGAAGGAATATTTCATGAATGTTTTAGAACAATTAAGGAAAAAATTTTTATGACGACTTTTTGTATATGTCTTCACAAATACTGTAGAAAAACCGTCAAAAATTCCACCAATTTTTTGTCAAAATTTGAATTTCAAATTTTTTTTTGCAACGATAAAACAATGAATTCCCAACTGTTGGTTGATTATAACTGTAAACGATTGGTATTTGTGATGACAAGTTGTCGAAAATACCACACTATTTTTTTGTTCATATATGCTTGTCGTATTTATTTGCGATGACATATTATCGCAAAAAATAAAGTAATAAATTCACATCTGTTTGTAGCTGACAACTGTAATCCATTGGTACTTGTGATGACTTATCGTCGCAAATACCCCATTAATTTTTGTTAAAATTTAAATATTAAATACTTCATTAATTTTTGTCAAAATTTAAATATCTTATTTATTTACGACGATATGTCGTCACAAATAAGAGCTAATTGGAGGGAGATATTTTGCACCATTATTTTATTACTGGAAAACTTTCTGAACTTATTTGCCACGACATATCGTCTCAAAACATGAATTATTTGTGACGACATGTTGTCGTATTAACTAATAGCGACAACATATTGTTTTTATATAAATTCTTTTATTTGCGACAACATGTCATCGCTAAATATACATTATTAGCCACGATAATTGTCGTCATTAAAACCATTTTGTAGTAGTGTATGGTTGTTAAAATGCCATAAAGAAAACATTGTGTCTTTTTCTTTCTATGTTACGAATGTTATCATCACTTTGGATAGTATGGGATAAGTCTTCTCGACTCATTATGCTTACAAGCTTAATTTCTCAGTTTTCTTTGGAATCATTTGCAGCTAATAGTTTGGATAATAGAATATTATGGTATATAATAGCATAAGAAAATTTTTACTAGAAGTGTTAACTTCTATGGATGTTTTGATCTATATTAGAGATTTTTCTTTTTTGTAGCATAATTTGTTTCGACTATTTCATATCAACTAAATAGTAAATATTATACTTATGAACTGGCAATTGATAATATTAGGGTCACTAGCCTATCCGGCTTAACGAGGATACTAAAGTCTTCCATTTCTCTCTATTATTCTGGAAACGAGATAAGTAGAAATTCATTTCAACTGCATCACAAGATAAGTATTGAGATATGATTTGCTAGAGCATTTGCAGGCATGACACTATAGCATTTGCATATTTTATAATGCGATCATCATACCTTAGGAGAAAGAGTTTGTTTTTGTGTGTGTGTCATGTAGTTTGCTTATAAGTGGTCTTAATAAGTTTTTTGGGTTAGATGGGAGCTTAATTTGGGTCTCATGGGATAGATTAGGACCAATTCGAACCTTATTTTAGTTCCTAGGATCGGGGAACTTTTTAAGACCACTTTTTATTTTAGTTCCTAGGATAGATTGGGTCTCATGGGTTAGAATGGAGCACTTTTTATTGCTAGCTAAGGTTCGATGGAGTACATGCATGCTAATTTTAGTTCCCTGGGTTAGATTGGAACTTCATTTTTGATCTCATGGGTGAGATTGGAACCTTCTCAAACCCTTTGTAGTTCCTAAAATCGGAGAACTACAGTGTCTTATGAGTTAGATTTGGGCACTTTTTATTGTAAGCTAAGTAGGGGTGAACAAAAAACCCGATCACCCAATAAATCCACCCAATCTACCTAACTCGATCTTAATTGGGTAGGTTGATTTGCTATATTTAGTTGATTGGGTAGGTAAAAAAAATTTTCAACCCACCCAGTATTCACTCACTTGCTATTTTTTCTTTTTTACTAAATGATATTCACCCTTAAGTGTTGTTTAGATTATTTAAATATATAAAATACATTACTTGATATTCAATATGGATGTAATTTTTGATAATTTTATAAAAAATACCACTAATTACTTTAGTATTCTTGTATCTTTTGGTGATTCTTATAACTTATATTTATTTTACATTTGACTATTAATGAGATTATATTAGAAATTTTTTTATTTATACAAAGTCTATGATAGAATTTATTTTAAAAACTATGCCATAAGTTTAATTTCTTTTTTTCCCATTAAATTTTTTATTTGTTGTTCGATGTTTAGTATCATTTATTATTTTTATTAATAAAATACATAACCCACCCAACCCAACCTGATATTAATTGGGTGGGTTGATTTTTTATATTGGGTTGATTGGGTGGGTAAAAAAAATTGTCAACCTACCCAATATTCATTAGGTGGATTGAAAATTCACAAAAACTCACCCAACCCACCCGATGTTCACCCTACAGCTAAGGTCCAAAGGCATGCGTGTATGCTAATTTTTAGACCTGGGCAAGCAGCTTATGATGTATACAATAATGTGCGTTTAATAAATATATTTTTTTATGAAATGGTAAATATGATGAAAATTTAATGAGCTTATATATCATGCCATATTCATCTGTTTGCATAGTTTCTACTTACTGGGTATTAGCTCATATAGTACTTGTGATGTAGGTGAGGGTACATCCCAATAGTCATCAATACTAGGGGGTCGGCTAATACGCTATCCATACTTGTGACTTGGCTCTATATGGATGTTGTTGAACTTATACGGGCACACTTTTGTTTAGTCTTATTTATATGTTTTGGAACTTAAATCAATCATGGGGATTATTATATATTTACTTGGCCAACATCATTTTGATATGTAATTTATTGTATATATCACGTTGGCCTATGTTTTGCTAGTAAACCTCTATAGTTATATGTAAATTATAAAAGTTTAAATTTGCCCAATATTTTATATAGTAAATTAAGTAGTATTAAGTTAAAACCGATGCCACGTAGCTTAATTGTACGTTGACAGTATGGTTAGGCTAGGTGGGTGTCACATAAGGGGTTAGCAATATTGTTAATAAACATGGGAAACGCATGGCCAAAAACACGCACACATTTGTGTGTGCATGTGTGTGTATATACAAGTATCGGGTAATTGAGAAACATCACATTCTTTTTTTTTTTTTTTTTTTTTTTTTTGGGATGGGCTAATAAATTAGAGCTAGAGCAATCGGACAACAGGGAATATTATCCAAATAAATCAGTCCAAGATCCATATTCAAATACTTCAAAAAAAAATTTTCAAGATCCATATTCATATACTTCAAAAAAAAAATTTTTTTTTTTTGAACAAACGAGGAAGTTCAATTGATTGTACAAAACAAGTGTTTTCGATACATTTATCACAACTCATGATCAACATGGCAAGATTAAGACGATTAATTAACTTCAAGTCCGTTCTGCTCCTGAGTTGTGCTTTCCTAATTTATTGCACAGCCGCATTCGGCGGCCATATTTACAATAAAAGTCTACCCGGTGGTCTTCAAGAAATGGCTGGTAGACAAATTTTTGACGCGACGAAATATGATGCTGTGGCTAACAATGACAGTAAAGATAATGTACAGGTTAGTAAATTGATCGCTACACACATTCAAGAGTAATATAACGTTTTATTGATTAACGTACGCTAGCTAATTAATACCTTGTCTAGTCTACCTTGGGCATTAATTTGGACCTAAATGAGGTTTATTATGCTCCATTAATACGTATACGTGATACTCGACGTTGTCATCACCGGAATTAATTTTTGCTTAAGTTGCAATTTGAAGAATGCAAACGTTATTAAAATTATGTCACACTCTCATGATCTTATAGATGTCTGGAAAAAAAAAAAGTCAAAATCAAGTCGTTAAATATTTTCTGCAAATTTCTCTATTTGGCAAAATTCTACTAATTGTTAAACTTTTAGCATACTTCCTTTAAAAAAATTAATCAATCAGTTAATTAATTTAGAGACTTTTAGATATGAATTGAGAAGTCATGATTAGGAGATTTTACATAGCATACCAAAAGTCTAATGATACATTTTACATAGCATACCAAAAGTCTAATGATACCACTACATATAACATATATAATTTTACAACTTGAGCAACAACGCCGTTCTAGTACCTATTTTCTTGTCCATGGATATTGAAGGCATTTATGAATACTTGGGAAGCAGCATGCAAAAACTCAAACGCACCAGAAAAGATTGTAATTCCTAAAGGAACGTTTTTGGTTCTTGAGGCTCAGGGAAACGTTAAAGCCACGACCGATGTTAATATCTACTCGTCCCCTGGAAGGTTCTCCTTTGAACACGTCAATGGATTGCTAATCAATGGCAGTGGAACTTTTGATGGCCAAGGTTCGAAGGTTTGGTATAACAACTAGTGCAAGACAGACCCCGACTGCCAACATCTCCCAATTTTAAGCATTCATACTTCCTAACTTACGTGATTAAACAGCAAGAGAGGAAGGCATGCCTGCTACGACCCGACTCATTCAAGCCGAATTGTATAGAAGTGCTCATTGGCAATCACATAAAGATCACATGTTTGGACAATTTATATTATTTTTTACTATTATTAAGAAATGAAATTTCCAGTATTCGAATCTTGGATTACACACTCAAAAAACTAACCACTTGATCTAGCGTAGTGGCTCTTGAGAATTTCATACCGTTTATGATGAGATATTTTGTAGTTTTCGAGAATCATTGCATGTACTAAATTTTGGATTATGTTTTTATAATTTTGGTAGCCTCGGAAAATGGTCTGATGAAAAACGAGTTAGCAACATCATTGTGAAAAATTGCACATTAATTAACACAACAAATGGTGCAAGGATCAAGACTTGGGGTGGTGGGCAAACTTTAGGTGAAGCGACTTAAATCATCTACGAAAACATTGCAATAGAGAATGTGAGCAACCCCATCATCATTGACCAGAACTATGGAGGCAAAAACGAGTAAGTCCAATTAATACTTTTTCAGCTTCAAAAATGCCCCTCCAAACTGGGGGGCTCGCAACTTGCAATATGTATCCATATGATTTTTATCAATAATTAAAATCTCATTTAATCGTCTTGTTGAATATTTTTTGTTGCCAGCAGTCATCGAAGTTGAAGATCAAAGACGTTCATTTCAGGAACATAAGTGGGACGTCAGCTTCAAATGTCACGATTTCTTTAGCATGCAGTACATTGTTCCCCTGTGAGTTGGTTGAGATGGCATACATCAACCTTACTTACGGTGGCAACGATCAATTAAAAAACGCAACGACTGATTCTGTATGTACAAACGCCAAAATCACGCAATCCGGCTCATCAAACTCAGTACCATGCAGCAGCAAAGGCCCGACCGTTCCTTCTCACCAGTCTTTCGTTGAATACTGGCATTAAATTAAAAAAGAAAACAAAACAAAAAGCTAAAAAGGGCGCAAGGAATAAATCACCACACGTGCCGTGGCAATTCAAACTTAATATACACTTGCCAAGGTGTCTTCTTTTAATTTTTCCATTTATCTGTTTACCCTTGAATAGAGTTTCAAGCTCTTTTTATTTTTATATTTCAACAATCATAGTCATATAATGATGTGAAGGTCACAAAATGCATAGAAATTCCATATCTACGATTGTCTTTTCAAAAGATATTTAGCATGGTATGCATGTGAGTTTGCACATTTTTTTTTTTTTTTTTTGCTATGTCTTGTATCAACTAAAGTTAAACGATTTCATCTACCATAAAAAATTATATGGATTATTCATATCCATGTCCCTTAAATTTTAAGGTCATTTTCATTTTACCACCTGAATTTTAAGAACTCCCATTTTATTCCTTAAATTTTAAGTTTGTCTCACTTAACTCATTTTTTTCCATCTATTTTGTACTAAAATTCTAATGAAAAGAGTTAAGTTGGTCGAAGCTAATTTTAAATGTTTAGGGAATAAAATGAGAAGAACCTTAAAATTTAGGAAACATAGATGAAAACAATCCAACATATAAATAACTTTTTATCACGTGATCTGTTAAAATTATCATATTAATAAATATGTAAAAGATTATCCTGCTAATAAAAATTATATAGATTATATCTATTACATAAAAAGTTGGTAACTCACTTTACATGAGTTGATATTCAAAATACGTATTTTTAGCACTACCCTTTTTTCATTATAGCCTATCAATCATTTACCTTCTCTTACCGAAGCCTTCCCATATAATTACAAAACTTTATCATCATTAAACTTGGTATGTCACTCACTGCAAAATTAGAAGTTAAGTAACTAACTAAACAATTTCAACTACTGATTAGTTAGACAGAATTTCAATCCTACCAATTTATATTGCTACCAGCCTAGCTGTTGCAATTTCATCTGACCTGATCTGATCACTATTTTATTGCGTCTCATATACTCCAGTGGATCACGCAATGAGTTTGTTTTTCAGTTTTGCCCAAGTGCTTTAAAACGTAAGGTCTCATTTAACATTGGAAAAAGGTGTATAGAGAACAACTATATATAAGTGCTATAGAATTAATACTAAATACATGTTAAAAAGAAACAATAAAATATTTACATTTATATTTAAATATATCAGGATGAGGATGGAACAAAAAGTGTTTTTCTCGTCCTGTCCCAACCTTGATTTAGGAATAAGAACTTGTCCCCATCTCCATCCTAAACCATATTAACAATCCTCCATTTTTGCCTTATTAGAGGAGAATACCCATGAAATGCCTTTCCCGCGAGAAGAAGAAAAAGAAGAAAAACATCCCTATGTCTCACAAATACAGAGGATCTTAATTAAGTGTGAAAAGATTGCCCAAGGTCGGATTTCACAGTCCAGTATAAACAAACTCTTAATATAGAATAAGTTGAGAGAATAAAATTTAAATCCTTAAAAAGGATGGATAAGAAGAGACAAATGTGCCTTCAAAAACTGAAAGTATGATAGTAAAGACATATTTACCTTAGATGAGAGAGAGAAAATGAGATTTTTTTTTTCTATATTCGTCCAATCATATTTTTACTAATAAAAAGAGTAATGTAAGTCTTAATAGACACTTCATATTATATACTGGGAATAAAGAAAAAGAATGAACGAAAAATTTATTTTATAAATACTCCTAACAAGAGAGTTTACATATTATTCAGTTGATTTACTAATTTAATAATATTAATAAATATGTTGCAGATATAATTTAATAGTAATTTTATATATAATTCCATTTAAAGGTATAGAATTCAAACTTTTCACTCTCAATTTCAAAAAGAAGAAAGATATTTTACTATTACATATATTGATAACATTTTTTTTTTAATTTAGGAAGCATTAATAAACAAAACAAGTATCTACGTTTCTCTAAAAAAAAATAATGATCTACATTTTCATAATTTTTTGGTTTAGTAAACACGCCTTAACAAGAAAAAAGTTTCAATTACAAAAGCAAGCTACAATCAAAGAAACTGTTAAATATTCCATGGTGCTCTAGGCACTATACAATTAATGCTTACATAAACATAATTTTTTATTCGGCGCAGAACCAAATTTGCAATAGTAAATTAGCAAATAAAACGCGATCAATCTTCCTAAACAAATATATATATATGCGAAGGTAAAAACACATTTTTTCTCCCCCATGAAACATATGACCAATTAAATATATAATGTGTCTACACACACACACTTTGTCAATGTTTCTTAACTTCAAAACTCGACGGAATTTGCCAAATTTTGAGTCAAACCGCGGAAGAGGTTAATATTAAGACATCTTTATACATATATATCACTAATGATCGATTGGTGCCAAACCCACTCTCTTATAATAGTCCAATTATTTGGTCACATCATATCTCACAGAAGGTACCCCATAATTCTTCCCTATAAAAGGATCTAAAATCCTTACATTGTCACACAAACAAAACATTCACTTTACGTATTAAAAATAAAACTCCTCAAATACAGAAAAGACGTACGACTCTAGTTTGATTCATTTAGTCCAAAGCCATGGACTCCAAAGTCTTGCTTATCACAAAACTTTTGTTTCCAATTCTTACTCTTCACTTCTTAGCCATTCCAACCATTGCATATCACCGGCTGCCTCCAAAAAGGCTGCTTCCTCCAGAAACCATTTGCAACTTTACCCCATATCCAACTTCTTGTAAATCCCTCTTACCAAACAGGAGAGCCAATATCTACGAATACACAAGGTTTTCGGTACTGAAATCCTTGTCTCAGACCTTCCAATTCCAGACACTTGTTAACCGTTATCTCCAAAGCCGTGCCTTTCTTTCGAAATCTGAAATTGCCGCCCTCGAGGACTGTCAGTTCCTTTCAGACCTAAATGTCGACTACTTGATGAGCTCCTTCGTCACCATCAACGCGCCGCGCGGTGATCTGCCGATGTGGAAAACCGACGATGTTCAGACGATGCTTAGCGCCATCTTGACCAACCAGCAGACTTGCTGGGACGGCCTGCAGCCAGCAACTTCGTCCGGGAATGTGAAGAATGGTGTTTTAGTCCCAGTGGCCAACAACACCAAGTTGTACAGTGTCTCTCTTGCTCTCTTCACCAAAGGATGGGTTCCTAAGAGGGAGTTCACGAGACCATTCAATCAGAGGAAACTTAATGAGCGATTTCCAGTGAGAGTGGCAAGCTTGGTTAGGCGTAATTTGTACGAATCGGTGGCTCGGAGAAAATCACTTCAAGCTGCAGGGGATAAAAAGAACAGAGTGGTGATCAGAAATGTGGTGACTGTGAGTCAGGATGGCTCTGGAAACTTCACCACCATTAATGACGCCATTGCCGCGGCTCCGAATAACTCTGCTGCTTCAAAAGGGTACTTCGTGATATTTGTCAAGGCCGGGGTTTACGAAGAGTATGTGTCGGTCGAAAAGAAGAAGAAGTACTTGATGATGATCGGTGATGGTATCAATCAGACGGTCATCACCGGCAACCGAAGCGTTATTGATGGTTGGACAACATTTAAGTCCGCGACTTTTGGTAAGAACTCAAAAGCCGGTTCTAAAATGGTTTAGAATATATTGATTGTTTTCAAGTATATTTTCTCATGAGCAAGCAAGTATACTAGGGGTATTTGGAGAAAGTATTCAATTTTAATTTTAATCAAATACAATATAATTTTACACCAAACACAAATTTTATAATAGTGTTACAAAAACAATTACTATTCAAAACATTTTTAAAACAATTACATCAACTTTTCAATTCCACTATTTATCTTTACTTTTACCAATCACATCAACTTTTCAATTTTAAAATACTTTTCATCCAAACACACATTTCATTCAAATATAAAACAAATACTTTTCAACCAAATACAACATTCAAAAAACAAATTTTATTCAAATACAATCAAAATGCAATATATTTACCAAACGCTCCCTTAATATTCAATAGAAAAAATAAAGTACACTTTATATATATTAATTTGAAACATTGAAGCAGAACCAACTTTAAGTTCGTTTTGCGACTGAGAATTACAAATCGTTTACAGTTTTCGGTCACATTTATGTGCAGGTCATTTAAATTTAGATAATGCTAATATTAAAGTAAATTGCATATATATATATATTACGTATTAGTCAATGAATAAGAAATTATCTTATAGACAATATACAGCTACAGGTAATAATTTTTAGACTCTTACACTAATTAGTATTTGAATTTGTTATTTAAACAAACTAATTGTAATGATCAAACAATCAATAATAATTCTCAGTAATAATGCTAGGAATTAATTTCATAACACGAAAATTTCCAATTTGTCAATGAAAAAATGTTGAGGACAGTAATATTTCGATGATATAGAAAGTGTGAAAGAATTTTGAATCAATTTTTTGTTATGGCTTCTATCATTTTCTGCAGCCGTCGCTGGACCTGGTTTTGTGGCTGTGAACATAACCTTCCGCAACACGGCAGGGCCAAGCAAGCACCAGGCAGTCGCAGTTCGTAACAGCGCCGATCTGTCTATATTCTACAGGTGCAGCTTCGAAGGCTACCAAGACACTCTCTACACACATTCACTCCGACAATTCTACAGAGAATGCGACATCTATGGCACCGTCGACTTCATCTTTGGAAACGCGGCAGTCGTCTTCCAGAACTGCAACTTGTACGCGCGCCTTCCCATGCCAGGCCAATTCAACGCCATCACGGCTCAAGGCCGGACAGACCCCAATCAAAACACCGGCACTTCAATACACAACTGTACCATCAAAGCCGCCTCTGATTTAGCGTCGAGCAATGGCAGCTCCAAGACTTATCTGGGGAGGCCGTGGAAGGTGTATTCGAGGACGGTTTACATGCAGTCTTACATAGACAATGTTGTGGATCCCGTTGGTTGGCATGAATGGAGTGGAGATTATGCATTGAATACTTTATATTATGCTGAGCATAACAACACAGGCCCGGGATCGGATACTGCTAAAAGAGTCACATGGCCTGGTTATCATGTAATTAACAAAACAGATGCTGCAAATTTCACATTATCCGGTTTCTTGCTTGCTGAGAACTGGGTGCCTCAGACCGGAGTGGCTTATACCAGTGGTTTGATGTGAAAATTTAAGTAGTATACGCACTTAAACGTATAGCTACATACTAGTAGAGAATTTTGCTTGGGTGAGAATCTAATTTTTATGTTTTCATTTTCTTTTTCCACTGGTCAAAAGTATCATGTTTTGTTGTTTATTTTGATTAGAAAATTTGATTCCGTTCTTTGATGTAATAAGTTTCAAAACCAATAGCAATGAAACAACTTTAACTCAATTCTCTCTTAGCACCTTTTTTTTTTTCCCCCGCCTTATTATTATATTTTTTTTTATATTTAATTCTTTTGGCCATGGAAAACTACTAATTCGGTGACACAGAGAGTGCTCAGAGAGGATCTTTTGCTGTCGTATCTTGGTTTTCCTTTTATAAATATGCTTATGACGCTGCCAATACAAAACGTTATCATTAATAAAATATGGACACAATGAGTCTCGTTTTTAATTAACAGGTGATACTCGGCATACCGGCATCCTTTATCAGTACTCAAACTCGACATACTGGCATCCTTTATCATTACTCCGTTCTTTTTTCAAGGTCTCAGATTCAGAAAAAGAACAAACGTAGCTAGTCCGCTTTGTCTTTATAAAGACACTCTTGTCTTGCTTTCGAAAAAGAGGAACAGCTTTATGGTAACTCCTGTTCCAGCTTCCATGGTGATCCGGAGCTGTCACACACGTTACGCGTAGTTCGTTAGGCACAGAACATAATTAATTATCAAAAGGGAAATATTGATCATAATAACTCTATTTTTAAAAGAAAGAATTCCAGCTGTATGCAATCGTGTGATGGAAAATTATGTCTTGTGCCTCCATAACTTGCAGGAAACCAACTGATCGTATTGCCCCTACCACTTGTTATCCAATTTTTCTCTTTAGCTAATCAATAATGAGCCTTTTTTGTTAATGGTCTACCTTTTGCATGATTACATGACTTTATCATCATTGAACTAGCTAGGTATCTGACATGCCCTAAGTTTTCTTTTTTTTATTTTTTATTTTCTTAACAAAGACTTTAGTAGTGGATTCTTCGTTGTCCATTTTGATTCCCTTTGGAAGCCACTTTTCCTGGGCTTGAGATGGAGACCTGCTTCCTCAACACCCAACCAGATTCACCAACACAAACCCTTACTCGTGTTTTGACAAAGTCAATCTAGAGCTAGCATGGACTACAGGGTTTGCATCTGGGAGGATAAGGAGGGAAGTCACTCCTTAGTCATTCTGGCCACCCGTATTGGATTACTGACGTAATCTAAGTTTGTTACCAAGTCTAGCTTGCTAACTGTTTAGTGATTAGAACTTTCTGATTTAGGCTCTGTTTAGTAAATGCTTTATGTTTATATTACGTTTAAATACAATATATTGAATGTAATTGTTATTTGGAAGTAAAGTATTTGCATTATATTTGAATGCTATATGTGTTTGGATGAAAAGTATTTAAATTATATTTGAATAATGAATTTGTGATGTAATAGGTAAAAGTAAAGAGAGAAAAATAAGAGGAAAAGAGAGTATGTGATGTGATTAATAAAAATAATAGAAAAAGTAAAATAATGACTAGTGATTGTATTGGATTTGAAATGTGATGTGATCGATATTTGAATGAAATACGTTTACGTTTGGATGAAAATTACATTGCATTTAAACGCAATACGAATGCAATACTAGAAACAAACAGAGACTCATTGCTCGTTTATTTACTGCATTGTATTCGCATTACATTTGAACGTAATGCAATTTAGATTTAAACGTAAAAGTACTGCATTCAAATATCAATCACATTATATTTTAAATCTAATACAATCACTATTTATTATTCCATTTTTCTGCTTTTTTACCAATCACATCACCCACTCTCTTTCTCTCTCCCTTTTTTTCTCTACTTTAATCAATCACATCACATACAATATAATTCAAATACTTTTCATCCAAACACAAATGTAATACAAATACTTTTTATACAAATACAAATTGTATTAAATGTATTATATTTAAAAGTGATACGAATGCAATGCGTTACCTAAATACCTGATTAACCTTTAAATTATCTCTAACGCATTTTGTGAGATAAAAAAATGAAAAAGGAAAAAGATTGAATTTATTTTTGAAAAGGCTATTTCGCTGTGAAGAAAATTTCTAAAAAAACTTTTTAGCAATTAAAAACCATAATATCTTTTATTCTTTTATGAACTTTTATGTTTTGTTTTATCTTTGTCAATGTCTTTCAAATGTTTAAAATAGTTTTTGCAAAACCATCTGAGCTTTTTTTTTTTTTTTTTTTTGTAATTTTACTCTATTTTTAAATTCACAAAGTACGTAGTGACAGGGACGGAAGGAGCGGCAAGTACATGGGCATATGCCCCCTAGATTTTTGGAACTTGCTGTTTACCCTTCTAAGTTTTGAAATTTTCAGTAACTTTTGATTTTTTTTTCCTCTTTATAGCAAAATGTTATAAATCTTTGTCCCTTATAATTTGGCCTCCTGAAATCCTTTTAATTACTATATTTACATAAATTACGGCAACTTTACCCTAATTTTTTATATTACTCATATTTAAAATTTAATATCTCAAATAAATCAAAATTAACTACAAAATGTTATAATTTTGGTTTAAACTTTTGGTTAAATTTACGCCTCCTTAAAAAAATTTTAGGCTCCACCACTAGCAAGTGATGGTATTAATTTAAGTTTTTCAATCTAAAGGAATAATTAATATAAGTTTTTCATTTAAAGGGTATCTTTATAGATTCTAATAACAAAGAGATACATTGAGAGATAATTAAAACTAGAAGTACCACAATGCAATTAGTCTTTTAATAAATATATATATATATAATTATAAAATTTTTAGATAGGACCTCTTTGTTGATGGGCGGTCGAAATCCCATGAATCATGGCCATCACGATAATGCCATATTTGCTAGCTAGGATATTAGTTTTGGAAAGTCTAGGAGTAGGGTTTTTAGATATTTAAATTTTAAATAATTAGTTAAAATTATCTGATATATATAACAAAATCTACAACCATTGAAGATTATCTTTATATTCGAGTTCAAATATCAAATATTTGTATTTAAATATTAAATAAGAGTTATCTCTTAAAAAGCTTATAAATACATGAGAATAGGTCTCCGGCCGACTCATAATTTAATAGATTACATCACTTGTAATTCTGAAAATATTGTGAAACCTCAAGCACTGAAGAGATAATATAGCCTTCCTATCCACAATGAACCTCTACAAATCTCTATGTTCTCTATTTTCTATAATTACTTTTATTGCATTTTGTATTGTCTTAAGTTCGTAATAAGTTTCAGGGATCCCCATCATGGCGGGATTTGTTAGGTGAGTTTTACTCGTCAACAATTGGTACTAGAAGGATGGCTTGAACCTTCGAACCCTAATTAACCAGTGAAAAAAACCTCTTGAGAATGGTCCGATGGTGAGACACTGAAACCCTACCACTAAGAATATGGAGGTTTCCATAAAGAACCCAGCATCTGTAGGCTATGTTACGGGAAGGCCAACAATTAGGATGGTAGCGCTTGAAGGGCATTCGAGAGGATTGACTATAATAATTAATGAGTTGTGAGAGCAAGTTGTATTGTTGCTTTAAGGCTTGCAATAATATAACAGTAATGTCATTATGGGAATCGTTATTTATCAAGACAACCCACTGTAAATAGTTCTTGGCTGCCAAGTTCTAGCTAGCCCCCTATGGTAGTCAACAACACCCAACAACCAAAGATGCAAAATGATGCTCAAACTAAAGTAAAAAGAGAGACCTATAATGGAAGAGGTGGAGATATCAGTGACCTGCAACGAAGACTAGTGAGCGATCTATCAGTAACTGACATAGAAGTAATCGTAAAAGGAACTCTCAGTAGGAAAGAAGTCAACCACACAATAACAAAAGACAAAAGCTAACCTACCTTCAAGGCCAATGGTGATGAATTCAATTGTTGACTTAAGAACAAGCTAAAATTTGGGGCAATTTATCCCCCAAAGCAATGACCTTTAGGATTATATTAGGTTTAAGCAAGCTCTGATGTAAGAAATCACTATTGTCGCCTCTACCCTAGTCCTTAAATCAAAGGTAACTGAATACATCTTAGAGTGTTTGAAACAGCTAGAAACTTAAATAAACAAAGAACTCGAAGAAAAGGAGGAAATCAACCATCTATTCACTCCTAAGGTGATGGCAGTACCTCTACTTGAGAAATTTAAAATTCCAAATATCCCTATATATAACAGCACCATGGATTCTAATGATCACTTGATAAGGTATAACTCACACATCAACCTTTATGATATTTCTAGTGAAATAGGATGTAAGGCATTTAATTCAACCTTAGCAGAATTTGTCAAAGAATGGTTTTGGGAAGTTGAAACCAAACTCAATCTCAAGCTTATCAGAATTAAAGAAAGCATTTTGGGCATAATATATTAGGATGAAGAAGCTTTCAACCCCAAAATAGTAGCTTTTTTTGTTGTACCAAGGCTAGGACAAGTCACTAATGAAAGACATCACGGGATTGATTTATTTTTGTGCTCAGCATGCTGTTATCATTAATAAAAGTTCAATTTATTAATTCATTCAATTTCTTTGTTTTTGCTCCATGTCTTTCCAGCAGCGACTACATTTTCAACATACCAATAAGCTACAAAATCTACAAGGCATGAAGAAATCTATAGTCTAGCTATAATAACTACTAAGCTTTCAAACAATTCCTTTTTAAGGGAAGAACAAGAAGGTGAGTGCTAAAAGGTCACTCATATACTGTGTAATAATGATTACAATTGCTGCCAATATAACTGTCCAAAGCCAAAGCTGAGGCTCAGCCAGGGACAAAGGGGCACTATAGATTATCAAAAATCCTCAAACAATTCCTAAATGAGGAATAAGAGGATAAGTGCCATGAAGAACCCCTAACATTAAAGATATTCTACTAAAGTTTTCTTAAACAATTCCCAATGGAAAAATGAAAGGCTGGGTATCAAGAGTTATCCCAAAAATTCCTGTCTTCGTACAATTCCTTCTTGAGGAAAGAACGAGAAGACGGTTGCCAAAAACCATCCAACACTAAGCCTCTAAATACGTCATCAAGTGAGTGACTAGGCTCTCATCCTCTACTAGAGCCTTCGTTGTAGCCTCCAAGTCATATTTATAGACTCAAAAATCACTCGAATCCTAGCCATTAGATTCAGACGACGCACATTTAATGACTTAAAGCTACGTGGCGAGTCTATGACTAGGATAAAAAGGTGGGAGTTCAGAAAATCAATTGATAATTGGGATTTGAAAGTTTAAAATGACGAGACTGTTCTAAAACCTGAGGCAAATGTCAGCTACAAGGCAATCATGGCAAAACCATCAAATTTAACAATGAAGTAGGCCATTAGTCCCAATAGTCAGAAGTCAGAACCTAAAGCAATTCAGGATATCGAGATCAAAGCACTTCGGGCTAAGAGACAATTGTTGATGTATAGCCGAGATCCCATGGATCATGGCCATCGTGACGTAGCCATATTTGCCAACTAGGATACCGGTGTCTAAGAATCTAGGAGTAGGGTTTTCAAATATTTGAATTTCAAATAATCAAATAAGATTATCCAATATCTACAACATAATATACAATATTTAAAGATTATCTTTACATTCAAGTTCAAATATCAAATATTTGTGTTTAAATATTAAATAAAAGTTATCTCTTAAGAGCCTATAAATATATAAGAATTGGTCTTTGAAAACCCGACTCACAATTTAGCAGATTACACCACTTGTAATTCTAAAAATATAGTGAAACTAAGCACTAAAGAGATGATGTAACCTTCCTATTTACAATGAACGTCTAAAAATCTCTATGTTCTCTATTTTCTATACTTTACTTTTATTACATTTTGTATTATCATGCATTCGTAATAATTTTCGAGGATCGCTATTACCGCAGGATTTGTTAAGTGAGTTTTACCCGTCAACACTCTGATTTTACACTATTGATAGAAACTGATGTTTTAACTATTTAATTAATTTTTAAGCAATCTAATCTATAATTAGGAGCAATTTTGTGTTGTGCATTTTAAATTTTGTATATAAACATTCCAAAATTTATAGATCATATTCTTAAAACATAATCTAATGATTAAAAAACAATTTTTACCATTAGTGTAAAATTCCGTATAGTAGAAATTTCTTATTTACTTTAATCCTTAGATATTTAAAGATTATCTTTATATATCTCTGCTGGAATTACCACTAGATTATCTTATTATTTAAAGATTATCTTTATAGATCATATTCTTAAAACATAATCTAATGATTAAAAAACAATTTTTACCAATAGTATAAAATTCCGTACAGTAGAAATTTCTTATTTACTTTAATCCTTAGATATTTAAAGATTATCTTTATATATCTCTGTTGGAATTACCACTAGAAATCCTTTTTTCCCTCTTTTTCGGAACTTTGTTTTTATTGTCTCTTATCAATTATTTGGAACCAAAATTGGGTAATCTTTTCAATCTCGCTCTGTCTAGTGCGGAACACAAAAGTACCTACCGCTCTTTTATGATCTTTTAAAGTATATAGACATATATATATATATATATATATTCTTCTTATTTTTTCAAACAGAATTGTGTATATGTAGTTTCGGTACGTAGAAAATGCTCGTCATTTTGAGCACGTAGTTACAAATGAGGGTCATGTAATGAAGGAAAGTACGTATCAAAAGGGCAGATGATTTGAAAAGTAAATGTACACGGACCTAACCAAGGCTGAAAACCGCGTTGACATATTCATGATGTTATTTTTCCCAGTTTTTTTTTTTTTTTGAAGGGTCCCAATATTTCTTTTTATAAGAAAATTCTTTTATCATCTTTACAGTTTCACATTTTTAATAAAATTGTAATATTCACCTTATATTCATAGAAATTATATCCGTACCACGTTTAATATTTCCAAAGATATGATTTTAGGGAGAGTTTGAGGGAGGTTTTGGAGATGTGGTTTTGGGGTTTGGAAAAAAGTTGGTTTTGGAGAATATGTTTGAGAGAAAAAACTGTTTAGGGTGAAAAATTAAAAATTTTAAAAATTTTTTTAGAAAAAAAATATCAATATGGATCTTGTTTTGTTCCTCTCGAAATTCTATGCAATTTAAAAAAAAATCATCTCATTTGGACTTGTATACAAAAAGTTATGAATTTTTAAAGTTTGGAGTTTAATATAACGTTTTGGAGACGTAAATAGTAAAAAGTAAGAAAGTTAAAAAAAAAAGTGAAAATTTGGGAGCTTGTCTCCCTTAGTTTTTCTAATCCCAAACTATATACATACAGCTTAGCTTCAAATTGAAACTAGACATATAACCTGAACGCATTTTCACATTCTTTTTTCGCCGTTCTTGTTAGCATGAGTGTGTGTGTGTTGGTTAACGCCAATGATCTCACATAGAGACAATGTGCTTTTCACTAAATCCAGTGACGATAAATTTTTCCACACAGATACAAGGCAAAGACCTATGTGAGGGAGATCTTGTTAGCACAAATCTTGTGCCGGATGAGCCTGAGCTCATGTCATTGCCGTCAATCTTGCGACGAATTATTGTGAGTGGGATAGTTGCCTTGTAAGGGCGAGATTAGTGCATATTTAGTTCGCGTGGGCAAATCTCCCATGAGATAGCACCATATTAGCTGACCTCTATTGATTTGACATTTGCAGTTAACGACCCACTGTTCGGTAGTTGTTTAGTTCCGTTCTTAAGGTACTCCTATTAACGACGGCAAAATGTCGAAAACTTTTAGTTCAAATGCGAGAGGTTGGGGTGTGGTTTCCAAAAATAGAATAAAAATAGTTTACTAAAATGTCAAAATGAAAAGGTAAATTAATTATGCAATTTTTTTTTCTTTTTTTCTTTATCTTTATCCTCTTGAAGGTTCGTTGTTGAGAACTCACTCACCCAAAAATTTTTCCGAAAAGCATTATACCTATAACCAGTTGACCATATATTTCCACTTGCCTTCAAAATTTTCAACAAACGACGGTTTTTATGGCTTATTTGTGTCATTCATATGCTAATCTCCAAATTAAGTCATCTTAAAAAAAATAAAAAAAAAAATCACATGCGGACAGAAGGTTAACTGTACCACCGTGGTCCCATATATTTTCTGATCATTGATCAGGCGCCGCGAAGCTAGTACGTACAACATGCATTAATTTACCAAAATTATGTTGAAATTTTACGACGTTGAACTATTCAAAAAAAAAAAAAAAGGAAAGAAAGAAAGAAAGATATGGATCAAGTTAGGTCGTGGAATTATTAGGGTCCACGCGTTATATTATGTTGATCTATCCTATTCTAGCTTCTTGTGCTTTGTCTTTGACTCATAGTAGTTTCTATTCTGCGCACAAGTAAAATAGTAAAGTTCTGCCTTTTTTTTTCCCCCATGAAAATAAGTTTTGCTGGTTTATATAGCCACCTAATTGCCTAATTATTGGTCATGCATATATATATATATAGCCAGCCTGTTATTTGGTGATCTATTTAAAAGCCATAACGCCAATTTATATATTATGGTCTAATTTTTCAAACGGTAGTACATATTTGAAATCAAACTTTTAATCCCCTATATTTAATAGCTCAACTCGTGATTTTTTCAGTTATGCTGACTCAGATTATTACTTAATACGACTATATCTTAATAATATGTTGATAACAGTTGAATTGTAAGTCCTTAAAATTATATTAGTATATATAGTATATATATTCCTTAGATTCGTTGAGTATCGATAATAGTAAATTATTAATCTCGATCTACCACTTGAACGTTATTATAGATATTGTAGGATAATTCATCCAATTCCCTTAATTTGTTTAAAACGAGTTGAAAGAATTAAGAGAGTTCAGAACATATATATATATAATTAGTTTGCGAAGATTCATTCACTTTGCAGCACATGTTCGCATGTTTGAATGCCGAGGGCTTGATCAGCTGCAAGCTGCGGGTTTAACATACTCTCTTTGACTTTGATAAACCTAACTTGTAAAGTGGGCGACGAAACTATTAAGCTCGAATGAAGAAATCTTGATCTAGTAGGTGAAGTAGATATATTGGATTTAATAATTGATGCCAGACCGACATTGCTAAAACGGAGTGAAAAGAGAGCAATTCCTCGTACGCGGTTACAGAGTACTTTTGCCCTTGATCTATCAATAGGAACTATATTTCTTTTTATTTTTTCTTTCTATTTTTTCCCTCAAATTAAAATTAGAGTCTTTTAATTAAGAACAATTTTTCTTATAGAATTTCAATTAAGAACACATGTATGCTGATCAACTTGGAAAGTTATATATGTTGCATATATATCCAAAATCCCGGTAATGACGTTATATGTTATAGGAAGTCATCCTAACCTTTGATCTTCTATTGAAAAGTAGAAATATTTAAGGAATGGAAAACTTTGTAACCTAAGTCCTCCACTAACTGTCTTTTCTAGATAACAAATTAATTAAAAATAAAAGGAGACTTGTTACTGAGAAAAGACTCATTTGGACTCATGCTCAAGCCTCTATTTTTGAGGTTTGGTTTCCAAAAACTTGTATTTCAATTTTAATCTCTACCCTTCTTTCTTTTTCTCTTTCATTTTCATGAAACTTATTTCAAAAATTCTACAATTTTCTTATTTCAAATCAAAATAAGATGTTTTTTTATGAAAACAAGATAAAATTAAGATTATCCATTAAAATCTGAATATGTTTTAAATTTTTACATTTTTTAAGTATCACAATAAAATTTCAATTCGTGTTTTAACCAAATATATATTTTCAAATATTTACTCAAAAACTCCAACTCCAACATCAAGTACAAAAACGTCCTATTGGAAACACTTGTATACAAGCAATATTGTAATTTAAGATTCACTTCTATATATATACTAGTTTGTGACAGTGCCTACAGCACATTTGTGCGCTTTTTTTTTTTGGACTTGTGTGTATTTAAATAAGTGTCTTAGTTATTGAAAGGGTAAAATTTAGTAAAAGAAGGTATGCAAAGAAAATTTACAAAACTCTAACAAATTTAAAAAATACAACAGAGTAGATAAAATTGATTCAGATACAATGTTAATCAAAATACATATAATACATTTGGATTACATTAAAAAAAATCTTATTTTTTGTTTTTCAAACACCTAAAAAACATGTGTGTATATATATGTACATATCTCAAACTGCTGGTAATTCTTATTTTGAATAGACTTTAATAAATCTTAATTTTTTCATAATATTTCTTTTTTTCTTTTGCCAAGATGTGAAAAACGTTTTAACTTACAACTTGAATTTTTGTTTGTGCTAGTAAATTAAGGACCTCATTTGAGAATGAAAGACAAATCTATATGTTGGTGAAAACTAAATAGAAATATAAATCTACTATGCATTTAAAAACCAAAAAAGACACATTAAATTTGATTAACTCATAAGTTATTAGTAATAAGGAAAAGCCTCTCAAATATATAATTTTCAGAAATCCATCCCTTAACTCTGACAGTATAATCACCATTTGTATACAACATATTACTTATAAGCAGCAAAACGAAAATTACATGCACCAAAGTCAAGCCGACTGGAATTTTCTTTTAGCAAGCATATACAAAAATCAGTAAAAAACCTTTTTTTTTTTTTTTTCATTTCTGTATTGCAAAAACGTGGGAGAGTTCAAGAGTTGTAAAAGTTGGCTTTATGTTCATAGTTCTGCTTCTTATAATTTTGATAGTTGTAATTTTGGTTAAAGTTAAAAACTGATTGCCCCATCATATCACCACTTATACATCTATATATTTTAGTATATATTTATACATCAGTAGCGGATATATATACATAATATTGTAGATGTGCAAGGCAAAGAAGACAAATTATTGTGAAATATGAGAGTAGTATGAGGTGTGAGAACATAAACAAGTTAAATTGATTTCATATAAATCATTAGATTTAAATTAAATGAAAAAAATTGAATCATTAGAATAAAAATTTGAAGTATAACTTTCAATATGATAAACATTGCCAAAAATTTGTGTGTGTATGTATGTACGTATTATTAATTACATTGGCCATATCTTTCTGGCTACCCAGAGAATGTTGTGTAAATCTTAAGTTCGTTAAAATATCCCACCAAAACCCCGTTAATGGCAGAATGTTACCCTTTCATGATTGATTAATCGAAAACATACCAAAAGTGGGCCTCACTTCCCTTCTTTCGTGTTGAACAAAATGAATAACGCCAAACTCTTGGCTGTCAAAAGAGAAAATGTAGTCAAAACCCACCGTCACGGTCGAATTTAATTAAGTTCCTGACGTGCTCTTTCTTTATCTATCCCTATATTATTGATGTATCTCACATTTCCAAATCCGAAGTTCATTATTATTTGTACTCCCATTAGTCAAATTAGATTACCAATGAAACATAAAACTTAACAATAAAATATATAAACATGAGGCCTTTGGAAAATACTTCTCCTAAAATTTCCCATTATTAAATGATATTTATAGCTAGCTAATTGACTCTTCAATCGAAAAAAAAAAAGAGCTTCTAGCTATACATATAAATTTCCTACTTGCGTCAATGAATCAACTACTTCAATTCAGCCATCACCAGTTAATGTAGGAAGAAAATGTAGCTATCTAGATATTAATAGGTCCAATTTATGAAGAAGGAAATTTGAATTCACTATAATTGGTTGGTGTATTAACCATACCAACAGCTTGGTGAAATAGTTCATGGGAGAAACAGACTGACAACTTACACCTTTTTCATTATTTATTTTTGGATTGAACCCAAAACTCATCTCAAAATTGAATCGCGCAAATAAGACAAAATCTAGAATTATGTGATTAATTTGTCTCTTATATCTTTATTTGGCGAAAAGATTGCATATCTAACCTTTGCATGATTCCACTAATCTGGTTGTCATGCACCAACACTACTTGAGAAATGACGTGTGTATATACATATAACTATATATGTAATATATATATATATTCAAAAAATAGTTGTGGAAAGCCAATTCCCAGATGCCGTGGAATAAATTATGTATATGTTTTATATTTATATATATATATATATCAATTTGAATAGAAAATATTCTAGAGGATCCAATATTGAATTATCGCAGAACCTGTCTTTGTTTGCTTCAAAAGTAGAACCTGTCTCGGTTCCAATCTCTAATAGTAGGACAAATTTCATTTTAACTTTCACACTCTTATAATTTTACCTCTTAAACTTTAAATATAGATAAAAATACTTTTTAAACTAAAAACAGATAAAAATACTCTCTGAATTATAAAATATTATCATCTTTATTATTTTTATTAGTTAAATAGATGAAATATTCTCATAAACTTTAATATTCTTGTAACTTTATCCCTTGAACTTTAAAAAAGATTGTTTATACCCCTTAAACTTTAAAATAATAATAAGAATACCCTCAAACTTTAAATTATTAGAAAAACACCATTCTTCCATTTTTTTTTTGACCTTATAAACCTTAGAAATACTTTATTTTTACCCCCTAAACTTTGGTGTACATTTGAAACTTAACTCTCGAAATCTAAAAATAATTAATGCTTTCATAAGATTTTTTTTTTTAAATTAAAGTCATTACAAGGGAAAAAAAAAAGGAACTTATACATTTAGATCTCTTAATAGATTTTTAAGGATATTTTTGTACTTATAAAGATTTTAATTTAAATTAACTTTTTATTACATTAGTGTCACATGAATTATAAAATTGATAAAATATAAGTAATTTTACTAATAGTTTAAAGGTCAAGAGATATAACTACTGATTTTTCAATATTTGGTAATAAAGTTACAAAT
The DNA here is from genome assembly GCA_035233585.1 of Antiaris toxicaria. Lineage (NCBI taxonomy): Eukaryota > Viridiplantae > Streptophyta > Magnoliopsida > Rosales > Moraceae > Antiaris > Antiaris toxicaria. Next base: position 48,245,608 of record CP141158.1, read on the forward strand.
ATATACTATAATTTAGGGAATAAAAATAAAGTTTTTCTAAATTTTATATGGCAAAAAATATAAAACTAGGGATTTTTTTTACTAATAGTTTGATGTTTGAGTGATCTAAAATATATAAGTTTCTTTATTATTGTTATTTTTTTACTTGTAATAACTTCAATTTTAACAGTAAATATGACGAATATATTAATCATTTTTAGAATATATTAATCATTTTTACGTTTCAACAATTAATTTTTTATTATATTAAAGTTTAGGGGATAAAAATAAAGGGTTTTTCAAGTCTTATATGACCAAAACATCAAAGAATATGTAATTTTACAAAATATTTAAAGTTTTTATAAAATATTTAAAGTTTGAAGAATATTCGTTAAAATTTAAAAAGTATAAAAATCAATCTTTAAAATTTGAGAAATAAAATTATAAAATTATTAAAATTTAGAATATAATTTATATAAAATATTCTATTTATTTAATTATCAAAAGAGTAAATATGATTATATTTTATAATTTAAAAAATATTTTAATTAATTTTGAAAATTTAAAAACATAAAAATATAAAAACATAAATAAAATTTGTCCCTCCTACCGACGGCGACGGACACAAGGAACGTCCAAGCCCCCCGTAAGATCGACGCGCTTTTGGACGTATAATTTTAGAAGTTGACTTTGACGAAATGCAATGCATAGCCCAACAACTACACTTTATTATAAAGCTTATCACTTCATTCCCACACTCCCTATAAATTAAAATCCAATTCCCTTAACGAATCCCACTAAACACATTTCATATCCTCTAAAAACTCTCCTTTTAATTTATTCCCCATATCTTTTTCTACATAGCCATGGCAGCTCTCAAGCTAGTCATGAGTAGTACGCTTTTAGCCGCTTCATTTCTCATCCTCGTCTCCTTTTCTTCCCCATCCTTGGCTGCAGAAAATGCCTCTCCGACAACTCCTGTATCTCCAAAAAACCTTTGCAACAACATCCCAGATCCGTCGTACTGTAATGCTGTACTTCAACCCTATAACCAGACCGGAGATGTCTACTACTATGGCCGTGTCTCGGTCAAGAAATCCTTATCCCAAGCTCAAAAATTCATTTCCTTAATCGAAAAGTATCTCCGAAAATCGGACAAGCTATCGGTCACCGCCGTCCGAGCTCTCGAGGACTGCCGATTTCTCGCCGGACTGAACATGGACTTCTTGTTAAGCTCCTTCAAAACCGTTGACAAAACTAGCAGAGTCCTCTCAACCCTGAAAGCGGAAGACATCCAGACCTTACTCAGCGCAATCTTGACCAACCAGCAAACTTGCTTGGACGGCATACAAGCAACGGCGTCGTCTTGGAGCGTCAAGAACGGCATATCGGTCCCGCTCGCAAACGACACCAAGCTTTACAGCATCTCTCTGGCTCTGTTCACCAAAGGCTGGGTTCCTAAGAAGAAGAAGGAAACGACGTGGACTCCACGAGGGAAACAGTTGGGGTTGAGAAACGGACGGTTGCCGCTGAGGATGTCGGAGCAGACTCGAGCCGTCTACGAGGCGGTGAGCCGACGGAAGCTGCTTCAGGAGGCAACGGGTGGAGAAAACGAGGTCTTGGTGAAGGGTATCGTGACGGTGAGCCAGAATGGAAGCGGGAACTTCATGACTATAAACGACGCCGTAAATGCCGCGCCGAACAACTCCATGGCCAGCGATGGCTACTTCTTGATTTATGTGACGGCGGGTGTTTATGAAGAGTACGTGTCCATTGCGAAGAACAAGAAGTACTTGATGATGATCGGAGATGGGATTAATCAGACTATTATCACCGGCAATCGCAGTGTCTTGGATGGGTGGACTACTTTCAACTCTGCCACATTTGGTAAGCGCATGTCTTGAATACAGTTTAAGCTCTTTTTATTTTTTATTTTTTAGGGTCCAATGGTAGCTTGCGTCTGGTGTTTTGGCAATAATGTTTAATTAAGTTTAGTTTGTACTTTTTTATTTCTTTGAAAAGTTAATAAAATTTTACATTAATTTTTAAAACGTAAAGCAACTTTTTAAAATTAAATCAAATTAAATTTGGACATCCAAATAATAAATTTTTCAACTATTTTTTATTTTTTTTAAAAATAATAAAATTTTAAATTAGTTTTTTTAAATAAAACAACTTTAACCTTTAAAAAATTTTTGCATGTGTTTGTGTGTTTGTTTTTCGTATTGTATTCATATTGTGTTTAAATATAATATAATTTTTATCTAAATTAAAACTTTTAATTTAGATAATATTTAAACTTTTGTATTTAGTTTTTTTAAATAAAACAACTTTAACCTTAAAAAAAATTTTACAAGTGTTTGTTTTTCGTATTGTGTTTAAATATAATATAATTTTTATCTAAATATAAAAATTTTACGTTTAAATATAATATGTTAAATATATTTATTAATCCAGAATATTTTAAAAATAAATTTTTTTTCCATTCACATCATATTCTCACATCAACTTTTTAAATTTAAAATATAATTCAAATATTTTTTATCTAAACACATATTACATTCAAATATAAAATAAATATTTTTATCTACATATAAGATATATTCAATATATTATATTAAAATATAATGCGAAAATAAAACCTGTAGGTTCAATTGATGAATCGAAGGCTAAATTAGAGACCTATAGTAACGTGGTCAAAAATTTTTACATAGAAATATATCTAACCCATACAGCAAATCAAAACATTCACTTTCCACTATTTATTTACAATGAAGCTTTAATCATATGTTCTTGTTTTCTGATCATGTCAAATAATTTTTTATGCCAACCTTTGCAGCCGTTGCAGCGCCGGGATTCGTGGCTGTGAACATAACCTTCCGCAACACTGCCGGAGCAATCAAGCACCAGGCCGTCGCACTCCGAAACAGCGCCGATCTATCCACGTTCTACAGCTGCAGCTTCGAAGCCTACCAAGACACACTCTACACTCACTCTCTCCGGCAATTCTACAGGGAGTGCGAAATCTACGGCACTGTCGATTTCATCTTCGGAAACGCCGCGGTCGTCTTCCAGAACTGCACCTTGTACCCCCGCCTTCCCATGGAGAACCAGTTCAACGCCATCACGGCTCAAGGCCGAACTGACCCGTTTCAGAACACCGGCATCTCCATCCACAACTGCATGATCCGAGCAGCCGACGATCTGGCCTCGAGCAACGGCACGACTAAGACGTATCTGGGGAGGCCGTGGAAGGAGTTTTCGAGGACGGTTTTCATGCAGTCTTACATAGATTGGGTTGTGGATCCCGCTGGCTGGCGTGAATGGAACGGGGATTTTGCGCTGAGCACTCTGTACTATGCAGAGTACAATAATTTGGGACCGGGATCCTGGACGGGGAACAGAGTCACATGGCCTGGATACCATGTGATCAGTAACGCTACTGACGTTGGGAATTTCACTGTGTTCAATTTCTTGCTGGGAGATGACTGGTTGCCTCAAACGGGAGTGCCTTACAGTAGTGGTTTATTATAAGATCAGAACCTTCGTGGAGATAGATGATAGTTCTTTTCTTTTTTCACAAATTACAATTGTTTTTATATGAAGTAATTAATAATTTGCAACACCCCAGCTTAATTAGAGATAGGGTGTCGAGAAAGTAATTGTAACTTTTTTTTTTCTATACACTAATTCGTCAAATACTGAAATCTTTATATATGCATGATTATACTAAACCAATATTATTACTACGTCAGTATTGAAGCCTTTCATAAGGGGAGCTAAATTTTACTGTATATTCCGTTTTTTTTTTTCCTTTTTTCTTCGAAGGTTATATATATTTTGAATGGTTAATTATATATCTTATATCTTTTTAGCAAATTTGTATTCTTATTAGTAGCAACGTTACCCTACTTAATTAGTGCTTTGTACAATAACATTTCCACTAGATTGTGAGCCGAATAAATGAACACTTTGGATTAGCTTCAATTATGTCATTAAGTTCGTATACGAGTCCATGTGGAGGCCAACAATTATATTTAATGATTTCTCCTATAAAATTTGATAACGACGTTAGTAATTTTTTAATCACACCATTAGAATGTACAGAACTTTTCGTAAAGATACAGAAAACATGCTACGAACTAGCGTCTTAGTATAGGTCATATATGCAATCGTGGGTGGACCCACAATAAAAGGTACTAATCAGCGCATATAATAGTTACCAACATTGTCGGCTAGTATTTTCATTTATAACTAGCCTGCCAATCGCTATCCGCACACCAAGAATTGTTTTGGCAAAAAAACCAAATTGGAAAAACTTTATCTAGATCGTTCGAACACTCCAAAACCTTTCGGTCAAATAATCTAAAAGATAGAACAAAACAAAAATTAGTCATATATATATATATATACTTTGTCCTTCCGACGATTATAGTTTCAAGGGAAAGTTCCTACAATGACGTTATACAATTGCTGCTCTTGATGATTCTCCTCACCGTCAAGCCACTTCCATCTTAATCCCTCACCGACTTTTGTAGCTTTCAAAAACGTCCCATATTTAATTAAATACATGCCTATAAAGACGGTAGCTTTGACCAAACGAGTGAAGAAGCTAACCGTATATCACAGTAAGGTGTCGGATCTCAATTAAAGATATGTATTCAATCGAGAATTGACCTTTATTGAGTGCTGAACCAAGTCAGTATGTATATACATTTATAGTATAGTAAAAGTGTTTAGGAGGAGATAGATTTCTGTTAAATCATATCAATTATATGTATCTTTATTTTTTTAGAGTTAAGTTTAAAAATGAAAAAATGAAAAATTAACGACAAATCATAAGGAAAGAACATAAGATGAGGTGAAAAATTATAAAAGAAAATTATAATGGCGCAAAAGCTTTTAGTTTTTTTTTTTTTTATATCCCCATTATTTATTATATTATATTTATATTATGTTTTAATATAATCTAATTTTTATTTAAATGTAAAAATATTACATTCAAATATCAATCATATTATATTTTAAACCTAATATAATTATTATATTCATTGTTTTATTTTCCTACTATTTTTATTAATCACATCACACACTCTTTTTTTCTTTTCCTTTTTTCCCTCTATTTTTATCAATCACATCACATATAATATAATTTAAATACTTTTCATTCAAACATACATTGCATTCAAATGTAATATAAATACTTTTCATCTAAATGTAAATTACATTCAACATATTGTATTCAAACGTAATACAAATGTAATGCGTTATCCAAATACTCTATTAGATTGATTGATAGAAAGGAAGAAAATAAAATAAAAAGTTATACAATTATTTTTCTATTCACTTATTTTATATTAGTTTAAAAATATAGACAAAAAAAAATATAAATATTATTGAGTATTTTAAAGTTTTTTTATCTTATTTAATATGATAGGAAAAAAGAAAGTAAATAGCAATTTAAAATGATGTTTGATAATATTTTATAAAATTTATTTTTATTTTTAAAATAAAAATATTTTTAAATTAATATTTAATTACCTCCTACCCCTTAAAACCATTTTAAAAACATCAATTTTTATAAATTTTTTTTTTAAGTTCATATTTCATTTTCACTCTCGCTTTCTAGCTTTGCAGACCCTAGCCACTTTCAGACTGACGACGACCTCCCTCTTCGATGACAACGACGAACCCTCGGACTTGAACTATGGCCTCCATTTTCGATAAAGGGGGCTGACCACTAACTTGAGACAACATCCATCTCTGGCGATCTCACAAAACTCTAAAAGCGCGAGGGCGAGAGGAGACACTCGTTGAGGCCGATTATTCACACTACCGACATAAATCGACAGATGTTGCGATCTCGATGGAGATCGAACGGCCCAAATCTGAAGCCATAGTGGCTATCACAACAATCGATTGATTGGAGAGAAGGAAAACAGAGAAGAAGAATATAGAAATGTAGACCGGTGAAAACTGTATCGAATTGTTTCATTCAGTTGTAAAATGAGCGTTACAAAATATATATTCTGGTTTTGGTCTAGAAATGATTATAACTAATTAAGTTACATTAACAAACTCAACCAATGAGTGAGTGACACGTTTCCTATTTCTAAAACTAATTAACAATCTCTTAAGACTCCCCCTCAAGATGGACTGTGTATGTTCTTAACAGTCATCTTGGATAGAAGAAGAAACAAGGTAGCAGACAGTAGAGCCTTGGTGAAAACATCTGCCAATTATAGTTGAGATCGAATAGGAAGAAGCTTGATGAAGTCTTCATTGACTTTGTCTCGAGCAAAATGGCAATCAATTTCCATATATTTGGTACGCTTATGAAATGTTGGGTTAGAGGCTATGTGAATGGCTGCTTGATTGTCACAAAACAGAAGGGCTGGCAAGGCAATGTCCACTTGGAAATCTTTTAACAACTGCTTTATCCATAGAAGCTTACTGATGGTGGCTGCTAAGGCTCTATACTCGGCTTCAGCAGAGGACCGAGAAATGGTTGATTGTTTCTTTGACTTCCAAGAGATGAGGGAATCTCCCAAAAATATGCAAAAATCAGTAACTGATTTTCTGGAATCAATACAGGCAGCCCAATCCGCATCTGAAAAAGCTCGTAATTGCAAAGAAGCAGAAGCAGGAAAGAAAATACCTTGTCCTGGTGTAGATTTAAGGTACCTTAGTAGATGATGAACTGCTTGTAAGTGTGGTTGTCGAGGTTGAGTAAGAAATTGGCTCAGTTTGTGTACTGCAAAAGTGATGTCGGTGCGAGATAAAGTAAGATACAAAAGTCTCCCGACTAGCCGTCGATATTGAGAACTATCGGTTAGTAAATCACCCTCTGATGCATTCAACGATAGCTTAGGATCCATTGGTATATTGGCTGGTTTGGAGGCTAGAAGCCTGTATCTTCAAGTAACTGCAATGTATAATGTCTTTGGGACAGCATTAGTCCTGAGGATGAGCGAGCAATTTCCAGGCGTAGAAAATACTTGAGATCACCAAGATCTTTGAGCTTAAATTGGCTGTGAAGAAATTTCTTCAAATCATCTAGAACCTGTAAAGATGGTCCTGTGATAACTATATCATCAACGTAAACCAGCAGTGTAATGAAAGAAGCATCGGTACCCTTAATGAACAATGAATAATCAGCTTTGGATTGTGTGAAACCAAATAAAGCAAGGCATTTGAGAACTTAGAATACCATTGTCTAGAAGCTTGGTGCAGACCATATATAGATTTGTGCAACTTGCAGACCAGTTTATTTGATAAATCATGGTTCTTCCCCTGTCTTCTATATCCCGTAGGCAGGTCCATGTAGACTTCCTCAAAAAGATCACCATTTAAGAAAGCATTGTTGACATCTAATTGGAAAAGGTGCCAACGTTGGCTGGCTGCAAGTGCAAGTAGCATTTTAACTGTGACGAGTTTAGCAATAGGTGAGAATGTCTTAAAAAAATCCACCCTTTCTTGTTGAGTATACCCTTTTGCAACAAGTCTAGCTTTATAACGTTTAATGGATCCATCCGAACGATACTTGATCTTGTAAATCCACCGACAACCAATCGAATGTTTGTCATGTGGTAAGGGAACCACAGTTCATGTATTGTTTGCCTTCATAGCATCAATTTCAGCTTTCATTGCTTCTCTCTAGTGAGGAAAACAAACATCTTGATGAAAAAACTGAGGCTCATAGTTAGAAGAGACACTCATGACAAAATGTCTATGAGAGGGTGATAGAGAGTCATAGGAAATGACTTTGGATAAGGGATACAAGCTACTGTTTGCTGGCATTGATGAGTTAGCTATGAGACTACAGTGAAAATCTCGTAGTTAAGAAGGTGGTTTTAGGATTCTTATTGATTTTCTAACTGGTAAGTTTGTTGTGGGTGGTGTTGTTGTTTGTGAGTCTGATGACATTATTGGTTGTTTTGGTTGTTGATGTTTTTGTGGTTCAGGAGTCAAATTTTGAGTTAGTTGTAGTATAACTAGATCAGGAAAAGGATTTGTAATGCTGGTTTCATCAACTACTGAGTACAATGGAAAGACCTCCTCATGGAAGACAACATCCCGGGAGACAAAAATCTGTTTGGACATTATATTATACAACCGATAACCCTTCGTACCAGGTGGGAATCCAATAAACACACAAAGTCTTGCCTGAGGTTCAAACTTGGTGCGATGTGCAGGGAGTGTGGAAGCAAAAGCAAGGCAACCAAATACTCGAAATGCAGAGTAATCAACACTTCTCTTGTAAAGTAAGTGATAAGGGGAATCATTACCAAGTAAAGGAGAAGGCAGTCTGTTAACTAGAAAAACAGCAATGAGTATGCAATCGGTCCAGAATTGAATAGGAATTCGTGATTGAAAATAAAGTACTCTAGCCACATTTAAAAGATGTTGATGCTTGCGTTCAACCACTGAATTCTGTTGAGGTCGATCTATACAAGAAAATTGGTGTAAAACTCCTTGTTCACCAAAAAAAAATCAGTAAAAGCTAGTTCCTTAGCATTATCAGTTTGAAAACTCTTGATCTTAGAATTGAACTGAGTCTAGATCATGAAGAAGAATCTTGGAACTATAGTAACAGCCTCTGATTTATTTTTCATTAGAAACACCCAAGTGAATCTTGTATAATCATCAATAAGAGTAAGAAAAAATCTGTGTCCAAAATGACTAGTTACATGATAAGGACCCTAAATATCACAATGCACTAAGTCAAAAGGTTGTGAAGACATGTGATTATTGCATATGAATGGTAGTCTCTGTTGCTTTGCTAATGGACAAATGTAGCATAGACTTAGCTGGTTACACTTTGACAAATCACCAGGCAATTGCGGCTTTACAGTGTCAAAAATTTTGGTTGATATATGCCTAAGTCTGTTGTGCCATATTTGAGCAGACACATTATTGACCAGTGCATTCTGGAGGGAACCTATAAAATGATTAGAAAAAAGATCATCCGCATGCAAAACATAGAGATCTTCCACTTTGTTACCCTTGCCAATCGTCCTCCGTTGATTGAGGTCCTGAACCAGAAAGTGACCAGGAAAAAAAGAAATAGTAGTTTGAGAATCTGTAGCTATGGCACTAACTGATATCAAGTTGAACCGAAAGTGGGGAACATAAAGCACATCTTTGAGAACTAGTTGAGATGTTAACTTCACATCACCCATTGATTTCACAAGAACACAATTGTTATCAGGCAAAGTAACAATGGTGTTGAAAACCGGGTGCAATGATTCAAAGAGAGCTTCATCAGAACAAATATGTCTAGATGCACCAGAGTCAACTATCCAAAACTTTGCTGAGGACATTTTAGAATTCAATGAAACTGACTTGCATATACCTATCGAAAAAGAATTAGACAAAGGATCTTGTTGGTCATTTGTCTTGAAGGACGAGGACAAATGAGTAGACAACATGGACATTAGCTGTTGATATTGATTTGTGTTGAGATTGCGAAGAAAGGTCCCGACACCTTTTTCATCCTGACCTCCACTTTCGAAAGAAGCAGGCTGAGTTGAAGTCTGATTAACGGTGGCAGATTGAGGCTTAGATCGTGGCTTGTATCTAGGCGGATATCCATGTAGTTTGTAACACTTGTTCACGGTATGACCATGGAGGTTGTAGTGTGTACACAAAGGTCTTTCTTTCTTCTGCCCTTTGTTATTTCTTATATTACCCAGAATTCCCTTCATTCTTGGCTTTAGCAGTAAAATCCATAGCATTTGAAGGATCTACACTTGCTGACTGTTGAGTAGTGATCTTTGTCTGATTCTCTTTTTGAGAAATAAATGAAAATACTTTATTAATTAGAGGAAGTAGATCAAGAAGCAAAATTTGACCTCGGATTTGAGAAAAAGGAATCATTCAATCCCATCAAGAAAGACATAACATACTCCATTTGAAAAAAATTGCTGAGTTCTTTGACACCACCACTTACCACAGGAACAAGAAGGTTGAAAATTTTTCAACTCCTCCCAAATAGCTTTCAACTTTGTGAAGTAGACTCCAACAGAATGCTAATCTTAATGGAGATTGATTAACTCACGCCGTAACTGGAAGATTCTAGGGCCATTGCTCTGTTGAGACCTGTCTTTCAGATCCAACCAACTCTCATGAGCTGAATCTATGAAAATAACACTGGTCGCAATCTCTCTGGAGACCGAATTTAAGATCCACGAGATGACCATATTATTGTTGCGAATCCAAGAAGACAGAAGATCTGGATCCGTGGGTTTAGGTATAGAACCATCAACAAAACCAAGTTTGGCTTTGACAGACAAGGCAATCGTCATGGCTCTGCTCCAAGAGGCATAGTTATCTCCGGTAAGCTGTTGTGAGACCAAAATCAGACCTGGACTGTCCGAATGGTGCAGAAAGTAGGGGTTGAGAGAGTCATCAATGGCGGACTTGCTTGACGACGAAGAAGAAATCGCAGATCCAGGTGACGCCATAGATGTACGACGAAAAAGCTCGAATTTTGCTCGAAGAACAACGAAGATAACAGATCATAGAGAGGCGAAGCAAGAAAATTTCTTTGATACCATATCACAACAATCGACTGATTGGAGAGAAGGAAAACAGAGAAGAAGAACAGCAAAATATGGACAGGTGAAAACTGTATCGAATTGTTTCATTCAGTCGTAAAATGAGCATTACAGAATATATATTCTAGTTTTGGTCTAGAAACAGTTATAACTAATTAAGTTACGTTAACAAACTCAACCAATGAGTGAGTGACACATTTTCTATTTCTAAAACTAATTAACAACCTCTTAAGAGTGGCTAAAGCCGCTAATCAGAAAGTTAGACCACTGTGCTCGTGGAAAGCTCGTTGCTGGCACTTTATCATTATAATCTCATCGCTTCCGCCTCCGTCGAAGGAGACCACGAAGCTCAATTCTCCATCTATGCCAGATCGAAAAACTAAATCCGGTATTTCGCGGCATGGTGGAGATGAACCCGGAGGCACGGGATCAGGCGAAGGAGGCAGACCTAGGGTGCCAAAGATAGAGGTCGAAGGGCAATCGGTGGTCGGAGGAGGGCTGGAGGGGATCCCGGTGGTCGTGAAGGACAATTGCTAGTGAATGATTTTGGTTTTTTATTTAATTTATAAGTAATAATTTGATTTTTGATATTTTTCAAAATTCATTAAAATAAATAAATAATATCAAACAAAAATTCAAAAATATTTTCATATTTAATTTTCTAAAATACAAAAAATAATTAAAAAAATAAACACCACTTTAATGACCATTTCATATTAAATTATTATTTAGTCTAAATATAAAGATAAAAAATGTAATTTATCCATCAATATTGGTGCAAGGATCTGTTTGGTGAATGCATTGTATTTACATTATATTTGAATGCAATATATTGAATGCAATTTGTGTTTGGAGAAAAAATATTGACATTGTATTTGATTACAATATGTGTTTAGATAAAAAGTATTTGAATTGTATTTTAATAATAAATATGTGATGTGATGGATAAAAGTAAAGAGAAAAAATGGAGAGAGAAAAAAAGAGAATATATGATGTAATTAATAAAAATAATAAAATAATAATTATATTAAATTTAAAATATGATGTGATTGATATTTAAATAAAATATTTTTATATTTAAATAAAAATTACATATAATGTAAATTGAATGCATTTATTAAACGCATGCTAAAAGCTTTGTATTTAAATTTCACTGGTTTTGTAGAGACGATAAACGGTAGACCACATACATCCGTTCATCCCCTTGATTTTATCTTATTTTCACTTTTCCCTCGTACCAATCAACCTTTTTTTCCTTCAAAAATCCTTCCACGGCATTTTTTCCTGCCACTTTTCACCTTTATCAAGCATAGCGTATGAAAAACGCTTTCAATTTTTTAAATAATATATTATCAAAACTATACGAATATTTCATTTTCAAAAACATAAACATAAATTTTAGGAAGCGTCGCAGTTATTCTCTAGTCATTGAAATTTCTCCCAAGACGTAATTTAAAATGCCTGCCACCTGTCAATGCCTGTCACCAGTCAAAGTCTAGAAACTTCCCTCTGTATAATTTGATCAATTCCGGTTAGCATTTATTCATCATATATTGTGCTTCTTTTAATCTGGAGATTAGGAGGTCAATTTAAATAAATTCGCCTGAAATCTAACGTAGGTTCAGTCCCATGCATTTCATGTGACATCTTCCAACGTGCTAATTCTCTGCAATTCGGAAACCAAAAGTACTAATTCATTCTTAATTACACCACACCGCCTTGTACCAATATTTATTACAAAAGGTGCTACTTAATAATGGAATTATCAGACAACTAATTCTAATTATCAAATCATTGCAAGTTAAGGATAGCCAAGAGATCTGATCCGATAAGCAAAATACTTTATTAGCCCTTAAATGGAAGGCTAATATGTAATTACAAGTTGATCATCACAAATTCGGTGCTAAATAACTACCAATTTATAAGACATACATCAAAAGTTATACTAAAACGAAAACGTGCACAACATAGGCATATGCCATGTAGAAATTAGCTATGTATATCATCACTTTTCATTACTAGCCAAGACCTTATTGATAGCCAAGGCATTGTCACAAAGGCCATGAAATGCGGCAGTCTTACCCCCCAGGACAGACTCATGTCCCTCAAGCGCAGAATCACACGAATCGGCGTCGGTAATCGCGACATTCACCCAAACCTCGACATCCTTGTAGGCGCCCGCCAGCAACGCGGCGATTGAGTCGTCGAGCTGCTCGGCAGCGTCCAAGTAGTGCTCCAAGCACTCCGACACGCCGTCCTGCACATCGGGGTCGAGGCTCGGGTCGTTCATCAAGACCTTGATGTGCTCGGAGAGGTCCGAGGCGTTCGAGGAGGCGAGCCTCAGGGCTATCAAGGTCAGGCCCTTGAGGTCGGAACCTTTGGCGTTCGGATCGAATTGTAGCATGGAGATGCACGAGTCCTTGTGGCCGGCATGCTGGCACGCCTTTTCGAGATTGTTGGCGTGGTTTTTGTCGCCGTGGGCGACGGCGCCGTGTTGCGGCGAGTATGAGATGTAGAAAGCGATGAAGAGGAGGAAGAAAGTGTTAATGTGCTTGTTCATTTTCGGTTCTCTATTTTTCAATGTTTTGCTTATTGTTTTTTATTTTTATTTTTTTGCAGTTTTGTGGAAGACAAAGGTGGTGGTGGGGTACGTGGTGTTAGTGAGCAGGAATTAATATGGAAAATGTTATGTGTTTCGATGGATAGCCTCTCAATTCGGCTGAATATGAGGACCTATAACAATAACGGGGTTCGTTCTGTGCGAAGAAGATAAAGTCATGAGTGCCGGTTTGAGGGTAAACAATTAAGGCAACCGCAGAGGTCCCGTTAAACCAATATTTTCTTATTATTAAGAAATTCTCAACTAATCATTAACAAGGTCTCAGTTTAATTCTGCTAATCTCATTAAATTAAGCAGGAATAATGATTATAAGTATTTGTTTCTTAATATTTATTTTTAATGTTTATTCGTTTTTTTCTCCCTACTAATTGACTGTTGTCTTTTAAGACATCTTGTAATCATCTTTCTAATAAGTATTCAGACATTAATGCTACGTTTGGGAGAGGTTTTTTTTTTTTTTTGGGAAAATGAAAAATTTTTAGATATGAAAAATAAAAAGTTGTTTAGAATTTTTTATAAAAGTAAAAAGTTGTTTAGGTGGGGGAAAACTTTTTTTTTTTTTTCTACAGAGCTCTTTTTCTATTTTCTAAAAATAAAAAATTTTGGATGTTCAGATACGAAAATTTGGGAAGGTCCATTTTTTTATAATGATAAATTTTTCATTTTTCAAATTTACAGTGGTCAAACAAGCATAGCATAAAAAATAAAAAATAAAAAGAAAATTCACTTAATTAATACTGTTATAATTAACTACTTACATATTTACTATAAACTTGTCATTCCCACAACTAACTAATTTCTTTCAACTCCGTCCTTAATCATAATATCTTCGTGCAAAAGTTCTTTCGGAGTTTGGAAAAATAAAGAATAATATACCAGCATTTAGTTATTTATGTTTGACCTTTTTCCTCGTTGTTTTAGTATTATATATTCTAATTAAGGATTGTCGTTTTTAACCAGAATTCTTGTTGTTTATTGGTTTTTATTATTTTTTTTTTTTTTCCTGAAAACCTTGTTTTACTTATACTCTTAGCAATCAGATGTCTTATAATAAGACATGCATAGCGAATAATGGAAGGAGAAGCTTGAAAAAAAATAAGGCTTGCTTAAGAGTGCCGTTTCAACGATGTATAGTACATGTTGGAATAATGCACTCACAATTCTAATTCTCACTTTCTCTCCTTTCCATTTTCAAAAAACTTAAACTTTTATAACTTTCTCATTTCTTATTAAAAATATAATGATAATAATAACTTTTCCATTTTAAATCAAAATGAGATAATTTTTATGTCAAATACTCACAAAAATGAAACGAACAAAATAAGATCTATTTTGTATTTTTTTTCCAAACACATTTTAAAATTTTGTATTATTTTCTATATCACTATTTATTTTTAAAATTCATCCCCCAAATACACATTTCCTTTCCAACCTGTACTGTTTCGTCTCCAACAACGCCCCCAAACAAGCTAAAAGTGTTTTAAAAAACTAACTGAACACAAAAGGATTTCTTTTAAGTGATTGTAGATATAGTATAGTAATAATATTATATTTTACCCTATATTAAAAGATGTAGAGTTCGAATCTCTTAACCTTAATTAAAAAAAAAAAACAGATTTCTTTAAAAGTTTTTAAATCAGTAGAGAAAATACAAGTTTAAGTGATAACTAATTGTATCCCACGTTGTATTGTTGGGGGGGTGGGGGTGGGGGTGGTGGAAGGGGGAGGGGGTAAAAAGATGTTCGTTTTTCTCTCAAAGGCATATGAAGAAAAATAAAGTATAAGATATGAATATGGTATATGGAACTTGAGAAAAATCAATTGGGAAAACGAATTTTTTCTGAAAATCAATTATACGGATATAGACAGTAACTAATTGTAACCCATATACACGAGAAAAACGTTACTAATAAATTAATAGTACTTATAGTAATTTTTCTTTTAAATGGACCTATGACGAAAAAAAAAAATGAAAGTGTAACAAAATGCCACGTTATATGGAGAAAAATATGGATCGAAAATTTGTTACGTTTTTGCTCGTAAGCTATGTTTAACTTTTTTTTTTTTTTATTCATTTCGGTTGAATAGACACTTAAAAAAAATTTTATATCTCATTTATTTACTGCATTACATTTAAATATAATGTAATTTTCATTCAAATACTAATCACATCACATTTTAAATCTTACACAATTATTATTTATTATTTCACTTTTTCTATTACTTTTACTAATCACATCACATACTCTTTTTCTCTTTCTTTTTTTTTTCCTCTCTACTTTTACCCATCACATTATATATCTATTATTTAAATATAATTCAAATACTTTTTATTCAAATACATATAAAATTCAAATATAATATAAATATTTTTATTTAAATGTAAATAATATTTAATATATTGTATTTAAATATAATGTGTAAAACGTAATGTGATTATAAAATATCTCATTAATTCCGAACTGAATGAGCTTGTGCTATTGAACCAGTCAAATGGGCCAGCTGTTATTCTCTTATTAACCAGCAAGTGTAGCTAGATTGTTATAGTGGACCAAGCCTCATAAATGGAGACTCACTTGGGCTAAGCAGGAAGGATTGGGTTTGTACCGACTCAGGGCTACACAATGGATGATCTTCTAATTTGCCATACAATTTGTCACTCTTAACTATATTAGAATTTTTTTTTTTTCCCTATATTCATTATTTAATTATTCCTTACTAAAAAGATAAAACTTGAAGGGGGAGTCAAACTCTAAATCCTCTAACATTTAAAATTATTGTCAAATTACAACTAGGTTAAGTTTGTAGTAAGGGCCTGTTTGGGACCAATGCTTGGAGACCTTTTTTTTTTTTTGTTGGGAAAAAGTTATTTTAGAAAATATATATGGGGAAAAAACTATTTCGAATGAAAAAATATAAAATTATAAAAATTTTATATTTAAAAAAAATCAATATAGATATTATTTTGTTTCTTTTAAAATTCTAAGTAATTTTTAAAAAAAATCATCTTATTTGTACTTGTATACACAAAGTTATAGACTTTTAAATTTTGGAGTTTACTGCAATATTTTGAATATGTAAATAATGAAAAATGATGATGTATTAGAAAAAAGTTGTTTTGAAAGCATTAATTTTACCCCTCAAACATCCCCTAAAAGAACTAACTAAAAAGTTTAAGATTTAGAACTTCTATTAAATGGAAATAATAGAAAAATAATAATCACCTAATTTAAATTTTAATTTAGTTCTTTTAAGGGAGATATTTTAATATCTATAATGAATAATAGTTAATGTATATAGACAGTTGACAATATGGATATCTAGAGCTATACTCTTAATAATTCTTGATTCCTGAGTAGTAGTTTACAACTTTTCTCCGAAGGGGTGTGAGCTTCTAAGTTGAAGTCAATGGATTGTGGGATATCTTGACGGCCATACAAAATAAGCACTAATGACTTCGTTGGACTCATACACGGAGTAAAGAAATGAATTTTGTTACTCTGCTTTTGCTTATATTGTCTTCATGTCAACACTTATTTTTTTTATTTTAATTTTTTGAAAAACTTCACGTCAACACCTTTAATTGAATATTAATGCAAGAAGTTTGATGAAGTACTTGATTCGTGTCGACACGAGTGATAAGATTTATTTATTTAATCTTTTTTTTACCCTAAAATCCCTGATTTTTAATTGTTGTACATATATATAATTAGATTAACGCGTTTAATAGGCAAATACGTTTTTTTTTTTTTTTTTGTAGTCAGCAGAGTCAATTTTAGCTATGAAAATATCCAAAACATTCATGAAAAGAAAAGGAGAACGGTGATGTCCTCCTCCTCATGACGTGATTGCGGGGAGGGAAAAAAGATCGTTTGCATTAAAAATGTCGGCCATTGCATGGCCTACTTGATCATGACGTTCACAACTGTGGCGAAGAGGTTGCTTCAACTTGTGAGAATCACAGCGCAAGGCCAATGTGTGCCTCGACACATCGTCGCCCAGCTCATTTATGGCCAAGGGACCATTGTTGATGACGCCTCTAAGAAGGCAGTGGAAGTTCTGAATGTGGCGTTTGTTTTTATCTTCGGAGATGATTTTTCATTTTCAAAAACATTTCGAAAACATCGTTTTCAATTATGTTATTTTTTTAGATTTTTTGAAAACGAAAAAAATTTGTTTTCACTTTTTGTTTTCGTTTTCTCCCTTCATCTCCTCTCTCTCTTTTTCTCTTTCTGTCTGTACAGCGTTAGTGATGATCATGTCCAACGATGGCATTTATCTCTGACGAAGACTGATGATCATGGGCTAGTAACGATGACGACGGCCCTCTCGCGACGATAACCATCGACTTATGACCTAAATCTAGCTATCACCATCACCTAGAACTCAAATCACCAATCTCTTTCACCCTTATCACTCATTGCAAAACCTACCACCAAAGTTTTTTTTTTTATTATGACTAATAATTTATTTTTTATTATTTTTTAAAATAAAAATAAATATGTTTTTATAAGATACTCACTTATAAAATGAGTTTTCAAAATATATAACCAAACAAAATTTCATTTTTATGTTTTCAGAACATACACTCAAAAAACATAATCAAACATAATTTCAAAAATGATCTCAACACAGTTTTCAAAATATTCTCATTTTTAATTTTTTTGAAAACAAAAAATATTTCAAAACCAATACTAAACACCACCGAAAGATTGCAATCCACAAACACTTTTTTTTTTTTAGTTTTTAGATTGTAGTTTTTTTAATTTTTAATTTTATTTTTTGGTTGTGTTATTTTTAAATATTTTCTTCTCTTTAGTAGTTTTTGGCGATTTTTAAGTCACAATCGTATGTTGATTAAAACTAGGTTCTCGTTGTAAACTTACTCCAATTTAATTGGATATATTTTCAATAATCCAAAAATGTAGATAAGATTTAAAATTAATGAAAGGAAAACAAAAAACAAAAAAAGGATGTTCATAAGAGCCCATCTGAGGATCAAAATTTTGGTTTTTAAAATAACTTTTTAAATATTTTTCTTACTTTACCATTAATTTTTATTATTTATATTTTTAAAATATTATAATAAATTATAAATTTTATAATTTTATAATTATATATATATGAATTTAAATAAAATAAAATTTTTAATTAAATAAAATTTTAAAAAAAACAAAACAAAATAAAATTCAAATTAACAAATTTTTCTAGTTGAACTTTAAAAAAAAAATTTTTCCACTTAAAAAATTTTGTTTTTTCAAGCATATTTTGTAATACTACTTTTCTCCGACAAAAAAAAAAAAAGATCTCCAAGATCCCCTGAACGGTTCCTAAGTCGTTCTCTTTATAGTGTGTTTGAGGAGGAGGTTGGAGCCATAATTTTTAAGTTAGAAAAAAGTTGTTTTGAAAAATGTGTTCAGGAGAAAATACTGTTTAATATGAAAAATAAAAAATTTTAAAAATTTTTTTAAAAAAAAATTATCAATATAGATATTATTTCGTTCATCTTAAAATTTTATGTAATTTAAAAAAAATTATCTCATTTAGAGTTTATTGTAATATTTTAGAGATATAAATAATAAAAAGTAATGAAATTTTGAAAAAAAAAAAAAAGACTTTTGAGGTCTACACCCGAGACGACTCCTTAGGGAGTGTTTGCGAAAAACATTTCATTTTAATTTTACACCAAACATAAATTTTACAACAATACAATGAAAATAATTATTATTTAAAATATTTTTAAAACAATCATATCAACTTTTCAATTTTACTATTTATCTCTATTTTTATCAATCACGTTAACTTTTCAACTCTAATATATTTTTGATCTAAACATATGTTTTATTCAAATATAAAATAAATACTTTTTAATTAAATATAATATTTAAAAAATAAATTTTATTCAAATACAATTCAAACACAAACAAAATTAAATGCGTTTTACGAACGGCTCTTTAGTCTCTCATCGCTGGTCACATTCTCCCAAAATTTATTCGAAATGTCTTTTCTTTGTAAGAGAAAAAATTGTTTTAAATATCACATCAAAAATCAACCACTAACGTGCACCTTAAATATACAAGATACTGATATGCCAAAATTAATAAATAAAAAGTCAAAAAAATATATATATATTCAACCAAAAAAAAATATTTACAGCTGAATGCTTCGAGTACAAATGAACTGCCGTGCGTCGGAAGAGCAACGCTCCGACGAATTGCCGTTCCCGGAAGTTCAAATTCCACGGCGACACTGTCAGATTAGTTCTAATGTTTTCTTTTTTACTAAGAACTATATACTCCAAATCCTCTTCAACGACAGAGACTTGTACCGATTCATTTCGGGCGAACCCAAACCCGAATTCTCCTCCGAACTCGCCTCCTCCACAGCCGCCAACACCACCAGCCCGTCCGCCTTTCTCGGACACCACTCCGGCTGAAAACCGCCGACCGGTAAAGCGCCGGAGCAACCAGCTTCTCTGGTCTCCAACACGCCGGCCGGTAATTCGGTTCTGACCGTTATCGCGACGTCGGCCGAATTACTAGTCTCCGGTGGATCGGAACTACGGCTGTCGGATTGACGAACCGGGGCGCGGCAGAGAGGGCAGTTGGAGTGGGACCGGAACCACGCGTCGATGCACGCGACGTGGAACGCGTGGCCGCACTTGGGAAGAGTACGGCCGCGGTCGCCGTCCTCGAACTCCGACAGGCACACGGCGCATTCTAGCGGCGTGGCGAGGGAGTGGACGAAGATCGGGAGGTTCTTGAGGATTGATGGGTTCAGGCCGTGAGGAGAGAGGGTGGCGGCGGAGGTTGAGGTTGAGGTTGAGGTTGGGATATTGATGGGCCGACGTGGACGGCGGCTGTGGCGGTGGTGGGACCGGGATGAGCACCAGCGGGCGTACGAGTGGAAGCAGACGACGACGCAGGCGACGATGAAGAGGATTGTGACGGAACAGAGCATTATCTTGCCGTTCACAGTGTAGTTGATGGGACTAGTAGTAGTGTCGTTTGTGTTGTCCATTGTAGAGAGAGAGAGAGAGAGAGAGAGAGAGTATTGGAGGGAATGGTGATGGTATATACGGATGGAGTGGGGTTTTAGATATAGGCGGGAAAGGGGGGAGTGTGTGTGTGTATATATATATATATAAATTATAATAATATACATACGAATATAAATTTGTAGGAATAATATTATAAATGTCTAGTGTAGGTGGGAAAGGGGCTAGAGAGGAGGAAGGGAAAGTGGAAGGTTCCTATGAGCTGAGTTTGACTGGTTTTTTTTTTAACTTGGTGCTTGATTAGAGCAGCCACACTGACTAATTGAAAATTGGAATGTACACGCCAAAACAGGAAATAAATTTTACAGACGGTTACGCATTGTGAAGTTAACTATCTTGTAGGTCATCTCATATATATATATTTATTTATTTATTTATATATGCAAGTAAGTAGTGATGATCAAAATTACCAAGCATATATTTCTTTCTTTTTTTTTTCTCAAAAGGATGAATTTTAAGTTGATAACATTTGTTGGAGTAGTCTAGCTAGTACATAACATTTATGTGTACTACATATGCAAGTTCTTTTTTGGACGTAAACTTTTTTTTTCCCCTAGCTTTAACTTCTACTTGGATATTCTTACAAAAAAAAAAAAAGAGGAAAAAAAGAAACTTCTACTTGGTTATTTCCTAAAAAAAATATGTAGTTGGAAATTTTATTTTATTATTCTATAAGCAAAGTGGAAAAAAAAAAATGATTGGAGACCTTCTCAGTGGATAATACAATGACATCTAGTTAGTGAGGAAAGAGAGGTTCGGAGATTAAGAACCATAAATCCCAGATTCAATATTGAACTAGCATTTTAAGTTATTAATATATTAATGGATTGTTTAAAACTACATTTCATTTGCCAGTATATTCAAATACAATATAATAAAATATAATATATATTTTTCTTAGATTGTATTCAATTCAAATATAATATATATTTGACTTATTATTAAGAAAGAGATAATATATGATGAGATTAATAAAAATAGATAAAATATGTGTTTGTACCAACAATTCAAACCAAAAAAAAATCCATTTTTGTCTATTTTTTAAGTCGATCTTAATTTCATTATTTATAATTATTATTACAACTTTATAATTCAAATTTCAAAAATTTATAATTTTACATATATAAATACAAATGAAATTATTATTTTTTAATTGTAAAAAAATTTTAAGACGAATGAAACAAGTTTCATATTGTTTTTTTTAGAACATATTTCAAATTTTTACAAGCTCTAATAATTCAAACACCTCACTAAATATATATTTTAATTCAATTTAAGTTAAACTCAAAAAATTCAATTTAAACATGTACATTAAACACAAACAAAGAAAATAATTAATAGTAATTATATTAAATTTAATATTTCAAATATTTATATTCAATGCAAGATATACGTACTCAAACACACTTTTCATTGCATAAGAATGCAATCTAAGATGAATTTCTTTTCCAAACGAGGCAAAAGTTAGTAAAAGAGGGGTGCATATGGGGTGTTTGTCTTGGAAAAAAAAATTTCCAAAAGATGGTATTTATATCTTTTTTTTACATTTTTTTATCTTTGTGTTTCTAAATTACTATGTTAGGCAGGCTTGAGTACACGTAAGATCCAAGATTCATGTGACATACATAATACGATTATATTAAATATGATAATATTAAAAATTATATTAAAATCTATAAAAAAGAATATAATTAAATAATTTTCTCTTCTTTAAATGCACAATCACATCCTTTCTTAAAAAAAATTAAAATATAAATTTATATAATCTAATTTTTAAAAATTATTTATCAAATAAAAAATTAAAATTCAGCTCTATTCTCTTCACTATCAAACAGCCACATAAACAACCGGACCGTGTCTATCTGTCCGAGAGAGAGAGAGGGAGAGAGAGAGAGACTATTGGTCCTTTCTTTTTATATGCCCACTTGTCAGTGGTGTGTCAAATCATACGCCAAGCTTTCGGTGAGAAATGTACCAATTTCGGTTGTGACTGTGTATTAAAACACAGATTCCTCCCTTTGTTTTGTTTTGTTTTTTTTTTTTGGGTGTGTGTGGAAATCAATTTATCACGTTATTAAAGAACTACCCAAAGTCCGCTGTTTTAATGCAAAACAAGTCGGATTAAATGCAAATCCCAAACGATTAAATATATACCGGCTGCTTAGCAAATAATAAATGTATAAATTAATGAAAGGCTACGTCGTGTCAAACTATGTTTTTCTAGTAAATTAAACTTTACCGATGGATCAATTTCTTTGGCTAGCTAGTTTGTTTCTTTTTCTTTTTCTTTTTCTTTTTCATAAACTGCTCACATTTGTATTATGTATTGGGACGCAACTCATCTGACGTCGATCACCAACCAAATGTACAGCGCAATATGAAAGCAGGAGACAAAGGTAACGTTTGGTATTGTTTTTGAAATCTGTTATGTTTTCAAATTCTCTGAATTTGATATCGTTTTGAAAACAATTCTGAGAACGTTTCTGAAATTGTATTTGGTTTTATTTTCTGAGTGTATGTTTTGAGAAACAAAAAAGTGAAACTGTGTTTGGTTATATTTTTGAAAACCAGTCATTTTATAAGTATTTTATAAAAACATATTTATGTTTGATTTAAAAAAAATTTATTATGAATACCAAAAATTAAAAATTAATAAAATTTTTTAATTGAAAAATGAATTAAAAATTAATAACCATAATATTTAAATAATTACTATATCAATTAAATCTTAATTAACCATAATAATTAAATCGGAGAAATGGGAAAAATGAAATCAGAGAAAACGACTTTTAATCGTTTTCAATTTTACATTGGGAGCAAAGGCGATTTTGGATTTGTTTTGAAATCTGTTTTCAAAAACAATATAAACCAAACACAATTTCACACCGATTTTGAAATCGATTTCCTAGGAAATCGTGAAATCAGTTTTGGAAAAAAACCAAACACCCTCAAAAGTTCGATCAACGATTTAAACATTACATGAGTCTCCTGATTTCTTCTTCTTTTTTTGACGATACGGTGTCTACAACTTTTATTTGTTAAAGATAAATAAAAATAAATAATATGAGTGTCTAATAATTTTGTTTTCTAATACTCCGCTTAAGTGGGACATTTTATTTTTAAAAAATAAAAAAATTTTAAATATAAAAAATAAAATATTGTTTTGAATTTTTTTAAAAGTAAAAAGTTGTTTGAGTGTGTAAAAACCTTTTTTTTTTTATAAAGTTCTTTTTTCATTTTCTAAAAGTGAAAAATTTTGGATATTCGAATACGAAAATTTAAAAAAAACCTATTTTCTTATAATAAAAATTTTTTCATTTTTCAAATTTAGAGTGGTCAAACAAACAAACATAGTATAAATGTAATATTAAGATCTTAATAGATATTTGACATCTGTATTACGTTTAGATGTAATATAATTTTTATTCAAATATCAAAATATTATATTTAAATATTAATAATATCACTTTTTTAATTCAATATAATTATTATTTATCATTTTATTTTTTAACTACTTTTACTAATCACATCAAATATTCTCTTTCTTTCTCTTTTTTTTTCTCTATTTCTATCAATTATATCACATATAATATAACTCAACTACTTTTAATCTAAATAAATATTATATTTGAATATAATATAAATTTTTTTATCTAAACATATATTATATTTAAATATAATATAAATATAATATATTATCAAAACACTTCCTATTTTTCTTTCCTTCAATTTTTTTTAATTGTGTTGAACACTTTGAGTAATATTATTAAAGCTAAACCACAACCAAACAAAAGAAGACGATAAGACTTGAATCTATGTGCCCGCGTTCTTCTCCATTAGCAAAAAAGCAAATATATGACATGTTTGGAAAATATTTTTTAGTGTTGAGATGTGGCGGCCCGCCCTGCTGTAGAGGCTCTACAGAGCTACTACGGCCAACTCTGTAGTTAACCGCAATAGTCTGCAGGCCTCTAGGGTCGCCGGCAATCATGCTGAACTGAAACTTACTTGCTAATTTGCGGAATAAATTTTTTTTTCTTTAATTTCATAATCTATTCGAGAATGTGATAAGGAAATCATGTTAACAAAATAACATACACATGATCATGATTCCCCTATCACATACTCTTAACTTGAAACTTGTTCTTTTTTAAATTACATTTCAAAATCTATACAACAGAAGACTATCGGTGACCAAATCCCTCGCCCAATCCTGCCCGGCATGCAACTTCCCTGTTCATCGTCCACCATATACTACTGGTGAACAGGTCTCTTACCTGTAACATGTGAATAAACTGATGAGCTATGGGTTCAGTTAGTTCAAACATAAAAACATGAAACTAACATGCTATACTGCTGTGCTCATGCATGAAACTGGACTCTGTGAACATGCTTCTGGCTGAGAGGTTTAGTTTTAGGACATTATCTGATATTTTAGTTCTGGTTTTGGGCCCCTGATTGGTCGTACCGACATGTTAGCGCAACCGGGAGCGGTACTTTAGTGCTGACCTCCTCAGTCTTAACTGATACTAAACATGATAACCTCCCCCTGGGTCGAGAGGCCGATATGCCAATAACTGGTTAATTACCATCTTACTAGTGTTCCAACTGGGTAGCATACTGCTTGGCCCCACAGTCGGAACCTGTTAACCAAATTACTGGGGTGTGAATTATATTAACACACTAGGGTACCTTGTGCACCTACCTGTTTTCGTACTCTGGTACTGTCTGACATGTGTACTGGGACATGCAACTCTACATGCATGACATGAACTGACCTGTGCTGACATGAGACTGACATGAACTGACATAGACATCGTGATGCAGACAGTCAATGTCTGACATACACGTCATACAACATTCATAACATAATAATATAGCAAGCTTGTCCACGTTGCAGTCAGGACAATGTTTGAACTTACAGATAATCCTCTAGTGTAAGCTTCTGCTGCTCTGGGACTGCTGATTTGGGGTCTCTGGCTTGAACTCCTATAAAAGGAATAATCACTGATTATTTACCATATCTATCTTATACTGCTGATTTGGGATCTCTGGCTTGAATTCCTATAAAAGGAATAATCATTGATTATTTAGGGTTTCTGGCTTGAACTCCTATAAAAGGAATAATCACTGATTATTTACCATATCTATCTTATACTGCTGATTTGGGGTCTCTGGCTTGAACTCCTATAAAAGGAATAATCACTGATTATTTACCATATCTATCTTATACCATATCTATCTTATACTGCTGATTTCGTACTCTGGTACTGTCTGACATGTGTACTGGGACATGCAACTCTACATGCATGACATGAACTGACCTGTGTTGACATGAGACTGACATGAACTGACATAGACATCGTGATGCAGACAGTCAATGTCTGACATACACGTCATACAACATTCATAACATAATAATATAGCAAGCTTGTCCACGTTGCAGTCAGGACAATGTTTGAACTTACAGATAATCCTCTAGTGTAAGCTTCTGCTGCTCTAGGACTGTTGATTTGGGATCTCTGGCTTGAACTCCTATAAAAGGAATAATCACTGATTAGTTACCATATCTATCTTATACTGGAAATATAGTAAAACATGAAAATTTTCATTTCCAAACTTTTTTTTTTTTTACTCTCTGGCTTCGAACACGCCCTCCTACACGGGCGTGTCTCTGCCCGTGTACCTCTCTGGACTTTTAAGTCTGGCCGTGTAATTCGTGGAACATGGCCGTGTATGCTTACACGGGTGGGTACACGGCCGTGTTACTGGCCGTGTACTCCTCTGGACTCTTACACGGTTACTTACACGCCTCCCTTTGACCGTGTGCCCCTTGACACGGCCCGATACACGGTCGTGTTCTTGGCCGTGTACCTCTCGGGTCTGATTTTTCTTGCAACACGGTCGTGCGTATGGGCATGTTCGGGGCCGTGTTCTGAACACGCCCTTGTACACGTCCGTGTTCATACCAGAATCAAGATTCTGGGTCCGAACTGCTCTGCTCTGATTTTCTAAGGCTTTTATGGCCTTTGTCCTACTTCTTACACTTGAAATCGATCTTCATAAGATCATTTCAAGGTATCTACTGCATTTCTACTATCACAAATCTATGATTTCATAAGTAAAAATTCCACATTTTGCTTATGAACCTCTCTTGACTTAACTTTTGAAAAATCTGTATTTTTGTGAAGAATATTCACTAAACTTGGTTTTCTAAACCATCTGTTCATGGATTCGTGTTTGAAAACATCTAGACTTGAACCACGTTTCGATTTTAACCGAAAACCTAAATGTGATTCACTCACATTCTCTTTTTTCCTCTCAAAACCCCAGATTTTTCCCCAAACAAAACGTGAGAAACTAGGGTTTACCTTACTTTAAATCGTGAGTTTTTCTTGCTGCTGATCCTTGACCGAAACTCGATCAACTTGCTGCTTGAACAAGAAAATCCGAACTTTTGGATTTCCTTTTTTTTTTCTTTTCTCTCTTTCTCTCGGTTTCTTTCTCTCTTTCTTTCTTTCTCTTTCTTTCTTTCTTTTCTCTTTCTGCCGGTTGCTGTGTAGCTTAGGGAATTAATTTCCCCCCCTTTAGCTCACGTGCCTCTCACTCTCTCCCTCACTTTCATTTTCTTTTTTTTTTTTTTTTTGTAAGGCCTTGTTTGGCTTATCTTTTGTCCATTGATCAATGTGGCTCACTTGTGTGCCATTGATCTCTTAGTATGTATTTTTCACATACTTCTCTATTAATTTTAAAAACATCATAAATTGAATTAATGTTTAGCTTTCAACTATGTTCATTAATTCATTGTCAAATTTTGATTAAAACTTAATTAATCAAAATTTTCCTCTGTTCTTTATTCTGTAACATGTCTCACTATAATGTACATTTATTTATATATTTTGTACAAATATTTCTGAGAACGTAGATTTCTCAGTTATCACATGAGAAAACTATTTTACATCAAATATAAAGTTTATATTTAAATACAATCTTTTTTAATAGTATTATAAAAATAATTATTATTCAAAAGTTTTTTAAAATAATCACATCAATTTTTCAACTGTAAAAAACTTTTCATCCAAACATATATTTAATTAAATACAAAACAAATGCTTTTCAACAAAATACAAAACTTAAAAACGAATTGTATTCAAACGTAATTAAAATGTAATATATTTATCAAATGTCTTAATAATTTCTATTCATATTAGAAGTGTTTTTTTTAAATAAAAAAATTCGTTTGAGATATAAAATTTTTTATTTAAAAATTAAATGATATTTAAATAGATAAAACAATTATATTTAAAAAAATCTTTTTAATATCGAAGAATAAAAATGCTTTAATATTTTGATATGAAAATGTAAAAGGCTCTTTTTTTTAATATAAATAAACATTTTAGTTCAAAGATAAAAAATTCCTCCTCCTACACTCCTGAATCAGACAATGCAATAGAATAGGTAGACAAAAACCACTGGCTAAGCCAGGTGGGCTGCAAATTGCCTTTTTTTTTTTTTTTAGCTTTTGGAAGACTCTCAAAAGTAGTGAAATAAACACTTAATAGGTTGGGTAAAAGGGTGTCATCATCGAAGGCTGTTTTTCAAAATGTACAAACAAATAGTGGTATGATATTGACAACATCACTATCATCCTTTCACATCCTGTGCTAATAAACTCTTTAAAATTTGAGCTGATAATTGTAATTATTGAAAAGTATAGACTTGGGACTCTCTTTCTTCTAAGCGTCTGTTTGATTTCAACGTTACTCCGTTTCTTTGTTATATTACATTTACGTTTGTATTTAAATATAATATAATTTATATTTAAATAAAATATTATTTTATTTAAATATAAATTATATTATATTTTAAATTTAATATAATTATTATTTAATATTTTATTTTTTATTATTTTTATTAATTATATATTTTTTTTCTATTTTTACCTATCAAATCACATATTTATTATTAAAATATAATTCAAATATGTTTAATCTAAACATATGTTACGTTCAATGTAAATATTTTTCCTGTAAATATAATTACATTTAATATATTACATTCAAACGTAACGGAAACATAATATATTTACTAAATGAAACCTACAATTAAATTATATTTAAATATAATATAATTTTTATTTAAATATAAAAATATTATATTTTAAATATAAAATAATCATTATTTATTATTTTATTATTTTTATTAATCTTTTTACATATTTTCTTTTTCTTTATTTTTTCTCATCACCTCACATATTTATTATTTAAATATAATTCATATATTTTTCTTCTAAATACATATTGTGTTTAAATATAATACAAATATTTATCTTTAAATACAAATTATATTCAATATATTATATTCAAATATAATATAAAGATAACATGTTTAGCAAGTAGAACCTTAATTATATTTCTAATAAACTCCTTTAATAATTCTGGTGGTTGGTGTAAGATATTATTTTACAAACAAGATGCAGTAAATTCCCATCCATCTATATGATACACTTCTCCAGGCTACAAGCTGCCAGTTTCTATTTTTAAACCTTCTTAGTAATCCTACCCGAATTATTAAGGAGATTTCACAAAAAAAAAAAAGGGAAATTAATTTATTAACAAATTCAAATCCTTTTTAACTTTTTAATATATGAGTGAATAATAGTCAAATATATAATAAAAATAATATTAAAAATATCAATTTTAATCTTAAATATTATCTCATATGATGATAAATTATTATATTATTATTTTAATTTTGATTGATACATATTAACAAAAAATTAATAACTTGTTATTAAGTTAACATTATAACATCAATATCTTAGGGCATGTTTGGTTAATGCTTTGGAGACATTCAAAATTAATTTTTTTTAAAACTTCATCATTTTTCATTATTTACGTATCTAAAATATTACAGTAAATTTTAAACTTTAAAAGTTTATAATTTTGTGTATACAAGTCCAAATGAGATAATTTTTTTATATTGTATAAAATTTAGAAAGGAACGAAATAATATCTATATTGATATTTTTTTTTAATTTTTTATTTTTTATCTCAAACAATTTTTTCTTCTAAATATATTTTTTAAAATAATTTTTTTTAATTTAAAAATAATATCTCTAAATATCTTTCCCGTACACCTCCCTTGATATTATTCTATTACTTATGCTACTAGTAGGGATCAGTTGGATTGTGTAAGATACGATTATTAGGGGGCAATAAAAAAGATAAAGAAACCATTTTAAGTAGTTGACGTAAAAATATAGTGAGTCTAATCAGGAGTGGTCACCCAGAAGCATTGTGATTTGACACAAATAGTTTTTAAAATACTCTATTTGATCAAATCATATTTTTGGAACTTAAAAAAAATATCGTGGTGACGTTATATTTAAATATAATGTATTAAATATAATATATATTTAAATAAAAAATATTTATATTATATTTAAATATAATAAGTGGTTGGATGAAAAATATTTAAATTATATTATAAAGATAGTTTGTTATGATTAAAATAATATGTATTATATTGAATTGTATTATATTATATTGTTTTGAATATAATACACATATTATATTATATTATATTATACGTAATAAATATTGTATTGATCAAATGGTTTGCTAGTAATATACAGGAGCTTTTTGCTGTGAGGATAGTGTATGTTTCAAAATATTCTATTTGATCAAAACCATATTTTTGGGATTTTAAAAAACATATTATGTTTGTATTGTATTTAAATATAATATATTAAATATAATTTATATTTAGTTAAAAAGTATTTATATTGTATTTGAATGTAATATGTGTTTGGATGAAAAATATTTAAATTATATTATATGTAATGTGATTGATAAAATAAAAAGAAAAAAGAGAGAGAGAATGTGTATGTGATGTGATTAGTAAAAATAATAAAAAAAATAAGATGATAAATAGTGATTGTATTAGATTTTAAAATATAATGTGATTAGTATTTGAATGTAATATTTTTACATTTGAATGAAAATCGTATTACGTTTAAACGCTATGTAAATAAAATGAGTTATCCAAACGAGGCATTAGACTTTAGAAATTGACAAAATCTCTTAAAAATATTTAGGGGTCTACGTATAAAATCCTATTAGACTATCAAAAAGAATTACCAATAATGTTTAGCATGCATAGAATAGGTTTGTGATTAAAATTTTTATCTAATCCCGGTAACTAGCTTAGCATATAGAATGGCAGCGCATAAAGTCAATGAGCACCCCGATCGAATCAGAAAATATCTTCCACTTCGGTTGTACTTGTGGACCATTGTATTTATTTAGTAGCTTTCCCTCACGTTGAATTATATGTACATATAATTCCCTCCAATCTGGAATAACAAAATGGCGAAAAGCAATTAGCAGAACACACACATACACATACATACACGCACGCGAATACGCGCGCGCGCGCCCACATGTGTGTGTGTGTGTGTGTCTGTGTATTGGCAACTAGCAGATCCTTCAAACTCCACCCTAAAGATGCTTTTTGTCCTTTCGAGATTGCAACACCAAACTGACCAAACCTTTGATTCTGCCTTGATATTTATAGTCATATATTTTCAAAAATTAATGTGGATAAGATTAAGACTTTAGTGTAATATCATGAGATATTTTTCCACGCTAATTAAGAGATCCTCGAGAGTTGATAAAGTAACGAAAGGTACCAATAATTAATAACGCGCAAATATGTAATTCAAGCCTAATTAACCAGTAATGTCACTATATATGACTATTTTAACTTTTATTACAGAAGCTCGTGTTCTACATATAGATAGAAAGCGTAAGCCGTTCGCTAAGTGCCAAGAGCCAAATGCATAGGATTAGGATGTGCTGAA
Source organism: Antiaris toxicaria (assembly GCA_035233585.1). Classification (NCBI taxonomy): domain Eukaryota; kingdom Viridiplantae; phylum Streptophyta; class Magnoliopsida; order Rosales; family Moraceae; genus Antiaris; species Antiaris toxicaria. The sequence goes on from CP141158.1 coordinate 48,276,687, forward strand.
AAGTAAAAAAGTTCATATAGGTAAGGAAAACTATATATACATGGTAGAATTGAGTAGTGAGAAGGAAAAGGATGGATAGGTTAGTAGATAGGAAGTGTGAGTAGATAAGAAGTGTGGATAAGAGGAGGTTGTAGTAGCGCTAGATTGTGTTATCGTCATATATCACTAAGTCGTTAAACTATTATGCTATTTTTATATTAATTGAAGACCCTCTCTTCTCGAACTATTTTTTGGAGATGATTTCTACTCAAATTTTTTAGTTTTTACATCATATCAAAGTCAAACTCTAGGCATGAGAAAATATTAAATTGTGAATTTATCTCATATCACTAAGTTTATTGAATTGTTGTAGTGTTTTTATATAGATTGAACACTCCTTCTTGAGCTAGTTTTTTAGGATGAATTCTACTAATCACTTTAAACAAGGTGTTGTTTAAACCCTATAACTTTGTATATATTTTCACAGGAGCTCCCCCTAAAAATGAAAATTTGACCATAATAATTCTATAATTATCTATTATGGGTTCATAGCCCTAGTGAAAAATTCTAACTTCGTCATTGAATGTATATATTTCATAAATAAATAATTGAACAAAGAAAATCACTAATTACATTATTTAGTAAAAAAAATTAATAAATAACTCAAAATCCTTGCAAAATCTTTTTGTTAATTTTTTAATAAGAAAAAAAAATTGCGATAGCTAAACCCACATCATGAAATTACCTATTTTTGTTTTAAGAAAATGAAATCACCATATTATTCATACTAAACAAATTGAAACTTTTCTAAGAACAATGCTATTCAATTAATCATAAATAAGTACATTTTCCATGTAAGGTTAAATCAATATGTCAATGTTAATTTTGGAACTTAGAAAAATTATTTTCCAATACAACGTTAGTTTTTGTGCTAAATTAAAACACATATTATATTTAGTGCCAAATTTGACTCCAAACATAGTATGTGCAAAATTTTGATATTTATTGTTATTGGTTGGCGTGTTAAATTTTTTATAAATAATAATAACATTTAAAAAATCAAAAGTTTACTTAATATACTTATAGATAGCCTAATAGTAATTATGCATGATCAAACTTCATCGAAATGTGTAGAATTTAAATCTCTTTACATTTAAGTTTATAAAGAAAAGGTTTACTTGTCATATGAAAAAGCATTTTCTATTAGAGTACAAAATAAAATAAGATATAAAATATAAGTGAACTTATTAAGTGACCCTATCCAAGCAATTGATATTTGGAAAGGAATTTTATGGCATTTATATTCCAAAAGTGTACCTCACTTTCTATCAATATGGGACACGCCTTGGTGGCTTTCTTTTTTATTTTTTTATTTTTTTAATAAAAGTAATGAACGCATATAATTCAAAGATAAATCAATCACAAACACGTTTAAAAAAGAGTATACCTTCTCTTGAAAACCTTTGTGTTTAATCTATATCCGCAAGCTATGCATCTTTAGCTTTTGTGTGTTCATTGCATCATTTTCACAGTTTTTTGGTCCTACTAGTGTAAAATGTGCATTGTACGTGTTAAGTTATAATATAAATTTTGATAACGTATAATATGTAGAAATGTATTAATTAACCAAGTTAAAAAGTTAAATTTTGATTATAATCATAATATATATACAACAATAATTATATAAAACATTTTACTATATAAAATAACAAAAAAAAAAACTCATTGTATATATATTTTTTTAAACATACAGAATTATATTTTGTTATCCAAAAAAAAGGTTTAATCCCATTATTGGCTCATAACAAGAAGAGTCAGTGTAGGAAAATACATAATATTAAACAAAAAAATTATGCAATCTGTCTGTCCTTAGGTAAGATTGCTTTAGTTACTTTATTGACTTTAATTCTCTTTTACCAAATCACCTTTCATAAAAACACCTGGTAGAAACAAAGCTTTTTTGCTTTTGTCTAAAACTATTGCTCTCCTTGGATAGTTGTTTGAGGAAGATCCGATTCAACATTGTTGATTGAAGTACTTTCTTCAATACAAAGAGATGAACTCAAGACTGAAATAATGTTATATTTGTAATCGTTTGTGTTGCGCTCAACCCTTTTTATAACTTTTAGATAAATTATGATCTCATTTTCAGATGATGCTTTAATAATTTTATCGATTTTCATAGCCTTATCCTCTAAAAAGTAAAAACAGTTGGTAAAATATAAAAGAATGTGGAAGAAACAAAAAGATGGTCAAAAACTATTATATGTTATACCTTGGTTGTTTTCTCCATTAATGTTTTTGCACTACACTAAAGAAGTTTTTAACTGACGGTCCAACAATTATTGCTTTGATTGAGCCTGAAGAATCTTGTAATTCAACAATAACTCTAGCTCTAGAACAATAGCATTATAGAAGAATTCTGAAATATTTATGAAAACTCGAGAAATGTTCATGGATATCAAGGTTTTAAAAGAACAATATAAATATTTAGAACAAAGTAAACAAGGAAAAAAGATATATTTTTTATTTGGTTTTTTTATCTTTCTATTTTTAAATATAAAAGCATCAGTAAATTGAAACATCAAATATATTTTATTTGAATTAAAAAAATACAAAAAGAAAAAAAAGAAGAAGTTGACCTTGGTATTGCCCTTGCTTGAGCATTTTTGCAATAAATGCATTCATAGATTTCATTGTAAGTTGAATTTGAAATTTTGTTGCATTTGTCACATGACATATACCAAAATGGCTGATCTAGAGTTTTGATGCTCATTTTAACCTTCAACATTATGGCTAGCTAAGTTAGTAACATCACTTAGACTCCGAAAAAACTTACAATAAGGATTAATTTTAGGTATATCAATGATATTTTAGAGAGTTGAAGGAGCTAATTTGCTTGAAACTTCTAAACAATTCTCTAATTCATGTTCAGTATCATAAAAATACAATTGCAAATAAGAAGGACAATTGTCAATGGAAGCAACTCATTTATGTAATGATAAACTTGTCCTTGAATCTAAAGGTGTATACACCTTTGTCTCTTTTGCATAAATCCTTGTCATATTTAACTCCAAAAGATGTAAAAGCAAAATTTGAGTTTTAAGTCCGATATATGTTTTGAATTCTAATGATTCAACTGATTTTGATGTGAACAACTTATACAACTCGTCTGGTGCATCATTTATTTTTAATCTAATTTCCTCATTCCCATAATAAAAGGTATTAGTTTCTCTCCAGAATTTCTTTGCTCCACAATGAGTACACATTGTTGGTAATGGTAAAGTATAAACATCTATAGGTATCCTTTCCAAGTCAAATGTTGTATCATGTCAGTCACCCTTTATTGTCAAATTCGTCTTTAGATTGGTTGTCCCTGTATGTTTTTGATTACCACTTTATAAATCTAGTTTATTAGTTTGATCATTTAACCTTACTAAAACTCTAGCAAAGTAACAAAAGAACAAACACAAATAATAAATAAGATGGAAAAATAGGTTCGTTACTATTTATAGTTATTTACTTGTTTAATTAGTAACTTCATTTTCATCCACATTATGTGTTTCTGAAGTATTCGATCCACTTCCTATTACATTTTGTATATCTGTAGGTTATAGAAAAGCACACTATTATTCATAGTAAGGGAAGGTACTATTAGTATATATTTTATTAGTAATGAGTATTTCTCATTTCTGTAGCATAAAAGAGTTTTCTTATTGATTTCTAAGTGAAAAAATAAACCAGCACATATACATATCTTTCTTATTTCCAAGAGCTTCATGTGTAAGCACACCTTCAAGCATAATATGCAAACATTCTGTACCATTTTTTCTTTGAATTCGATTACTTTCATTCATTCTTTTCTTTGCATACAACTCTCTTCTATGCTTATTGCGAAATTCCTTGTTTTCCTCGTATAAATCTCTACGACGTTTATTTTTTGAATCTTTATTTCCTTGATTCACTCTATCTGATCCCTGGACATAAGTTGAGGTAAAGTTCTTATCCATCATACAACCGATTACACTACAAAAAAATTAAAACAATGCAATAAGAAAAAAGATAATTTGAAAAACAAAACTCAAAGTCTTTTCAAAACGTGATGATGGAGTTGGTAAATGATAAAGGAGTCATGTATGAGTGTTTTATACACACATATAAATTTATATAAAAGGTCACACACATATGCATGTATATGTAAATAGTTCAAAAGCAAATAGTTTATATTCATAAACATTTTTGGCTATAAAATAATATAGTAGTGATAGCATTTAAACTAACTTTATTTCTCTAATAAGATAAACTTATTGTTCATAGTCTAGAAACAGAGCTGAGTGCTAACGTTTTGGAAACAATGTGAAGCATATTTGTAATGCATAGAAACTTATCACAAAAGAGGAAAAAAACAGAGACTACAACGTCAAAAAACAAGCAAGGAGTTTTACAGGTCCAAGTCTTAAATTTGCTAAAAACTAACTTAAGAAGAAGTACACTCTGTATATAGTAATATCAATCTAAACAACCTACAGACTTATCTAGGGTCCCAAGTATAAAGTAAAAGAGTACAATTTCATACAAAATTTAGCATCAACCAACTAACTGGACGTTTAACACTTAGGAGATTAGTCAAAATAAAATATATATCAATTGATTAATATTGAAAACAGAGCAACACAGCTAAAACAAGAGCAAAATAAAGGTTTCAGTGTGGAAAATCAGAAAAATTAGTTCATGTTAGTGTAAAGCAAGAGCAAAAATAAATAAATAAATAAAACTAATTATTCAAAAGACACACACAAAGCACTGTCGCTACATCTAAAACAAAAACAAAACAAAAAATACTAACGGCTCGTTACAGTCCCAAATTTTCACTTTTTTCCAAAACTTTCTTATTTTTTACTATTTATATCTCCAAAACGTCACAGTAAACTCCAAACTTTAAAAATTCATAACTTTTTGTATACAAGTCCAAATGAGATGATTTTTTTTTTAAATTGCATAGAATTTCGAGAGGAACAAAACAAGATTCATATTGATATTTTTTTTCTAAAAAAATTTTTAAAATTTTTCATTTTTCACCTTAAACAGTTTTTTCTCCCAAACATATTCTCCAAAACTAACATTTTTCCAAACCCCAAAACCACATCTCCAAAACCTCCCCCAAACTCTCCCTAAATCTTTCATTTCTCATTCAAATAAGCTGTTTTATACACACACAAAACAAAAAAAAAAAAAACAAAACAAAACAAAAAACATATAACAACAAAAAGAAACCTAAAAAAGTGAATCTTAAAGTCGAGAATTCCCAAATCAAATACACATTAACGATCCAACAACTTCCTGCAGAAAAAATCAACTACTGAACCGAAATTCAATATCAATGTAGTTGCAAGAGGGGTTAACTCCCAAATTCACTGAAAAAAAAAAGGAAAGAAAGAAAGAAAGAAAACCAGGGAGAGTTCTTCTATAAGAAAAACTTCATTGACAAACCCAAAAAAAAAAATGGCCATTAAAGACCAGAGAAGAAAAAGGAGACTAACAATAAAAAGAAAAAAAAATATACATATGAGACCAAAAAAGAAAATTTGTAAGAGAAAATTTGAAAACAATATAAAAATGAACATTTAAATGAGAACCCATTGTTCTCTAAGAATACAAAACCAAAACCAACCAAATTTTCATGCCTTGTCAGAAAAAAAAAAAAAGAAAAAACCAAATTTTCATAGCCTAAGTAAAAGGAAAACTGAAAAAAAAAAATGATAGAGGTCCATCCGATATACAAAAGCAAATGGGGGAAAAAAAACAATTTTTCATAGCCTAACCAAAAGGAAAACCCAAAAAAAAAAATGCTGGAGATTTCATAGTTCGACTACCATCACAGAAAGCAAGGGAAACTCCAAAAACAACGAAAAAGATGGAGGAAAAATTGGGCTTGAAAATCTAGCAAAAAATCGAGATGAATCTTGAAGATTTGAAAAAGAGGGAAACTTAAAAGAGAGAAGGAGAGACGAACCTCCGAAATTTAAGGAAGATTAGAGCTGAGACAAACCCCTAAAATCAAAATGCAAGCGTGAATGGAAGTGCGTCGTATAAAGTCTGGAGGTGTAGTTTGAGGGGGACGGAGATAGAGAAAGAGAGAGAGAGAGAGAGGAGAGTGGGTTGTAGGTGAAAAAGGAAGTGGATGGAGCATGGAAGCAGTAAGGTAGGGAAAAAAAATCAAAATGCAAGTAAGAAAGACAGATCTGGAGGTGTGGTTTGACGGAGGGAGAAAAATAAACGAAAGTGGACTGTAGGTGAAAGAGGAAGTCACGATGCAACAGGAAAGATGCAAGGCAGGGAAAAATAATCAAAAAGTAAGTCAGAGAGACAAAAACAGAGGGGCAAAAGGAAATGATCAAAACGCATATAAAAATTGCGTTTTAGACGACGAAAAATTAAACAGTAGTAGGATATCTACTCTTTTACATATGTAGGATAAATAGCAGTGGCATTTATTATGGTGTAAATTATTAGCATGTTGAACCCTCTGTTACATTATTGTTTGTTTATGTTTAGACACTTGTGTTGTGTGTGTATTTCATTATGCATGTAGATTTGTTAGTTCTAGAATCTTCCATGAAATAAGTAGTATTAAGATTTTGAATCCTCTTGGTAATAACACTATTGTTAAGAAGAGATATAAACTAATAGACACACAAGAAATTAAATCAAAAAGAAGAAAACACGCTATAAAAGCTACGTTGTTACAACGAATGAAACGTCAATGAGTGGTTCTTACCTACTTCTCTTTTCTTAGTAAATCTTTTCCCTTCAATTCGTTTGAAGAAGTGGTTTTTTATTCTATACGTTTTTGCCTTTTTAGTTAGCGAATTCCTACAAATCTCTATATAATATAATTGCATAGATTGAAGGGATAATATTTGGCATTGACAATCGAGTTGAAGTTTTATTTGATACCAAATTCCTGACTTCAAATGTCGGCAATAAAAAATCTTTTAAGGCTAATTAAATTTTGTTATCATAGTGGATAACTTTGGCCGTTAAAATCTCTAATTTCTAATTTCTAATTTCTACAAAGAATGATGAACTGTTTTAGGGCAAAAAAAATAGAAAGAAGTAGAATGAAAATGGTTTTCTAAGCTAATTCTCTCTTTGATTTGCCATTGAAAAATGTAGGTAAAAAAAGTTTTAAGAAGAAGTTATGTTGGTTTTGTCTTAATTCTCTCTCTTTTGAGGAGAAAAGGACCATAATTCGTAAATGATTACATTTACCTGATGAAAATCTAAAGGCATAATTTCAATATTTAGCTTGGGTAGACATTTAATTTGCTTATCTCAAATTTTGAACACTTTTCAAGAACTTCCTTAGAAAAAGAACGAATCTGGTCACATATATACCCCCTTTAATTTACCCGTAGTCATCTAAAAAGACAAAAGATATCTTACTCGCTTAAAAAATATGGCCCATGACAGATCTTATTACCAGATGAAAGCCCAAGATACAAAGCTCTCCATCCACCTAAAGTGAGAGTCTAACACAAAAGTTTTAATCATATTTAAATACAATATAATTTTACATCAAATGTAAAATTTTACATTTAAATATAATTTTTTTCAACAATATTAAGAAAATAATTACTATTTAAAAGTTTTTTAAAACAATTACATCAATTTTTATCTCTATTATTTATCTCTATTTTTACCAATCACATTAATTTTTTTAATTTTAAAGTACTTTTCATCCAAACACACATTTCATTCAAATACAAAACAAATACTTTTCAACCAAATATATCACTCAAAAAACAAAGTGCATTCAAACGCAAATAAAATATAATGCGTTTACCAAACACCCCATAAGTCACATGTCCCTAAGCATTTAGCAGCATAAATTAGTCCAACCTAATTATAAAAAAAAATTATTGGTATCATTTAACTTATCATATTTATTATATTAAAAATGAAATCTCAAGATTTATTACTAAAACAGAAATAATTTAACTCAATTCTTTTTTAAAAGATAGGACTCAATTTTATACAAACTACTATAAATCCAATGTTACACGATACATTAATCGAACTAGACCTTCAATATTGGAGCTGTTAAACATTTAATATGAGGAAAAAGTAAAAGACATCCTTATTAATATACGACCCATTAATGATTGGCATTAACATTTATAGCAGCCGCTTAACCAGCTTGTCAAGACTATACTCCGAAAGCATCTACGCGGTCGACAGTTCGGTTAGATCTCACCAGAAGGCTCTCAAACAAGGGGGAGAAAATCCTGCCTTTGCTTCTCTTACAACCACTTTTTCTCTCCTTGAGTTTGAAACAGCTAAGGTTGTCTTCTCATCTATTGCTACTGTTTGGATTGTATGCATTGCTTTTCCACACTTGCAAACATTTGACGCAGGAGGACACTGTAGATACTAAAGCCACCTTCTAGTTTCTATTCATAGGTAATATTAAAGGGATTAAACACGTATTTTTGACAACCTTTTCATGACGAGAAGATGTATAAACTTTTCTCTGGAGAAGATAAATAATTATTAACATTGGATCTTTCCGTTGTCGTTTTCGATTTGAATTGCTTCCCCATTTTTGTGCTCAACGCATTGCAACTGCTTCCGTGTTGGATTACAGCTTCAAACACGTGTAGACAAATATAGACGGGAGTTGAGTCCACGTCTTCTCTACTCTAATTATTTTCTGGACTTCTTATTAAAAATAAAAAAAAAAAAAGAAAAGAGAAAGGATATTACTGATATTTGATGCGAACATCTTTCCTCCCGTTCAAGATAAACATAAATTCAACGTTTCATCCATTTGTCTAAGGTGGAATAAAATGTATTTTTTTAGTATAAATGATAGTGAAAGCATTCGATAAAAATTATCATTAAAATGGTCTAAGAAAAAAATAGTGTTGACGTTGAAAATCTATACAATAAAGTCGAAATCAAATGTGAAACTATTAATGAACTTAGATGCAAAAAAACAGTAAAAAGATTATAGAAAAATAAATGATACCATGATTTTATAAAGGTTCACCTTTAATGTGAATTATATGCCTTTTTAGAAGAGTTCTCGGAGAATGATTTCACTATTTTCAAATAAAGTACATGTATTTTCTTAGATCTCTCTAATTTCGCGAGTGTAAAAAGTAGCATATATCTCTTTTTTCTATAGGCCAAGCAAGCCCTTTTATAAACTACTGCCTTCCTATTTGATATTTAAAATATAAAAAATATAAGATTTTCTCTTCATGTCTTTGTCACGTGTCCTTTTACTTACTCACCTTGATTATATTCAGAAACTAATATCTGAGACAAGAATTTCTGACCCTTAATATGGTCTTTCAAAATCTTAGAACTCTTAAAGTTTGAATATAAAAGTCTTATGATATCACGTAATCGAGAAACTCGTTACCCTATTTCGCCAAAAGTAAAAAGATCTTCCATGGGATGTGAAATGAAAGCTATTAACCTTTTAAGAGAATTGTATTGAAAAGCTCTTAGGGGGCGTTTGGTAAACGCATTGCATTTTGATTGTATTTGAATGAAATTTGTTTTTTAAATGTTGTATTTGGTTAAAAAGTATTTGTTTTGTATTTGAATGAAATGTGTGTTTGGATGAAAAGTATTTTAGAGTTGAAAAGTTGATGTGATTGATAAAAGTAGAGATAAATAGTAAAGTTAAAAAGTTGATGTGATTGTTTTAAAAATGTTTTGAATAGTAATTATTTTCGTAACACTGTTGTAAAATTTGTGTTTGGTGTAAAATTATATTGTATTTGAGTGAAGTTAAAATGAAATATTTTTACCAAAATGTCCCCTTAGTTTAATAATGATTGATTGATATATATATATATATATGCGCACCTAACAAAAAGGGAGATATCATTGGAAAAAATTTGGGTTTGTTGACCAAAACAGTATTAGATGGCTTTGTTAAAAGGGGACGAATACAGACAAGAATAGAAGTCTTGTCTGGATCTTAACCACTTTTGAATAGATAGTTTGCTCGCGATTAAACCCTGCTAATGAAGCCTCGTTTAAAAGCTTCATAGCTTGCATTGCAATTTTTGATAAGTGATTGTCTGATACATCTAGATATCCACGCATTTTTAACACACTTATCATCTATTCATCATCATAGTAATTAAAAAAAAAAAGAAGAAGAAAGTACAATGATGCTAATCTAAAGAAATAAAACCACTCTTAAAAGGAAAAGAAAACACAAAAACTGTCACCATATTATATATGGTCTTATAATATCTATCTAGAGAATTTAATGCCTTATTAAAATCTTTCGCCAGAAAAATCCGATGGAAAATTCCGACATGTAAAGAAAGGGAAAGTCAATTATCTCAACAAGATTAAAAAAAGGTCCATTACTGTTATTAGTACTTTTTTTTCTAAAGATATTGCTATTTAATCTTTGATATGGTGTCTATTTTCATAGATTTTAACCTCCTTTTCCTGCGCGCTAGACTGACCATCTGAGTTTCAAACTCAACACATGGAAGCCCACAATGATTCATAGACACTTTTTCTGGTCCCAGTGTATAAAAGGGTGAGATTGTTTCGTTATTTAACCTTTATGGGAAAGCTTACGTGTGCATGCATGACAAGCCGAAAAGATCAAGTGTGATGGCTTAAGTTGGTCGGCGGTTTAGTTCAATGAATCTAAACGAAAGAGCAAGGACCGCGTTTTGTTATTAAAATATAAATGAGGCCTTACAATAGTCAAAAGCAGGCAAGATATCTGTCAATACAAAAGCTTATTTGCTTGTATATTTTCAGAACTTATTTAGTTTTAGCAAATCAATCTCTGATTTAAAATGATGATAATAATGATAAGCAAAATCGATCACTCAAATTTCAAAAAAAAAAAATCAATAAAATTAACTTCTATTTGAAGACCAAAAATAAAATTTTAAAGATATTATTACTTCTGACTCATTTGTAATCCATTATTAATTAAGAACGTTTAAAGACTTTTTAACTCGAATTACATCATACATAAATATAATTCTCTCATAAAATCTTTAAACAAAAAGACCCCTTAATAATAAGTCACGTGAACAAAACCGTAAAAGATTTTACATGTTTCTCATTGGAGGTTAATTAATTGAAATGGATTTTGAATTTAAGGGGCGGTCAATTAAAAAGATGTTGAAGAAACTGCTTGGTCAAATACAAAAAATCTTGGCAGGTAGAAAGGCAACCATGCAAAAACAAAAACAAAAAGGCTATATATAAATGATAATCTTGGCAGATACCCAAACTTTATAGAAAAACAGTACGCCTCTAATAAAAGACATAAACAAGAGAGATAGATTCAGATCTCAAGATCAAGAGAGAGACAAAGAAATAGGAAGAATCATTATGGAGAAAATAGAGCACACAACGGTTCATACAAACGGCATAAACATGCACGTGGCGTCAATCGGTAGCGGTCCGGCCATTCTCTTCCTTCACGGCTTTCCCGAGCTCTGGTACTCATGGCGGCACCAGATGCTGGACCTGTCGTCCCTCGGCTACCGCTGTATCGCCCCCGACCTCCGCGGTTACGGCGACACCGACGCCCCGCCATCGCCGGCCTCGTACACAGTCTTCCACATCGTGGGCGACTTGATCGGGCTGATTGATAATCTAGGCATCGAGCAGGTGTTCTTGGTAGGGCACGACTGGGGGGCTATAGTCGCCTGGTACTTGTGCCTTTTCAGACCAGATAGGATCAAAGCCTTGGTCAACCTCAGCGTGCCCTTCTTTCGCAGGAACCCAAAGTTTAATTTTGTGGAGGGGTTCAGGGCTGTGCTTGGGGATGATTTCTACATATGCAGGTTTCAGGTGAGTGGATTCTGTCTATGGAACTGTTTTTATTGTCTGGGGTTCTTTTGTTGGGTTCTTTTGCTTCTTGTCATTGGTGGAATAATATTTTCTTTCCATTTTTGTTAGTTTGGTATGATTTAATTTAGTTTGGGATGCGATTGTATTGAAAGGCGATGGTGGTAATGGGGATGGGGACTGATGCCATCCTGGTGTCATTTCTAAAATATGAAAGTTTATATATATAAAAATATAAAATATATATATAAGGCAAGAATTAAAAGCAAGATTTATCTAAAAAAAGGAAAAAGGAGAAAAGAGAAGAAATTGAAAGAGTTTAATAAAAATAAAAAATAAAAATAAAAACAGAAAAAATCAAGATGGCCTGTTATGAACAGGGTAGGTACCGAAACCGTTTCTTCATGTATAGTTGGGATAAATGATACATTGCCTCTGGCATTTTACGAGGGAAAAAAAAAAGGTCCTAAGATGTATTTATTTAGTTTGAAACATATGAGATAGATATTAGTTAGTAGTTGTTGGAAACTAAACAAATCAGGTGAATTTCTATTTAGATATAATAAGTTGAATTTAGGAATTTTTTACTTTGATACCATATCATATGATAACAATCTATTTTAAAAGTTGAAGTTATTATGGGTTGGGTTAATATTAGTTGTTATATTTTAACAAAATACATATGGATAAAAAAGATGCATTAATGGTGGATAAACTTTACTTTAGAAACGTCATGTTTTCATAACAAACTAAAAAAAATTATTAAGAAAAAGAAAAAGAAAGAAAGCTTGTGCATATGATGAACTTACGTAGTTTTTTTATTTTTTTCTTACTTAATTTTTAGCCGTTTATCTTGGAGTCATATTTTGATATTTCATACATATTATAACTACACTTGATTTACAATCTTCTAGCTACTTTTTTCCGCACTGCTAATGACCATCTTCAAGCGCCCGTACATCCAATTAATTTTCGTATTTTTCCAACGTTGTGTCTGCTGTGACATAGATACCTGGAGAGGGTGAAGAAGATTTGTCCTCGGACACGGTGAAAGTATTTACGAGAGTCCTTGCAAACCGTGATCCGAAACCTCCATTGATACCTAAAGAGATTGGGTTCAGAGGTGTGTATAAAGATCCTGATGCCTTGCCTTCCTGGCTCTCCGCAGAAGACATCAACCATTTCGCCAACAAATTCAATGAGACGGGCTTTACTGGAGGATTGAATTATTATCGAGCTTTAAATCTGTAAGTTTCTAGATCTCATTATCGAATCGCTAATATCTATGACACCAATTTTGTTCATAAATTTTTTTTTTTAATAACGCAGAACATGGGAGCTGACAGCAGCATGGACAGGAGCAAAAGTAAAAGTGCCAACAAAGTTCATATTGGGGGATCTAGACCTGGTCTATCACTTCCCTGGAATGAAAGAATACATTCACAATGGTGGCTTCAAAACAGACGTTCCATTTTTGCAAGAACTCATCGTCATGGAAGGAGTAGCACACTTCATCAATCAAGAGAAACCTCACGAAATCAGCTCTCACATTCACCACTTCTTCCAAAAGTTTTGAGATTACAAACAAAACTCCTCGTCTAATTTTATATATGCTTGATGATCCTTAATTACCTAAATAACATCAAGCTGTATAAAGTTTTAAACTTTCAGTGTTTTCCCACACAAGTTTAAATATATATATATAGTTGCATATGTATAGGATACTTTAAATGCTCTGGATTTTATGGACATCTTACCTCTACTTTTTTTATTTTTAATTTTGGAGTTCAATTTTACTCCTTCAGGTATCCATGGGTACTTTTGTCGAAATTTTCGTTACTGTCTATAATCGAATCCGACCCCGACAAGTCATAGTCTTTCAATGAATTTGAAAATAAAATGTTGTCCTTAACTCTATAATTGACAATATTGTTTTTAGTAGGGCTGAGAATTCAGATCACGACATGAAACCCATACAAAATTAAACAGTTTAGGTTTTTCTTAAATAGGTTTTGGTTAAAAAAAGTCGAACCCGTCAAACACGATTAAACAAAAGGTTGAACCCGCACGAACTTGTCAACCCGCAATTGACATGAAATAACTTGTTTAATAAATGGATCATATATGGATTAACATAAGCATGACTCATAAATTATCCATTTATAATCTTTAATATATTTATATTATTATATATTATAATATTTTACTATTTTTAATTTTGAGTTTTCAAAATTCAAAATTCAAAATTCAAATATAAAATATATCTTTTATTTTTTATATATTTTTTAAAATTTTTTAACATAGAAAAGAAAATCTAAATTTTACTCTTTTTTTTTTTAGTTTTTTATTATCTTTGCAGTTCTGCTCACCTCAACCTATCGCCCTCCCCTTCCCTCACTCAATTGACTTACACGACAACACAACCAATGGTCCATGACCCTGTTGTCGTCAACCCCCCCTCCCGTCCCCTCACCTCGTCACCCTCCCCTCCATTCACCTCACCCCGTTGCCCTCCCCCCCTTTATCTCATTGACCTTTGTGACAATACGGCTAATCACTCCTCACCTCTTCTCATCGCCCTCTCCTCCCCCTCACTACAACACTATATATTATTTTTTTACTTAATTGTATATGATATAAAACAAGAATTTTCATAATTAATAAAGTACAAATAATATGAATTCTAAAACTTTATAAGTAAATTTTACTTGTGTTTCATAAAAGAAAAGATATGTTACCTAATAAAAATATTAAAGTATCACAATCACATTGAATAAGTTATTATTTTTTTATATTTAATTTGAACATGTTAATTCGGTCGACACGATTAACACCATTAATAAATGGGTTGTGTTTGGGTTTAAGATTTTGACACAATTATTAAATGGGTCAGGTTTGAATTTAGTATAATAATGTCAATTAAGAATAATACGACACGATAATAATATGAATTGTCAATTTTTAGATGTTACCTAGGTGGTCATGTATTTATATATATATAATATGTATATTGGTTGAGTAGTAGTTATTTTGGGCATTCATTTCAATTAATTCGTAAATTAAAAATAAAATTAACTGAAAAATATATGAAAAAGATAGTGGTCAAAAGGGTCCGGAAAAAAAAATCGGTATAGATGCATTTGGCATAGAAAATTAGTTAGAACTTATTATGGAAAAATAGTAATTGAGAGAGTAAAATAAAGTGTTTTGATGTAAATTGAATACCTGAATTTACAAAAAAAAAATATATATGCCTACGACACATTTAATTAGCAATTTTAGTCATTATACTATCTTATCGATCATAATTAATAATTTCCAAATTTAGAGCCAGTTTCTATTAAATATATATATATATATAGAGAGAGAGAGAGAGAGATGAACGCTCTGTTGTGAATGATTGAAATACATCTAATAGAATTGGCAGCAAAATGGTGGCCGTTAGATGAAAAATGGACAAAGATGGGTTGATGATGACGTTGAGGGAGTGTGAAAAAACAACTGATCACGGAGCTATATATATATATATATATAAATTGGTTGTTGTCCTTGTGTATCAATTGCTTGCCTTGCTTCCCCTAATCGTCAGCAGAACTCGTGATTTATTTTCCTCTCGCACCCAAATATATTGAGGAGAAAAAAAAAAAAAAACTCTTTTGATGGTGCGTTTGACATCGTTATGAAAATATTTTTCACCCAGATATATTAAGGAGAAAAGAAAAAAAAAAACTCTTTTGATGGTGCGTTTGACATCATTATGAAAATTTTTTTATATTTAAATATAATATAACTTTTATCTAAATAAAAAAATTTATATTTAAATATAATTCTTTTTATCAATATTATGAAAACAATTATTATTTTTTTGTTTTTTAAAATAATTACATCAACTTTTTAACTCTTAACTTTTTTATCTTTACTTTTATCAATTACATCAATTTTTTAACTCTAAAATATAATTCGAATACTTTTCATCTAAACACACATTTCTTTCAAATAAAAAACAAATACTTTTCAATCAAATATAATACTCAAAAAATAAATTATATTCAAACACAATTAAAACGCAATACGTTTACCAAACTACCCATCAGTTTACCTTGAATTGTGTCCTATTTGGATATCTAGCTCTCTCTCTCCCGTGGAATCTCTTTTATTTCGATTTCACTTCTTCCTTGGATTGTTAAAGCTTTCTCCAATTAGCTATTCCCTAAAAAAAATTTAAAAATTTATTAAAAAAATCACAAAAAAAAAAATTTAAATGTATTCATCTTTCTTGTTCTTCTATTCGGAAATGTGATCGGAAGAATCTGGGGACAGGAGGGTCCGTTGATGCTGCGCGGAAGATGTTCGGAGCTCTTTGCCGACGAAGACTAGCATGGAAGTTAGAGATCAGGAAAGAGAGAAAAGAGAAGAGTAAAAGGAAATTATTTGTGAGTTCCCACCACCCTATCACACTCCTTCATGTTTGTATACTATTTTACCTTTGTCACATTCTACTTCTCAAATTACCATATAAGCCCATGAACGCCTTATTTTAACATTTCTTCGTTTGACGTCAAATTTTTTTTTTTTTTAACTAAACTAAGGTGAGGGCTTCATCCTATTTTTTATTGTTTATATCTCAAAATATTATAATAAATTTTAAATTATAAAGATCTATAATTTTATATATATAAGTTGAAATGTGATAATTTTTTTAAAATTATATAGAATTCTAAAATGAATGAAATAATATTAATATTAATTTTTTTATCAAAAATTTTTTAAATTTATATTTTTTCATTCTATACAGTTTTTTTCTTAAATATATTTTTTAAAATAATTTTTTTCTAATAAAAAAATTGTCTCTAAAGATATCCAAAACGGGTCCTAAATAATATGTACTGCCATGCTTTCTACCGCATTCATCGGCAAAGGTCCCCCTTCTGCCATCTCTCTAGCTGGCCGACTAGCAAGGTAGGTCTCGCACGTACATTGCTGCTGGAAATAAGAGCTCTCGTGTGTGTATGTATATGTATGCATATAGCACGTAAATGGATTAATTTTACATTTTTTTTCTCTGGATTTTTTATATTTTTTATTTTGCACTTGAAATTTTAAAATCCGTACATTATATAAAACGGTTCAAAATTTTCTTTTTGTCTGATTTCATCTATTAAATTAACGAAATACTAACGTGAAATCCATTAAAGATTAACTAAATGTTTTAAAATATAAACCACAATTATTAAACATATATTAATTTTTAATTAAAAAACAAATTTAAAAACTTTTTTTTTTCCTCCGTGTCTCCTCTCTTTTCAGTTTTTTCTCTCTCTCTATACTGTAAATCTCCTAACATAATTATTCTTCTTCTTCATGTTCATGTTATTTTCGATACAAACATTGTAATAACAGAACTCTAAAACATAAGAAAAAGGAAAATCCTTGAACCTTTGATGAAATTGAACACCAAAAAAAAAAAAAAAACCCTCATTGAACCTTATTTTTAATCTTCAAATTATGCCCATTCTAAAAAAAAAAAAATCCATTCTCAAGTAGAAGAAGAAGAGTTAAAAAAAAAAAAAAAAACCTTGAACCTCATTTGCAATCTTCAAATCATGCCTATTCTAATAAAACCCTCCTTAAAAAAAAAACCTTATACCCAGAATAAAATACTCAAAAAAAAAAAAAACCGTGGACCTTTTGTTTTGAGTCTTCCGTACCCAAAAAAAAAAAAAAAGAAAAGAAAACAAACAAACAAACAATCAATTGGTTCATGGTGAGTGACGTGGGCGACGGTGGAAAGGGTGGTTGGAAGAGAGAAAGAAGAAAATGGTGAGCACTGAGCACAGGAATAGATGAATTTAATTTATTTTTAGTTTTTTTTATTTAGATGAAGAATTTTATTTCAATTCCATTTTTTAATTGTTTGATAATTAAATATTAATACTTGTTTTATAATCAGAGTTAACATTTTAAAATATTTATTTAATCTTTAATATAGTGTAATGTCAATATCTTTGTTAATTTGATAAACAGAGTTGAATAGAATGAGTAATTTGAATGGTTTAAATGACTTAGAAGTACAATAAATGGTTTAAATTGTTTTATTAAGCTGAGGAATTTTATTTGGATTCCATTTTTTAATTTTTTTAATTAGATATTAATACTTGTTTTATAGTCAATGTTTACATTTTAAAACATTTATTTATGAAATGTTTGGTAAACGAATTATGTTTTAATTACATTTGAATACAATTTGTTTTTCGAGTGTTGTATTTGGTTGAAAAGTATTTATTTTGTATTTGAATGAAGTGTATGTTTAGATGAAAAGTATTTTAGAGTTAAAAAGTTGATGTGATTGTTTTAAACAACTTTTAAATAGTAATTGTTTTCGTAGCACTATTGAAAAAAGATTATATTTGAATGTAAAATTTTACGTTTGGTGTAAAATTGGTTTTCGTAGTATTAAAAAATGTTTTCCAAACATGCTATTAATCTTTAATAATGTGTCAAGTCAATATCTCTGTTAATTTGATAAATGGGTTAAATAGAAAGAGTATTTTAAATAATTTTATATAAATTAAGGGCACAATGAAACGGTTTAATTTTTTTATTTAGCTGTAGAATTTTATTTCAATTCAATTTTTTAATTTGATTTTTAATTAATAGTAAGGATTTATATTTTAAATTTTTTTTTAATCTTTAATAACGTATCATTCAATATTTCTATTAATTTGATAAATGAAATTAAATATAAGAAGTATTTTAAACGGTTTTAATATAAATTAGGGATCAATGAATGTTTGAAATTCTCGAATAGAAAGTGAAAAAAGATGATCGGGAAAAAGTAAAATTAATCCCACGTAAATTATTGCAAAACCAGTAGACTTCCTACTTTTTCCCCTCTTTTCGGGCCAATAATTAATATTTTCCAACAAGTTTTGACATTTACACAATCAGTGATGTCTTCTTGAAACATCCACCAACCGCCAAATTTTGAACCACATGCATTCTTTATAATTTTATCATTATTGTACTTCAAAAGTATATTTAAATTGGCCACAAGTTGCAAGTGTGTGTTTGTAAAAATAATCTAATAAGAAATCTCATTAATTTGCATACTTATCATATTTGCAGAAAGCCAACTAGATCTTTTTGCTAGCTTCTCCGTCTCCTATAAAAGCAGTCCTTTAGGAAGAGATATATAAATAGACTCAGACGTATTCGAGAGCAAAAGAGAGAGAGAGGAAATCAGCGAAATCAATATGGAGAAAATAGAGCACACAACGGTTCAGACGAACGGCATAAACATGCACGTGGCATCAATTGGTAGCGGTCCGGCGGCGATTCTCTTCCTCCACGGCTTTCCCGAGCTCTGGTACTCGTGGCGGCACCAGATGCTGGACCTGTCGTCCCTCGGCTACCGCTGTATCGCCCCCGACCTCCGCGGCTACGGCGACACCGACGCCCCGCCATCGCCGTCCTCGTACACGGCCTTCCACATCGTCGGCGACTTGAACGGGCTGATTGATAATCTAGGCATCGAGCAGGTGTTCTTGGTAGGGCACGACTGGGGGGCTACAATCGCCTGGTACTTCTGCCTCTTCAGACCAGATAGGATCAAGGCCTTGGTCAATCTCAGTGTGCCCTTTCCCCGAAGGAACCCAAAGTTTAATTTTGTGGAGGGGTGCAGGGCTGTGCTTGGTGACGATTTCCACATGTGCAGGTTTCAGGTGATTAGTTTCTGTTTTTTTACTGTTTAGAGAAGTGCATTATGTCATATAATTGTGTGTGTGTGTGTGTGTGTGTAAACATATATGTATTATGTATTGTCAGATGTATGGATGGTAGTTGCAAGCCGCGGAATCGAACGTATATTGCCATAAACACTATATTTGAGTTTCTGTCCACAAAACTGTTTTTATTATATTTGGAATATTTCATACACATTATAACTACACATAATTTATATCTTATTTGAAATAATGATTTAGTTAAATTTAACTTAAAATAATTCCATTGACTTTTTAAAATCTAATTATAACTTATGTTGTCTTTTCAAAACAAGAAAAAATATAGTTTAGTTTAAACTAAACTTCCAAACCAGTACCTTTTTTTTTTTCTTTTCCCGCTAATGGCTCTTCTCTAGTTCCTGTGCGTCCAATTTTCTTATCTTTCTAACGTTGTGTCTCCTCATGTGCAATATAGATATCTGGAGAGGGTGAAGAGGATTTCTCGTCAGACATAGTAAAAATATTTAGGAGAATCCTTGCAAACCGTGATCCGAAACCTCCATTGATACCTAAAGAAATTGGATTCAGAGGCTTGTATAAAGATCCTGTTGCTTTACCTTCCTGGCTCTCAGAAGACGACATCAACTATTTCGCTAATAAGTTCAATGAGACGGGCTTTACCGGAGGATTGAATTACTATCGAGCTTTGAACCTGCAAAGTTTCTTCACCTCATTACCGAATCACATAATATCACCCTAATTTCATTAAATGTTGAAGTGGTCTCACTCTATATTTTTAACTTATTTTAATTAATTTTTATGTGTATTATTTTTGTGAGATAACAATGGTAGTTTGTGCTAGCTTTAGAAAAAGAGTGACGGCTCCACGTCTCCACCTAATTACAAACATTTTTAATTATACCAACTAATAGAAAAAATTCATACTACAGAATTGAAAAAAGAAATTTCTTCTTGTGACAAAGATATATTCACACATTGGGCTAATAATTATACGATAACATTTTCGCATTCAAAATAGTGTCTTATGAGTTTTATTTTTTTGTAATTTTTATTTTGTGGTTTGCATGTGGCATATAAAGTACAGAACATGGGAGCTGACAGCAGCATGGACAGGAGCAAAAGTAAAAGTGCCAACTAAGTTCATATTGGGGGATCTAGACCTGGTCTATCACTTCCCTGGAATGAAAGAATACATTCACAATGGTGGCTTTAAAACAGACGTTCCATCTTTGCAAGAAGTCATCGTTATGGAAGGAGTAGCTCACTTCATCAATCAAGAGAAGTCTCAAGAAATCAACTCTTACATTCACCAATTTTTCCATAAATTTTAAAATTACAAACAAAACCCCTCATAATCAATATAAAATATATATATATGTGCACACAAGTTTGATGATCAATACTAAATTCTTAGATAATATCAAACTGAATAAAGATTTAAGATGCATTAAATTTGGATGTCAATTATATTAGTGTATTAAAATATAGAATATATGTATTTGAATATACATTCAGACGTCATATTTATGTTGAGATTTTTTTAAAAAGTTATATATTCAAATATATAATACTAACAACCACACAAGTTTTTTTTTTTTCAATACTCTGAATTTTATGCACACGTTACTTTTTTTTTTTTAAGTTAATTTACTTCTTTAGATATCCAAATGTAGGTATACTTTTGCTCAAAATATTCGTTATTATCTAAAGGGGTAAATTTCAGCCAAAAAAATAAAAAATTCTACCGGGTAATCGAATCCGCCCCCACATGTCAGTCTTTCAATGAATTTGACAATAAACATTTGTCCTTAACTCTATAATTGACAATATTGTTTTTAAATGAAACAAATAGGTAGCCATGTATTCTTTGGTAACAACTTGAAATTTTACCAATGCCCTATGGTATGTTGGTTGAGTTGAGTACGTCTTTGTTGGAAGATTCGCTTCTATTAATTGGTAAATTGGAAGAAAAGCTCTATTAAAAAAAAAGGTACTAGTTAAGGAAAAATATGAGTAGGAATATATTTGAAAGAGAAAATTAACAACCATGAATAAATAGTTAATGATAATATATTTAAGAAAAATAATTCAAATGAGGGTAAAGAAAAAGGAAAAGAAATGGAAGAAAAGAAAGAGAGAGAAAGAGAGAAATATAGAAAGGAAAGGACAGGTAAAGTTACTAGATGTTGACACCTTCAGAAGACTGCGAGGAAATATATATATATACATATATATATTTTTAGAAGATACGACGAAATATTTATGTAATCGTATATATGATAGAAATGGTAAAAAAAGAAGGTGACGTTTTAAAAAAAAAATTTATTTTAATTTTATTTAAATACAATATAATTTTATATCAAACATAAATTTTGTAATAGTATTATGAAAATAATTACTATTTAAAACATTTTTAAAACAATCACATCAACTTTTTAACTATGTTATTTATCATTATTTTTATCAATCACATCAACTTTTCAACTCTAAAATACTTTTCATCCAAACACACATTTCATTCAAATACAAAACAAATACTTTTCAACCAAATATATATTCAAAAATAAATTTAATTCAAATACAATCAAAATATAATGCGTTTACCAAACGTCCCTGAGTAAATTAATTGGAAAGTACCATAAAAAAGGTCGAGCGGGTTGCCAATAAAAGAAAAAAAGAAAAATATTTAAGTAGGGAATAAGAATGCGTGTGATCTATTAAACCGATTAGCATGAAAATAGTGGTTGAGATGGAAATATAAAGTTTGGATATAAATAACATTTATAAAAAAAAAATTAAATGGAAGGAAAGAAAGAAAAAAGACAGATAAATATATATATAACATGTATAGAAATTTTTGGTCATTGTAGACCTTACATTTTTCAATTCAAACTCTTGGTCTTTTTATTTTTTATTTTTTATTTTTTATTTTGTTGCGTTGCTTTATTGCTTATGCACAACTTGCGTTATCCTTGTTTGGGAGACCTTGGCTTGAATCGCAGCAGCCACAAATTATTGTTCTTGTTTTGTTTTGTTTTTTTATTTTATTTTATTTTATTTTTTTATTTTTAACCTTTCCTATGCCAGTTTGTTTGTTTGTTTGTTGTTGTTGGGTTGTTTTTTTTTTTTGTATAGACTTTCCTTTACCAGTTAAAGCAATTATCTCAAATACGGATTGATTGACATATTTTTCTCACAGTTCTCGAAAAATTCATTTAATCAAAAGTGACTTTTACAGACACCTCTTTTTCCTAATAACTCAATTTAAATGATTTTTCTTAATTATAACATGTATTTAAACCTTCTCAAGTACACCTCTAATTAGCTTTTAATACAATTCTCTCAAATACAAAAATTAATTTATTGATCAAATAAAATATTAATTATGAAAAACAAACATTATATAAAAAATATTGTGAAAATTATTTTTGGACAAAAATAGCTAATATCTTGTTGTATTTTTAGAATAATGTTCTCTTATTAATTGATTACACTTGAAAGAATAAAAATTTGCGTCTGCTAATAGAAAAAGATGACAAACTAAATATGTATAGAGTATGCTTATTATTCAATATGTTCAAACTTTTAGGCTCTATTTGGTAAATATATTGTGTTTGTATTGTGTTTGAATGTAATATATTGAATACAATTTATATTATATTTGAATGCAATATATTGAATACAATTTGCATTTAGAGAAAAAGTATTTGCATTATGTTTGAATGTAATGTGTGTTTAAATAAAAAGTATTTAAATTATATTTAAATACTGAATATTTGATGTGATAGATAAAAGCACAGAGAAAAAAAAGATAGAAAGAGAATATATGATGTGATTAATAAAAATAATAAAATAATAAATAGTAGTGATATTAGACTTAAAATGTGATGTGATTGACATTTAAATGTAATAGTTTTATATTTGAATGAAAATTATATTGTATTTAAACGTAATACGAATGTAATACTGAAATAAAACAGAGGCTTAATCAAGTTATTTTATCTTATAGTAAAGTTTTTTTTAAGAGACCTTATATTTTTTATTATAATAAAATTTTACCCCAATATTTTTCAAACTTTATTAAAAACCCATATATTAAAAAAAGTTGCAATCACGCCTTCTCTTTTGTTTTTTGTTTTTTGTTTTTTTGTTTTTGTTTTAAATCCACTCTGTTGTTTTGTTATAATAAAGCCCTACACATGCAACGTACATGTTCTCCACTAAAATATTACATAAAAGGTAGGGGAAACGTAAGGATGAAAAATCACTGGCCTATGAGATTTTTATTAATGTGCATTGATAGATAAATATAACATTTTCTTAGAAGAAAAGAAAAAGGTATTAATATGTCTTCACGTCTCCGTTTCAATATTTATTAAATGAGTTTATTAACCATACTGATAAAATAACAAGTAACTTAATCTTAAATTTTTACTACAAAGCGGTCACAAACTTTAAAAATAAGTAACAAATGAATTTTTTTTTTCAAAATCAAGATTCTTATATGTATCATAATTCCAACCTAAGATCTCATAAAAAGCAAGACTTTAAAAGTTTCTTTATTATCATGTTAAATATAACATCAATCGTCAGTGAAAGACGTTGTTAAAAAAAAAAAAAAAAAAAAAGTTTCTTGTTGCGAGCAAAAAAGGTCGATTATGCTACCAAAAAAAGAAAGTGTGGTATTCCAAGGTCTCAATTAATGGAGGGAGATTCATTGACCATTTATAACATTTAATTACTAAAACATACGGAGTATATTCATTCTCAGCAAGTTGTTATTCTAAATTAGGCATTTCCTCTAGCAAAATTACAAACAAAACCACCCATTTAATATTTATATATGCGCGCGTTTGATGATCAATACTAATTTCTTAAATAATATCAAACTGAATAAGGATTCAGGGTTTGTTATTTTTTAATGTTCATTGTATATGGTAATGTATTCAAATATAGAATTTATGTATTTAAATATATATTTAAATATCATATTTTTATATTTAAATATATCATTTCAATGAAATATGCGTTTAATATGCCAATATTGAAATGTATTTGAATGCATAAAAAAAAATATGCTTAAACAGATATCTATTAGAATACATATATATGTCCAAATGATAATATTTATGTTGAGGTTTGTTTAGAAAGTTTTGTATTCAAATATAAAATACTAATATCTAAATAAATATTATATTGTATTGAAAAAAAAAACTTCGGTTAAATGGGTTATCCAAATGTCTTTAAACTTTTTAAATATTTTACCACACAAGTTTTTACTCTGCAATAGTCTCAATTTTATGGACACGTTACTTTTTTTTTTATTTTGGTTTTTGTGAAGTTAATTTACTACTTCAGATATCCATAGGAATACTTTTGCTCAAATTTTCGTTACTATCTACAGGGGTAAATTTTAGGGGGCAAAAGAAAAATCTACCGGGGTAATCGATTCCGACCCCACATGTCAGTCTTTCAATAAATTTTACAATAAACATTGTCTCTATAATTGACATTAATATTGTTTTTAAATGAAACATATAGGTAGCCATGTGATCATCGGCAGCAACTTAAAATATTACCATTGGTTTGTTGGTTGAATTGAGTATGTCTTAATGAGAAGATTCGCTTCTATTTAGTTGGTAAATTAGAGAGAAAAGTATTAATTGGGAAGTGCTATTAAAAAATAGTACTGGTTAAGGAAGAATATGAGTAGGAATACATTTGAAAAAGAAAATCAATTGCCATGAAAAAATGGTTCCAAATGGTTGTTTGGAAGGGAGAAAAAGTTTGAATGATAATATATTGACGGAAGCATATTTATCGATGAGAATTTTGATTTATGATCAATACTGTTTAAAAAATCTCTATCTGATAATTCCACGATATCACGATCACAATTCTCTCACTTCAACATACAATCTTCTATGAGTACAATCATCACGTTCTTGATTATTCACAATAGATATGATTACTACAAAAGCTAAAAGAACAACTATAAAATTTCACAATCAAAGAACCTCTCTAGAGAAATAAGAGAGAGAGACATAGAAAAAATATCACGTATTTTTTTTTTCCTCCACATTCTTCCATATTAATTATGTAGGATATTGTATTTATTTAAATAAAGACTATATCATATAATCCACTAACTTAACATACTAATTAACTATCTGGTATGTTGCAATTAGTTTATTTATTTAATTAAATATAATTTCTATTAAATAATTAAACAACTAAGTCCATTGAAGATACCACGTCATAATCTTTGTCCAACATATATTTAATAAAAATAATTCAAATGAGGGTCAAGAAAAAGAAAAAGAAAAAGAAATGAAAGAAAACGAAGAGAGAGACAGAGAGAGAAGAGAGGACAAGTGAAGGAGACACTCAACAGAAGCAAAGATGAAAGTTGCTGGCTTCTGAGTCTTTTAGAAGACTAGCGAGGATACGGGGAAATTTTTATGTAATGATGTCATGTGTAGAAAAATCTGGAACCCCATGATATAAAACACAACATTAATAATAAATAAATAAAATATTAGATCATTTTATTTAAAAGATTAATTTTTTAAATTAAAAATCAATCCTTTAGTAGTTTCAAAATTTTCTTTCTTTCTAATCTTCTCATGATATCAATGAACAATAAATTCAAACAAGTAACACGATAATAATAATAAACATATAAACAATAGTGGAGCCTAGATTTTGATTCTGAGGGGACATTAAAACTAAGAATGTGAAAAATGTTTAATACTTTCAAAATATTAAATTTTAATACTATGTAATAGTTTGTTGAATTTATTTCATACATAAATATTAAACATTGTTTAAAAACTCAATTTCTTTTATTGATTTATTATTCTCTTAAGAGTTTAGTTAAAATTAAAAAAATTAAGTAAAACCTTTGGAAAAAATAAATCTATTGGAACAAATTAAAAGTATAAATGCAAAAGGATCACAATAAAAAAAAATTTAGATAAGGACACACTTGCAAAAAAAAAAATTTACTTCAATAAAGGTAAGAAAAAGGTATTAATGAGAAAATTATAATTGAGGGGAATATTTGAAAAACCAAAAACAGAAACCAAAAAGAAACCTTAAGTAGGAATAAAGAAGGGGGAAAAAAAGATGAAGAGGTCGGGAAAACTTACGGGACGAAAATTCATTGGCCTTTTTCATTAGTGAAAGACGTGCAATATTGCCTGCGTAGTTATTGGGATGTGTAGTTAATCATATATAATATATAGGTTATATAATTTTTCAGGATATTATTTTTATTATTATATAATATTATGTATATGAGATTATATATAATATTTATATAATTATAGTAATAATGTATAGATTATATAATTTACATGATATTATCTTTATTATTATAAAATACTCCGAGATTATATATAATATTTATGCAGATATAGTAATAATATGTAGGCTATATAATTTACATGACATTGTTTTTATTATTATACAATATCATATATATGGGAGTATGCATAGTATTTATATAGCTATAGTAATAATGCATAACCATTTCAATTTTTGTTTGCCTCTTTGTAGCCGCTCCTCACAGTTGTAAAAAAAAAAAAAATGTTGGCAAAAAATATATTGTTAGTTTAAAGAAGAGTAGAAGTATTATTGAATAAAGTTCAATAATCTTAATTAGTAATATAAAAATATTTGTATTAATTATAGATAATTTTATTA
Source organism: Antiaris toxicaria (assembly GCA_035233585.1). Lineage (NCBI taxonomy): Eukaryota > Viridiplantae > Streptophyta > Magnoliopsida > Rosales > Moraceae > Antiaris > Antiaris toxicaria. The sequence goes on from CP141158.1 coordinate 48,303,968, forward strand.
TCGGATTAGTTTTTGTTTTGTTGATGAGCCCACTGTTTTTGCTTCTCCACTAGAAGAATCAAAACCATTATTATTAACACTTTTTTTTTGCTTCTCCACTAGAAGAATCAAAACCATTATTATTAACGCTTTTTTTTTCAAGTTTATTATTGAATGTACTTTAATAATGATTCGTTACCTTGTGGTAATTTTTTTGGGATCAGGTGTTTTCGGATCCAGTGCAACAGCTAGTAGAAGGGGTAAGAGTTGTGGTGTATAATCATCATCGTCAAAAATTTTTGATACAATAGTATCGATAAACGCTCCCCTGGATTTGAAATATACTTGAAATATTTTTGTCTGGCCTCTTAATTGATCAATTATAGGTGGCAACACTAATAGATCTGTATAGTCTTCTTCTATTGTTAATGTAGAGCATAGTTTTTTAATCAATGCTTACACTGCTCTTCCAAATATTGTTATTACTTTGTAACCAGTTTCGTCTTAAATTCTTGTATTTAGTTTGTACCTGTTATAAAATGTAACAGAAATTATCTAGTGTATTATGATGGAATAAGCAATGCTCTATAAATAAATTTATAAGAAATGAAGAGATAAATGTATATGTAGAAAAGAAAAAAAAAGCAATGAAAATGTTGTTGGAAAAAAGTGAGAGTAAAGGTTAATTAACTATTAATGATGTTTGTGCAACGCATTAAATTAAGTTTGTTTACCATGGTGTTGGTATTGTTGTTAAATAGCCATGGGTATCACACCACTATTCACTCTCTGCTTCTCTTACTTGTTTATAGCATTGATGGCAGGAGTTGTATTACCAGCCTTGTTATATTTCAAATTAAAATATTGTTGCTCTCACCGTAAATCTTGTTCCTTTTGTACATAAGAGTTATATATCAGTATTTAATGTGTTTTTCACTTTGATTATTATAAATATTAGTTTATTCATGCTTACTTGATGTTCCAGAGGATCTAGTTTGTTTAGCTCGTCAACTATTTTTTCATTCTCTTGTTTCTGCTGTTTAGGTAGTTGGATTTGCTTGATAGAGCCAGGTACGAAGTCTACATATTGTGTTGTGTGATGAAACCTGTAGATTTATAAGGTGAATAAATGTATTTGTTATAAGTTTATATAATAAAGTTTAATTATTTTTATATAATGTATGATATAAGGATAATAAAATTTTATTATCTTGTTTTTAATGTTTTTGTCTCAGGTATATCTAGATCGATATAATATATTGTTGCACTTATACTTGTAACATATGTGTTTCCTATTGAACAAAGAAAAGCCATGGTTAGTTACATTTTATTAATATGATAATGCGTATGTAAAAATGTGATGTAATGTAGTCAATTACCCATGCATTGTTTTACAGCCATTGAAGTGAAAATTGTTATTATTGGAGTATCCAAGGTTTTCAAAACATTTTCATCGAATTTTTCTGCAATTTCTCCCCACAATGTTACTTGTAATTTTTTGCTCCTACAATTAGAAGAAAATTGATATAAAAATATAGTAGTAATAATTAGTAAATATTTATTTATGATATTTATTATAAATAGCTTAAATATGATTACCTAATATTTTGTAGCGTTAATATGCGTCTCGATATCATTTTATCTCTAATATTTGTTTGCTCAATTTCTTGAACTTTAATTAGCATACCGATGATATTTTATGAATATAAAATTGAAACTGATATTAGTTTGTAAAAAAGAAAAAGAAAAAGAAAATAGGGATAGAAATTTTTATTAATAGTGTATATGTGTGTGCGTTTGTACATGCATGTATATATATATATAAAGTATATAGATAGTATCTAATAATACATCATTGATATCAGTTTTAGAAGGCAGCTGGTCGAATTCTATTAAATAAAACTTGTGCAATGAAATATCTGTTATTTCTTCTATTATAGGAATAAATGATGTTGCTCTTCAAAATTACAGCATTGCACAATGAGGTATGATCTTGTATCTTGGTTGGTTTGGAGTGACGTTAAAGTTGCTGATTTGATATATTTGTCCTTCATTTATTTTCTCCGATAAGTAGTCGGCATGCTGGGCTCTAATTGAGCCATGTATTGCTTCATGCTATATTTTATAAATGTATTATTATTTACTTAATTATGTATTATAAGATAATATGATGCGACATATGTGTAAATTTTTATAAATTATGATTTAATATAAGATGTCATATTATAAAAGTAAGAGAATATAACCTAAAACAATATTGAAAGATTTTCTTAGCTCGTTGTCGACCAAGACACAGTCTAGGCTAATGAGGTGGCCTGTTGTATAATCATTATTTCGCCATAATCTGCTGATGCAGCTTCAATTGATCTGTATAATTTGTTTAACCTGAATGATCATATTGGTATTGTCATGCTACTTAAATCACTGCAAAATATTTATAACAATGATATTCAATGAATTGATTATGTTTTTATTATTTTGAAATGATAAGTTGCTATGAATGACATAATATTTTTACATTATTAAATTCATGAGTTTATTTTTTTGTCTTTATAAAATGTTGTGTAAGACTTCTTTGTAAACAATATTCCTAACATGACCTAGGTACTTTTCTATTGATTTATGAATTAATATATACAGTCCTTTAGGCGTTGTTACTCTGGATAATGCTACGTATAATTGACCATATGTACAAATATCATTTTCTAAATAAATACCTATTTTATTCAGTGATTGGCCTTGACTTTTATTTATCGTCATGGCATAACAAATTTTTACAGGAAATTGTCATCTTTTTAATTTAAAAGGCCATCTAGGCTCGTTAATAATTATTTCAATTCAAGGAATATAAACTTTTTCATTTGAGCTTTTCTTATTTATGATTTGTCCTTTTATAATTCTTGGTGTTAATTGTGTGATAATAAGTCTTATTCCGTTGCATAAACCTATGAATTGATTTAGGTTTCATAACAACATTATTAGAACTCCAATTTTAAGACTTAGTTCATGTGGTGGTACGTCATTAAAATTTAGTGTATGTAAGTATTCTTCTAGATATAATAGATTAAGTTCATCAATATTCTCAGTTGAAGATATTATCGTATCATAACTATAACAAGACTTTGATTCATCCAGTATTAATGATAGTATATATTTGTTAATATCATCCGTTGTTTTATTTTTTGGAGTTACTATAGCTCGTTGTTGTAAGTATTCAATGTTACTATAGTTATTTTCTATGTTTTCGTAAATTATTTTAGAAATTTTTTCAATTGGATTTGAGTCGTAATGTATTATATACTTTTCTGGAATTTTAATCCACGTAACATCTTCATTTTCTAGATATTTTATTCCTTCTATTGTGCCGTTTCCAATGCTTAATTTCCAGTCTGAGAATTCATTTATTTCTAATTTTTTCCTGTGTTGTTATGTTTGGGTGTTTTAATCTCATATTCTATGTTAATATATGTATTTTGAAATATGGCCATAAATATAAATTGTTTATAAATGTATTTATTATATGTTCTTTTGTTCCTGCAGGTATAACTGGTAAGATCTGTTGAAAGTCACCGTCTAAAATAATTGTCATTTCTCCAAATGGTTGATTAAAATTATCTTTGAGATCTTGAAATGTTTTGTCTAGAGTTTCAAAACAATATTTATTATTCATAGGTGCTTCATCCCAAATTACTATTGATGTTTTTTCAATTAATTTTGCTAGCTGAGAAACTTTTTTTATATGGCAGGTTGAAAATTTATCTGTTGATAATAGTATTCGAAATCTAGAATGTGCTATTCTTCCTTTCGGTAATAATAATTAAGCAATTCCTAAAGATGCAGTTGCTAGTACAATTTCGTTATTTGATCTTATTTTAGTAATAATTGCATTCCACAAATAAGTTTTACCTGTTCCTCCATGGCCATAAATAAATAATAGGTTTAGTTTTTTATTTTAAAGCGATTCAATAATTTGTTCATAAATACATCGTTGTTCGTCATTTAATTTTTTTACTAAGATAGGGTTTTCTTCCTTTAATTCATTCACATTGTAATTAAGTTTTTCATGCAGTAGTTTATTATTTAAATTATCAATTAGTGATCCTGTGAGAAGTGGTAAGTTAAAATTTGTTAAAGTAGATGAATTTGTATTTAATAATTTTTCTAATTCATATAATACATAATTATATAATTCATTATTAGGAATTATAAAATTTAGGTTGTTGAATAGTGTTTTGACTCTATGTGAAATATCTTCTATCATAAGTTTACAATGCTTTTCCAAGAACATTGTTGGACTATTAACATCACAAAACAGTAGAATTACTATAAATAATTGTCTTATTTGCATTGACGTTGACCGAAAGGAGGCTTCTAATATTGATTTATCCCATTCTTTATCATTTCCTAATAAACTTGATGCATTACACGTTACTTGATTTGTGAGATATATTATATTGTTTATTGTACGGAGAGATTCGTAACTTTCAACAACTTTTTGATGATTTAACTATAATTTTAGATAATATAGTTTTTTTGAACTTGGATGAATATAATAAGTTCTTCCAATTGTATGACGTGTTTGCCTTGGTAACTAAATCTTATTTTTGTTATTTCATACCTATTTAGTAGGAAATTGTATATACGATAATTGTTTTGCTTCAATATTTGACTTATTTGTTTTCATCCACTCAGTTAATGCTAGATGCCTAGTTGCCTTATTATATTTGTAAGTTGTTGATTTGATTGAAATGTTATGTTTTGCATTTTTGTGCAAATGAATTAGTAGTCGTTGTACAGCTGGATTTTTATGATGTATTGGATATTCATATAATCTCCATATAGCTTCATATGATGTTATATATCGGCAATTAATACAGTTTTTAATTTCATCTATTTATTTATATGTAGTTTGTCCAGATTGTTCTAAACATATGTTATCTTCTATTACAGCTCGTATTCGATCTGGTCCTTTTGTTAAATATTTTAATAAGTATTTAATCAGCATAGATTAAGAACATATTTCAACATTTATATGTACATGAAATTTTGGACACAAATCTTTGTTATAAAGGACAATAAATCTGTTATCTAATTTAATACCTTCTTTTTGAATGTAAAAATTTATGTTTCCATGTTTGTAATTTACAAATCCATTTTCTTCTATTGCTGTTTCATTTTTAAATTGTTTAGGGAATTTTTTGAGCATGATGTATTTTTCATACATGGTGCATTTGTCTTCGCAATGCCACACGGACCATCCATCATAAATTCAGCTATAATATTATATCCGTGGGGATTTTTTTTAGGATCAGGTATTTCAACTGAGATAAGTTCATCGATTTTAGATGCTTCAGATATTTTTTCATCATGATGTAACCAAAATAAAAAATGACAATGTGGCAAACCGCATTTTTTAAACTCCACAACATATAAATCTGTAGAAATAAACAAATATTAAATAAAAAAATGGAGTCGGAAAAGATGGAAAAGAGGAAGAAAGAAGGAAAAAGATATTAGTTTTATATTATTATTAAAGTTTATTTTGCCCTCCATTTTTTTTAATTTTCTTTTCCATTTTTTTCTTCCATTCTTTTTTCCTTTTTTTTTCCCCTCCTTTAATTCTTTTTTTTTTTCAATCTTTTTTTTTTTTACCTTTTGTTTGTTTTAGTGTATTTTATAGGGAGAATTTTAAATCTATAAAATAAAATAAGATATAATTAATATACTTTACCTGCAATTATTATTCCAAATATGCGTTCTGATTTGATGATTGATAATATGTTTTTTAGCTTCATTTTAAAGACTCTTGTAGTCATATCGGGTCTATCTTTTGGCTTTTGACCAGGGATTGTAATTAAAACTCGTGTAATTTCAGGCCACTTAAGATTACATGTAAATATTATGAACAAATTAGGATTTTTATAGTGTCTACATATTACTATTGCATCTTGATAATTTTGAATCATATATCTTGGGCTACCAGTATGACTGGATGGAAGGATTATTCTTTTTCATATTACTCTTGCATCTGTATCTCCTCTAGTTATAGCATCTTAAATTCCTTGAGACATTTCAGATCTTAAATTGCTTTGATTTTTCCTGATATACTCTAATCGATCTTCTTCAATAGTTGCATATACATCTACAATACATTGTTGAAAAAGTCTTCTACTTTTAAATAAGGTATTGCTTTGAGATTGGTGTTGTTGTAGTTGATAGCAATAAAATGCTCTCATGTGTATTCTTTTTGTTGATGGTTTTTTATTTATATTGTTTGTATTCTAATCTAAATCCATTCTATAATCATCCTCTCCATATGGAAACAATAGTGGATACTGCAAAGCCATATAGGAAGGATGTAATTTTGTAATCCTTTTTAAGTTATTTGTTTGTTCTTGGATTATAATATCTCTTCCTTGTTCGTATTCACCTATATCTCCTACTATAAGACCTCTAACATTATTTGATGTAGGTAATTCATATTGGTTACTATCTGTACTTCGTCACCCTATTAATCTTAATTTCATCCATAGAATTTCTTGCCTTTTATATACATCTCTGACAGTTCGAAAGAATTTTACTAATTTGTTATTTTCATCGAGCATTTTGATCAAGCTCTCGATTATTGATTTTGTTAAATCTATTTTTGCATCTTCAAATGAAAATGCTATAATTCAGTTTTAAGTTTCATTTTCAGTGTCATATATATATAATTGAGTAAATTTTGGATGATTATTATCAATCGGTAATAATGACCCCATTAGATGGTGTATTTGTCTACTTATTTTGAAAATATATGGTCCATTTGGATTATATGCACTTGTTTCTATATTTGCTCCAGAGGATGTAAATGCAAACATTAAATTAAAAGTTCTTATATTTTTTCAAAAATATGTACTTACAGGTTTTCTATGATAATCAAGTAATTTATTTAATGTAATTGAAATTTCTTTCATCAGAGGTAATACAATTTTTTTATCTTGACAACATAAATTGAATTTTAGTTTATTATTTTTACAAATACCCTTTTCAATCCAAAATAGTGCGCTACAATATTCCCTAATGCAACAGCAATTTCTAAGATCAATATATGTATTTGCTGCATTTGTGAAAAAGATTAAATAAAAAACAGGGTGGAAGAAAGGAAAAGGATGAGGAAAGTTATACTTGAAATTAATTTAATAATAATTAAATAGTAAATATGTTATTTTGACACATACATATATATGTATATATATATATGTATTGATATTTTTAAGTTAGAGAGTTACATCGTTCATTATATGTTGTTGATGTCGATGGCTGATCAGCAAGAGAGACTTGGTTCGTCGGTTCTAATAAAGCTTGTCTCTTGTTTATTCTTAGCCTGGAGATGTTTGGGGAGGAACTTCTAACAGCTCCGTTTTGATTTTCTAAATATTCTGTGTTTCTAAATGCTTGATTTCCACATTGATCAGAATGATAAGGTCGTTTTCGACAACCACACGTTGGCAGAAAGCTTTTTCCTGTTCTTTCATCACCCATCTATTTAATACAAAGGGGAAAATATTTTCAACCTTACGACAACCCTATTAATGTCCATTATATCATTTTTTTTAATTTGATATCTGTATGTTTAAGTATATTAATTACAAATGTTTTCAAACAATTTAAATTCATTCTTAATTTTGCTTCTTAAATTTTTTATACGTTTTTTTTTCTTTTAATTTTGCTTTTCAAAGGTTTTTTTTATTTTTATTTTATGAAAGTTAAATAAAAGTAATTAGTAATTAATCAAAATAATTTTTATTTTTTAAAACCTATAATGTCAAATTTACAGTATTAAATTCTTAAATCATGTTACAGCTGCTTATTTTCAAATGCTCTCCTCATCTCTTTCTCCCTTTTTCTGTCTCAATTTCCTTGCTACTTACTTTTAACAAATACTATTTTAGTAACTAATGCATAGATATAATAACACAAAATCTTATTATAACATGCTTAAGGAGTACAGCATAATAGCTATTAATTTATATTTATCTAAAAACAATTATATATACAAATACGATGGCTTAAACTTGATCTAAATACATTTAAAATAAATTTGTATAAAAGAAAAGAAAACACCCTTGTCCTTCTTTCCATATCACCTTTCTTTTCCTTTTCTTCCGCTATTCAAACAAGACAGCAAACATATATATATATATAGCTTTGCTAATACTTGTAGACGTGGGTGTATGTAAAGCAGGTTAAAAAAGTTAAGCTGTTAGCTCAGGAAGTTTCCAATGTCAACATTGTATGACAAACTTATTTAATTATATATCACAAATCATTTATTGGCTGTCAGCTAAAACACTTTGCAAAAAGTAAGTATTAACGGCAACTATACAAATGGATGTTATATTACATAACCAAGAAGCTTGTCATACAAATTATACCATGTGCGTATTATATATTAAGTGTGTGAAATTATCTGTTTAGTTGTCCAAAAGCTACCAGGTGAACAAATAATAAGAAGAATAATAATATATCCAAAACAAAAACTTAAACAATACCAGGGACAAAGTAGACAAAGGCAAACATGAATCTACATGAAAAAGGACAGGGCAACGGTAGGTGAAAGGAAAACATAGTAAAATAGCTAAGGTTTTCATAGCCAAATGACTCATAAAGTCTGTTTCAAAAAGGCCGAAAGTGCAATACATTAAAGGATAATATTATATTCAAAATAGTGTAATCAGGCAATAAAACAACTTCATAATAATATCATTAATTAATACAGAGTAATTAAGTACACAAATTCAGATTTAAAATAGGGAATATCTACATGAAAAAAGAGAGGGTATCAGTAGGTGAAAGGAAAAGATAGCAAAAAATAGCTAACGTTTTCATAGCCAAATGACTCATGAAGTCTGTTTCAAAAAGGCAGAAAATGAAATGCATTAAGGGATAATATCATATTCAAAATAGTGTTATTAGGTTGTAAAACAACTCCAAAATAATGTCATTAATTAATATAGAGTAATTAAGTACATAAATTCAGATTTAAAATAGGGAATAGGCATAAAAGGAAGCTTCATTGTATTAGTTGAAAAGAAATGAATGACACAGTAAAAACATGAGGCAGGAAAACCTAAGTTATCTAATTAGGAAGAAAACAGACGATTGACAAAAGTGGCATTAGTGGAATTAGGTAATAAAATAACTGGATAATAGTGTAGTTAATTAATATAGAATAATTAAGTGCACATAATCAGTTTCAAAACAGGGAATTGGCTTAGAAGACTGCTCTATTGCATTGGTCTAAAATGATTGAAAGACATAGTAAATATGTTGGCCAAAAAACACTTGAGTTATTTGATAAGGGAGAAAACAAAGGATTGAAAAAAGTAAAAGGCTATGATAATGACATGATAAAACTTTCTTATCACAATTAGCCAGAAAGCACTCACATATATATATATAATTAGAGATTCACAGCAACTTTTGGACAACTTACATCAAATTCAACGCACTGAAGAATATGCACTCATTATCGCTAACCAAGTAACACTATAAAAACAACAGAGGAATGACAGAAACAAAAATAAATAAGGATACACAGAAAACAAATAATTTAATCTAGAATATCTAGACCAAAAAAAAGAAAAAAGGAAATTAAAAGCAAAAACATAATCCATAACTCAAAAACAGGGGAAAAAAGAGGAAGCAAAAGCAGTAGCAAAGACATAGGAATATCTATCAAGTATAAACGAATGACAACAGAGTTGTTAAAAATCATTTGACAAAGCAATCTAAATAGAAGAAGGCAAGATTGATTATTGCATGAATACAAAATATAAGTACAACACGCACGTGCGCATATACACACATACACGCACACATGCTTAACAAAGACACTAACTTAATAGTTTGTCATAAATAAGCATTGATAGATTCTAACGCGTAGGAAACAATAAATGATACCCGGTATATATCAAAGCCAACCATACAAGTTTCAGTACAAACAGATGTGAAAAAGACAAAAACAATACTCAGAGCACTTAATGAACTCACGGAAAGAGAAACAACATTAAGCAAAATTGAATAAAGGAACTGAGACTACATTGATGGCCAGAGCAATACAGTACAAATCATTTATATATATAACCACAAAAGTATACAGTGAAACCGAAGAGTATATTAGTAATCATATGGAGACACGTAATCCTATATGGATAAATCTAGAAAACAGAAGAGCAAGAAGCAGTGCTGATTCGTTTTCGAAGCACATGTGATGAAAAAAAAAAAAAAAAAAAGAACATACCATCAATTGCATCTGTAAAAGCTTAAGCCAAAATACTAATATAAAATAACTTCATAACAATGTAGCACAGACACCTCATCACTAATATCATAAATGCAAGGCATAGAATATCCATATTCAGCGTACATAATTTCAATGAAATCGTTACCTACAATAAATACATAATCTAATGCTAACTACACCTCTATAGGATTCCAAGCACAAATACACAAATGCAGTTATAAATACTAACTAAGCCAACCAAAAAAGCACAGAAGGTGAAAACTGGATATTCATTCATAGTTTTAAACGTAGCACAAACCAACTCAGCAAAAAGCCAAAACAAATAAGCACTCACATTCAGAGGCGAAAAGCACAAAATACGGATCAAAACCTAGTAGCAACTTGGAAGAACAAAGACAAATTTAAGATATAATAAAAGTGCACAAACATCCCAAAAAGATCAGCAAGAACCAACACGAAAGCGGTGACCAAAAACATTAAAAAAGAGCAAGCAAGCGGATTTCCAAAACAATAAAAAACCCGAGATAAAAAGAGAAAGAAACTAACATGGGAAATAAGGCCACAAAAGAAATCAAAAAGGAGAAGCAGCAGGGTAAATGGAGAAAGCAGAAAAAAAAAAAAGGTAGGGTTTTCAGACCCAAATTAACCAAAATAACAACAAAAGTAGAAAGAAAGTTGGGATTTTCATGCCCAAATCAGCCACGATAAGAATAGCAAGAAAGCCGAAAAACAGGAAAAAAAAAAACATAAAGAACAAAAAATAGCGAAAAAACACCAATATAAACGATAATAAAAGATGTGACAGAAAATCACAAAGCAGGCTGGGGTTTCCAATCCCAAAACAAACAAAAAATGAAAAGAAAAATAGAGGACAGCCAATATAGGGAATTAGAGAGCAGGAGAAACCCAAAAATATCGGCAGCAGACAAAACACAGAAAAGGCAAGAAGAAAGCAAAAGAAGATGAAAAATTTATACCACTAAATCAGCTAACAACCCAGAACCCAAAAGCACAAAGCCAAAATGATCATAGAGAAAAGCAAAAACAGGAAGATAAACACTAAAAAAAAAAATCAAAACGAAAACAAAAGCAAAGCAAGAGCACAAAGGAGAAAGAAAGAAAAACCCACAGAGAAAACTGGCCGTAGGCATGAGCAAAGAGTAGAAAGAAAGCAAAAAAGGAGGTAGGGATTTGAGAGCCAAATTATCCAAAAAAAAAGAAAGAGAAACCCATAAAGAAAACTGGTGACAGAGACGAGCAGAAAGCGGAAAGAAAGCAAAAAAGGATGCAGGGATTTAAGGGCGAAATTGTCCAAAAAGCCAAGGCACAAAAACACAAACAGTGCAAGCATGACGGGCAAGATCGTAAATGGACACAGAAGGGAATGGTACAATAACCGCTACAGTGGGAATCGGGCTCTCCTTTAGTTATTATAGATAATGTCTTAAAAAATGAATAAATTAATTATGTGGTCTCTAAACTTTTTAATAAGGTGTTAATTTGTTTCTAATTTTTATTTTTATTGAAAGGTTTTTAGACTCTTAAAAATGATACAAATAAGAGAAAAACTTTAACAGACATTTAGAAAGTGATGATTTTAGCTCGTATGAATTGCACATGAGTCAAGGTAAGGGGCATTTTAATACAAGAACTAGTGAGATTGGGTTTGTAGGGAATAAATTGGGGATTTAAGGTTAAAATTAAGGTTTTTTATTTTAGTAAAAGAAACGAAAAAAATTGAATAAATACAAGATTTTAAAATAATTTTAAAAAAAATTCAAAGTCAATCTAAACATGCAACCTAGGCAAATGTGTTAATCGAAAAAGGACATGATGTGCATCAGCCATGGGAACATGAAGCTGCAGACGGTAAAAAAATTCAACACATACATATTATGAACAAAAAATTAAAAAAAAAAAAAAGAAAAAAAATTATCATCTCTAACCCAAGCCCAGATTTCTCTATCTCCCAATTTCCATGTTCGAAACAACAACCAAACCCACAACAAAGGCGCAAGCTTTTAATTTTTTATTTTATTTTGAGATTTTACTAGAGGTGAACATCAAGTGGATAGGGTGGGTTTTTATAATTTTTCGATCTATTTAATTTTCATTGAGTAGGTTGAAAATATTTTTTACCCACCCAATTAACCTAATGTAAAAAATCAATCAACTCAATTAAGATCGGATTGGATTGGGTAGGTTCAGCAAATTATGTATTTTATTAAAATATAATAATAAATTATACTAAAAATTTAATAACACAGGAAATTTAAAGGGGAAAAAAGGAATTAAACTCATGACAATTTTCAAATAAATTCTATCATAGAATTTGCACAAAAAAACTTCTAATATAATCTCATTAATAGTTGAATATAAAATAAATATAAATTATAAGAATCACAAAAAAAATAATACTAAAGTAATTAGCGGTATTTTTCACAAAATTATCAAAAATTACATCTATACTGAATATCAAGTAATACATTCTATATATTCAAATAACTTAAATAATACTTAGAGGTGAATATCATTTAGTAAAAAAGAAAAAAATATATGTAGGTGAATATTGGGTGGGTTGGGTGGGTTTTTAGATTTTTTTTTACTTACCCAATCTTATTAGGGTGGATTGAAAATTTTTTTTACCTACCCAATCAACTAAATGTAGTAAATCAATTCATCCAATTAAGATCGGATTAAGTAGATTAAATGGATTTGTCAAATGATTGAGTTTTTTGTTCACCCTTAAATTTTATATCGAGGTTGAGCCTTGTAGCTCACCACATTACATCGAGAGAGACGAAGAGAGAGATGATGGAAGGGGCTATACGATAACGCGACAGATGTGCGATGGTTGTGGGAGGTTTCCTAAGCTCGAGGTGGACGACGATTGATGGATTCGGGCTCACGACGGCTTACGAAAGAAGAGGGCTCGACAGAATAGAGGGAAGGGAAGGGGTGGCACCGTTCCTGGTGTGTCCTTGCTGGTTGATTAAAGGGGTTTTGGTCTTCAAAAAGAGAGCGGATGAAAGGTTGAAGTAGACAAAATTTTATTTTTATTTGTAAATGTTCTTAGAGTTAATCAGGGTATTATAATTTTTTGAGTAAATTAAGTCACATCATAATCACATCACGAAATCCATTCTATTTCAAAAGTCTGTTAGCAAAAAAGATGTTTTTGTTTTGTTTTGTTTTTTGTTTTTATAAATTTGGAGATCTTTTAATTATAAAAAATGTTTAAAAACCAATCGACATATTATTAAAGAGTTTAGAGGCTGCGGGAGCAAGTCGACTTAAAAAAAAAAAAAATGGGTTTCTTGTTGTACAAGTATTACTACAAAAAAGGTTTCATTAACTGTGTATAAACGTACGAAGTTTTAAAGTTTTCAACAAGTTGGTCAAAATTAGTCCTTTTCTCTAATGAGATTGATAATATATCTGAAAATGTCACTCTGTATAAAGCATTATAATAGATATTTTGGTATTTTATATATTCTATCCGAATACAATTTATATAAATAATAATAAATTCAAAACACTATTTATTCTTTTTTTTTTCTTACATATTTTCCTCAATCACTCCATATATTTTCTCTCAAAAGAACAGAAACACACAATTTTTAATCCACTATAAATGAATGTAGTTTACAAATGAATCATGCTCTACAAACAAAAAAGTTGTAAAAAAAAAAAAAAAGAGACAAAATCGTGCTCTGTCCCAATAAAAATAACTACTGCCTACTTTAATTTCAAAAAAGCCTGCGATACAATTTGAGCAACGTTAGGCATTTCTTTCTAGCCGACCATAATTAATAAATCTTCAAATTTAGAGCTCGTTTCTATTAAAATTATAGGGCGTAGAATACTAATGCAAATCCTTGATATTTTTCCAGCAAGTTTATATATACATCATCATTGATGTCATTCAAAACATAATATATGGAAAATTTGGAACCACATTTACCAAAAATCAATTCGGAACCACATTCGTTCTCAATAATTTTCTCTCATTATTGCATTTCAAAAGTATTGTTAAGGCAACAACATGTGCGTGTTTGAAAAACACAAGGTAATTTGAGTCCGCATATTTATGCTCACGGCATGATTCTAACTATAGACCTTTTTGCTTCTTCGTCTTATATAAAAGGAGCTAGCCCTCAAGTTAAACTCACAGAAAGAAGAGATAGAAAATAAGTTCAGAAGTATTTAAGAGCTAAAGAGAGAAAGATCAGATTGGAGAACCATTTTTGGAGAAAATAAAGCACACAACGGTTCATACAAACGGCATAAGCATGCACGTGGCGTCAATCGGTAGCGGTCCGGCGATTCTCTTCCTTCACGGCTTTCCGGAGCTTTGGTACTCATGGCGGCACCAGATGCTGGACCTGTCGTCCCTCGGCTACCGCTGTATCGCCCCCGACCTCCGCGGTTACGGCGACACCAATGCACCGTCATCGCCGGCCTCGTACACGGTCTTCCACATCGTCGGCGACTTGATCGGGCTGATTGATAATCTAGGCATCGAGCAGTTGTTCTTGGTAGGGCACGACTGGGGGGCCATAATCGCCCGGTACTTGTGCCTATTCAGACCAGATAGGATCAAGGCCTTGGTCAACCTCAGCGTGCCCTTCTTTCGCAGGAACCCAAAGTTCAATTTTGTGGAGGGGTTCAGGGCTGTGCTTGGGGATGATTTCTACATGTGCAGGTGTCAGGTGAGTGGATTCTGTCTATGGAACTGTTTTTATTGTATGGGGATATTTTGATTCTTGTCAAAACTTTTGAGGGATTGTGATATATAAAATCAAAAATTAGGGACTAAGATGAGACAATGACATTTATGGAGTTAACTCAAATTTTTAATTATACATTTGTGAAGTAACAATGAAAAACAGTTGAATATATGTGCATATATGTACAGACACTTTTATGCAAACATTATATTTCCATCTAATTGAATTGACTGAATAGTGATTTAATTATGTAGGAACCTGAAGACGGTGAAGAAGATTTATCATCTGACACTGTCACAACAATACTTAAACGTATCTTTGCGTACCGTGATCCGAAGCCTTTATTGATACCTAAAGAGATTGGATTCATTGGTGTGCATAAAGATCCTGGTGCATTGCCTTCCTGGCTCTCCGAAGAAGACTTCAACTATTTTGCCAAAAAATTCATTGAGACCGGTTTTACCGGAGGATTGAATTACTATCGAACTTTGAATTTGTAAAGTTTCTTATCCCCTACTCTTATTGCATGCCTTGTTCACCGATTCATGAACAAGTTGATTACAATTTCGTAATTACTACTAAAAACAAAAATAGAATAACATTGATTGCACTTGTTTGGTCCTACACGTTTTATAAAATTATAATTTAATCCTAATCTATTTTTGTGGCTAAAAGGCTTCTAAACTCTTAAAAAAAAAAGTGCAAAATATATTTTTTTAATAAACTAAAAAAATTTTAACAAAAAAACTCATGTGAATCACAGATGATTTACTATTTAAAAATAATTAAGAAAATAATTTTTCAGGATTCAATTAACATGAGTCATGCATGTGATATATTACCTTTAATTTTCAACTTTATTAGTTTAAAAGGACCATTAAAGAGTTTAGATCTTTTTAAACAAAAAAAAAATTTGAGACCCACTTCGCAAAAAAGTTAAAGACTAAAGAGCAATTTTATTCTATTGTTTAAATTAATGCTATTCAACCCAAAAAAAAAAATACTTGAATATAATCGAATCATATAGATTACCCTAGTTTTTAAAGTTTTGAATTATGTTAAACTATTTTTGAAAATTTTCAATGCTATCTTGTAATAGACCATAGTAGTGGCTCCACCTAATAATAAACTTTTTTTAATTTAATAAAACGTTTGAGTTAGGCCAACTAATAAATAAATCATATTACACCCATCGAAAAAGAATATATATATATATACACAGATATATATAACTCTACTGCTATTACCATTGACCACATAATATGTAGATAGGACTATGTGTTTTTTTAAAGCAGTCCTCTCTATGTATATTTATTCAACTGCAATAGTAGTGGAGGTGTGTGTGTATATATATATATATATATATCTTTAGTAGTAAAAGATAAGTGGTCATTCTATCCCATGAAAATACTTGATACGTACTTACTTGAGGTTATAAAAAAATTGGTAGTTACTTGGTGAGTTCTACGTTAACAAGAATGTAGATATCAAATAAGAACGTAGATGTCAAATGACTTAAAAGTGTCACAAATTATCTTTTAATTAACAATTGTTTGGAACTTATAACTTAATAGAGTCCATTTTGATTTTTTTTAAGGTCTTTGTGCCATATGTGTACTTGAAAAAAAAAAGAGCTAAAAATAATATTGCAATTCTTCGTATCAGTTTGTTTTTCACTGTTTTTGTTTTTGTTTTTTTTCCGTCGTAAATCAGTTGTTCACTTGCGAGTTGCGAAGTGTTTATTGTGGATCTATTTCTTACAAACACTGGTATTGACCATCAAAGCCGTTTTCAGGGGGGAAATAGAATTCCAGAAAAAGATCTCAATTCGACATTTCCATAACTGATTTTGAAATTTAAGATATCTACCACAAAAATATATCTATCTAATCAATATAATAAACATGAATTTAAAAAAATTTAAAATTAAAAAAATAATGGTATGTGATCACATTATTTCTCATTTTTACAATTGAGTTGCGCTTTAAGCCTAATCTAACCAACTCTCATCCTAGAGATAAGGGGCCACACGATTCCTTAATAGAACAATAATTAAAAAAAAAAAGAAAGAAAGAAAGAAAAATGTCCCCTTAAAAAATTTACCGGAGCTTTTGTATATTTACCTCTAGTTAAAATCACTAAAATAAAAATACATATATATTTTTATAAAAACTATACAGTTAAAAACAGTGCCTTATGGATAAAATTTTTTGTTTCATGCCCTAAAAAAAATTCTTATAAGTTAGTTAATTATACGAACAACTAGAAATCTTTTAAATAATTAAATAACTAAACAAAACTGATATTTCATTTTAATATAAAATGCAGATCATGGGAGCTGACAGCAGCATGGACAGGAGCACAAGTAAAAGTGCCAACAAAATTCATATTGGGAGATCTAGACATGATCTATCACTTTCCTGGAATGAAAGAATACACTCACAATGGTGGCTTCAAAAAAGACGTTCCCTTTTTACAAGAACTCATCGTTATGGAAGGAGCAGCTCACTTCATCAATCAAGAGAAGCCTCACGAAATCAACTCTCACATTCACCAATTCTTCAAGAAGTTTTGAAATTACAAAAAAAAAAACAAAAATTCTCATCTTAATATAAATATTTATATATATTTCCTAAATAATATCAAGGTGAATAAAGATTTGAACTTTCTAATCTTTTACCACTCAAAGTTTTCTTTGAAATGCTTTAAATTTTATGATTACCTCTACTTTTTTATTATTGGAAGTTAATTTGCTTCTTTAGATATCCATGATTCCTTTTGCTCAAAATCGTCGTCATTGTCTACAGGTATAATCGAATCTGAGCCTCACATTTCATAGCCTTTAAATGATTTGACAATAAACTTTTTTCCTTAACTCTAATTGACAATATTGTTTTTCATAAACGTAACATATCTAGTCATGTATTTATGAGTAATATAACAACTTGAAATTTTACCTATTGATATATTTGTTCAGAAGGTCTTAATTGAACGATTCGTTTCTATTAATTTGTAAATTAGAAAGAAAAACATTAATTTGGAAGTGCTATTAAAAATAGTCGTCGAGGAAAAACATAGTGTGGGGATACGTTTGAGAGAGAAAATTATTAAGTAGGGATTAGTAATATGAAAAAAAGGGGGGAGGTGGGGTTTAAAAAATGAATATATTTTAAGAAAAACTAATTCACGTGGGGGTAAAAAAAAAATTGAAATGAAATGAAATGAAAGAAAACGAAGAGAGAGACAGATAGGAAATGTGGAGGTGGAGGAAACGGGATGAAAGCAACCGGCTTTTGACATTATTAGGGGACTACAGGTAAATATTTAAGTAATCGTATGTTTGTTAGAACTTGGTAAATTAGAAAGAAAATTAATTGGAAAGTACTATTAAAAAAAGTAGTCGAGAAGATAGCAGAAAAAGAAAAATATTTGAGTAGGAAATAGGAATACATTTGATACATAAAGTTGATTAGAGGTTATTATGAAAAAACGATATGTTTAATAAATAATAATAATTCAAACGGGGGCAAAGAATAAGGAAAGAAAAAAAAAATGAAAGGAAAAAAATGAGAGAGAGAGAGAGAGGACGACGATGTGGGAGAAACGTAAAGGACGAAAATCACTAGCCTTTGACACATTCATTAGAGCATCTTTAATGGATTGATAAATTTTTATGTTTATAATAAATTTTGACGCTTGGTTGAAAATTTTTTTTAATTAAGTATTATTTTTTGTATTAAATTTGTTATATATTAAAATTTATGATAAATTTATCATAAAATGTAACTAATATCAAATTCATTGTATTATTTTTATTGGTTGTTGTCTTTATGTAATTATTATAATATTTCATTTTGATTTATTTAAATATAAAAAGGTATTTTTATAATTTTCAAAATATAATATTGATAATAAAAAATAAAAATGCATTTAATATAAAATTATATATTGGTGTATAAAATAATATTATTTTCTATATTTTTTTATAATAAATATAATATTGATATTATTAGGAATGGTATGAATAGATTTAACTATAATCATTATTGAAAGGTGTCTTCAATGAAAGGTTTCTTGTTGTACGTACACAGAATTCGGGCAAAGGTCGATATAAAATAATGTGTGGTATCTTGACAAAAGAAAAAATGTGTGGCTTTCAGAGGTCTTTTATTAATGGAGGGAGAGAATCATTGACAATCTGTGCAAGATTAAAATCACTACAACGCACGGGCTTTTCAAGTTTTTAATAAGTTGTTCGAAATTTGTCATTTTCTCTAGCGAAATTAAAATAGTCAACTCGACAAATTACACAAAAATGTATAAGGCAAAATCGTACGCAGTTCCAATCAAATGACGACCAACATGCTTAAATTTCAAAAAAAAATCAGCTACGACACAGTTAAAGCAATTTTAGTTATTACTTTCTAGCTGACCATAATTAACAAACTTTCCAAGTTTATAGATAGCTCGTTTCTTTGTTCTCTCTTTATTTTTTTTTTAATTATTGCCGTAGAATATTACTGCAAAATTAGTAGATTTCTTGATATTTCTCCAAAAAGTTTTTACATTTATATCTTTATAGATGTCATTCTTGAGACAATATCACAGCCAACTTTGAAGCGCATGCATTGTCAATAATTTTCTCATTGTTGCAATTCAAAATTATTGTTAAAGCAGCAATATGCGTATGGTCGGAAATACAAGGAAATTGATGTTCCCGGCAGATGGCTGACTAGATCTTTTTGCTTCTTCGTCTTATAAAAAAGCAGCCATGTAGTCAACGACACAAAGAAGAGATATAAATAGATTCAGAAGAACTCGACAGCATAAGGAGAGAGATCAAATCGGAGAAATATGGAGAAAATACAGCACTCAAAAAGAACTATTTTACACCTTTTTAAAGGACAACCTTCTAGCTAATAAAAAAAATTGATAGAGACTAAATTATAATTTTGTAAAAAGATTATAAACTAAACGAGTAATTTAGCTTTTTTTTTTATGTGAGAACAATGTTTTGCTCATTTCACATAAGCTATCTAGTAGATGTTTAAGTCAAAAAGTTTTGGTTTATATGTTTACATTTCACCTAGAGACCGTTTCAGCATATTACAACGTGTATAATATTTCTAATAAAATTGATTTTTAGTTGTTTGGATAAGTAATTGAGTGTGTAATTTAGGGTTTGAATTCTAAAATTTTCATTTTTTTTATAGTAGTAAAAATTTAAAAAAAAATACGTGGAAGACATAGGCAAGGGAAATTTATTATTTTAAGATTTTTAAATTGAATTTTAATATTTTGTTGTTAAAAGCTAGTCTTTAGTAATCAAAAATTTTAATATTTTTGTTGAATTTTAATATTTTTTTATTATTTTGTTAGATTTTGATATAATGAAATAAATGAAACTTTATAATGAAAGCTTGGTGATGTATTTTTATAAACTAAAAATAATAGACTTAGCACGTCTACGAACCTCATTTATTTTATTTTAACCATCATGTCACTAACTCGTCTTTGGGGACGTGATAACTTTCGTTCAAAATTTTCGTTGTTGTCCATTATAAGTGTAGTTGAATCCGACCCCACATGTCATGGTCTTTTAATAAATTTGCTGATAAACTTCTGGCCTTGTTATTGACAAGACTGTTTTTTATGTAACATGGGTCGTCTATGTAACTTGAAATTTCACAAAACGATTCTAAAAGATGCAAATGTTGTAATTTAATTTTAAGGATTATCAATGTCCTAAAATTTACATCTGACAGCTTGTGCAAAATTGTTTCAAGTGATTTCACCTGAGTATATGACTACTTTTTTCTAATTTTAAAGTCTATTTTATGGTTAGAAAAACTTATTAAAAAATTGTGAGGAATTAATGGGTTAAAGTGTTCATTTGGTTTCACGATACATCTTATATTATATTTGAAATAATACAATGCATAATTAAGTACTTCGTATATTTTATTTAAATATAAATACATTTAAACAGTAAACTTAATATAATTATTATTTATCATCTTTTATTTATTTATTTTTATTAATGACATTACATACTCTCTCTTTATTTTTTTTTATTTACTTTTACTAATCATATTTTGTATTTATTCTCTATCTCACCGATAATGCAAACACATATTATATTTGAATACATTATAACAAGTAAACATCCAAATGTATATCATTGTATTATATATGAATATAATGCACAATGAATAGTAGTTTTCAACCGCAGCATTAAACATCAAATTGTCATAAATCATAAGTTGAAAGACAAATGTCTATTTATGCATTTAAATAATGCATAAAATCAAAATGAGAAAGCATTATTATCAAACACTTGAAGCTTCAATGAAAGCTTATGCCAAGACTCCACACTTCCTCAGGGAAATGTATCCAATATTTGGTTTAAATAATGTAGCCAATAAAGCTTTTGCAAAAGCTTGAACCGTTCTCAACACTTCCTTCGACTAAGTTCATTTCATGAAAGTTTGTTAATAAAATCAATTGACAATTGTTCAAGATTAAACAAATACTAAAAAGCCCCAAAATATTTGAAATACTTATTTAAAAATTACAAAAACTTCAAGCCTCAATTTTATGATAAATAACATAACGTTATATATATGTATATGTATGTTATATAATAAGAATATAATAAAAGGAAACATATGAACAAGTTAACAACAAGAGTCACACATAGAAAATTTGCTTTCCAACAAGTTAGAGAGAGAGAGAGAGAGAGAGAGATAGGCGAGAACCGAGTGAGAGAGTGAGTCATGCGAGATCGTCTGAGGTCAGTGGTCGGTGCATTGTCGGTCATGAAGCCTCTATCTTCCAGCTAGTGTTTCGTCTACTCCCAATCTACATGGGGTGAGGATTTGTGTCGTCGGAATCCATGGCTAGTGTCGATTGCAGCTTAGGGCGAGGATTTCGAATTTGGGCACTATTGGTGCCAAGTTGCCAGTCAGCGTTGCTGCTAAAGGCGCATGTTTGCAACGTAGATCTACTGTTGTGCAACACAGTCATCGGCAAGTGTTGTAGTTTGTTATCCGTTTGTTCATGACACAAAGGGGATATTTGGCCTTTTTTCTAGCATTAAAAGACCTTTTCCCGATGAGCAGAGGGTTGGTGATTTGCTTAGGCTATGTTTGTTTGGTTGCAGTTGTTTTTGTTATGTTTGTAATAAAAGAAGTGGTTTTCTCACCAGATCCTCGTGTTTGTTTTCTTATGTTGTTTTTTAGAGACGTTGGATCTACAATAAAGTTTTGGATGTTATTCCTACTAGGATTTGGATGGTGGTATTTTGACCGTAGTGGTTTTTTGACCGTAGTGGTTTTTTGACAAGGCGGCTGTTGGACAATTCTTGGAGGTCCTACTTTTGGTTAGTTTAAGGGGTGGTCTTTCCATCGCTCTTGGTATGTTTATCAGTGTGTTCTCAAGTTGATCAAAGTCTAACGCGTGGCTTGTTCTTGTGGTCGGCTCTGTCGTGGTCATTTATTGTAAAAGTTTAATTATGTGTTGGATTGGGGTTCTTCTATTTCTCGAGGAGGATTTTTGGGTCTGCGTGAAACTTATTTCAAGGCCTTTGTGCCTTCTGCTGTACTTTAGTCTGTTTTTCAACTCATTTAATGAAGTGTTTCTATCTCCATTCAATAAAGTGTTTCTATCTCCTGTTGGAGACTGTTGGAGGGCTTCCTATTAAACAAAAAACAAAAAACAAAAGAGTCACACATATAGGCCACCTAGAAAACAAAATTAATCAGATAACTATTGAAAAATTTAGGGATGTTTGGAAACATCTTTGGAGATATTATTTTTAAATTAAAAAAATTATTTTAAAAAATATATTTAAGAGGAAAAACTGTTTGTGATGAAAAATAAAAAATTTTAAAAATTTTTTTAGAAAAAAAATATCAATATGGATATTGTTTCATTCCTCTCAAAATTCTATGTAATTTAAAAAATATATATCTCATTTGGACTTGTATATACAAAGTTATCAACTTTTAAAATTTGAAATTTACTGTAATATTTTAGATATATAAATAGTGAAAAGTGGTGAAGTTTTGAAAAAAAATTAGTTTTGGATGTCTCCAAAAATAGTTTCAAAATGGCCAGAATCTACGTTTCCAACAGAAAGGGAATAGAGAGAGCTTGACCATTGTTACATGGCGATCGTTAATTCAAAATCCAATGAGCTATATAGGACTGTAAATAATTATATATGTTTGTGTATACGCACATGACTAGCTGGCATTCTTGCCTTATAAAGTTATAGGGAAGTGGGTGGTTTTTATTAAGGTTAAGATTTGTTAATCATAGGTCGTGTTATGTTTGTCTACAATTTTTCATCATGTATCATTGAGTACATTCACCAGTACACAATTAGTCATCATTCATAAGAAACCCCAACAATTGCAGACCAATATTTCGTTTCAGAATAGGTGAATATCCTCTACACTGACTTTAATCCGTTGCAATCTTCCCAGATAATGCTCCTGCAGTAAAGTGATGCGCTTTCAACAATTTTTTTATTTTTTATTTTTTGCTTGCACGGATAGAAAGTTAGTCAAACCTGTTTTAACTTGTAGGATTACTTGTTCAAACTCCTGGAATAAGCGGCCAACATACATAGGTACTCTACATAACAAACCAAGATAGGAAGACCAAAGGGTCTCTGCCTTACCGATGGTCCAATCCTTCTTTCGAAGAATATGCATGGAAAGTAGGACTCATATAGCACTTTATTTCCTAATTTTTAAAGCATAACATTTAGTCTTCACAATCTATAATCCATTAAACTAAAATGGGTTGTATTTAATTGTTTAATATAATATTTTGCAAGTAAAATAAAAATAAGATTGTAATTAATATCAAGATTGAGAATCCCAATCCATCAGAGGCTTGAAATTACCACATCCTAAATTGTAGTAGAACTTATCAATCCACTCCCGTTACCAAAGAAAAAAGAGGAAAAAAAAAAACAAAAAAGGGTATGAAAAGATATTATTAATGTTTAATACCACTCACTTAGCTTATGAATTATGCATCATGTCTTATGCTGATTTTTGATATTTGATTCTATAAATCATACTTCCCTAAATTTTTACTATTGCACTAATGGCTCCTCTATCAATATTATGTAAATATATATATATAAATTGAACACGTGCCAATCCAGTTAAAGGAAAAAATAGCATAACAATATTCAACACCAATGATCTTCTTATTGAAAAATAGGGAAAGAAAATATTTTCTCATTCATGATTGAAGAAATTTTACCTCACTATATAGGGCTTAATTGACAGCTAATAAGACCCTTAATTAACCCTTAATGAGCAATTATAAAATATTTGCCTATGAAAAAAATAACAAAGACAAGTTACAAATCTCAACAACTCTAAAATATTCTTTTAAAAAGAAATAAATAAAAAAATAATTCGTGTTCTCAATTCCTTATAAATAAACATGTCAAATATATTTTGGGTTTTTTTTTTCATCAATGGTTCCTGAATAATACGCTTAGTCCAAAATCAATCTTTATCTTTTTATTTTTTACGTCATATTATATTAAACTTTTGTATTACTACAAAAACGGATCTTTTATTGCTATTTCGTCGAAAGCTAAGGGGGCATGGGGAGAAAATATTCAATTTTAATTTTACTTAAATACAATATAATTTTACATTAAACATAAATTTTACAACAGTGTTACAAAAATAATTACTATTTAAAATATTTTTAAAACAATCACATCAACTTTTCAATTCTACTATTTATCTCTACTTTTACCAATCACATCAATTTTTCAATTCTAAAATACATTTAATCCAAACACACATTTCATTCAAATACAAAACAAATACTTTTCAACCAAATACAACATTCAAAAAACAAATTTCATTCAAACACAATCAAAATGTAATGCGTTTACCAAACGCCCCCTAAATGGAAATATAACATTTTTAGGCTAGAGGAGCTTGATTTAAAGTTAAAATCGTAATTAAATATTTTTTTATTGAAAAACTATACCTATACAATAACTCTTTGAGCTTACAATATATATACTTAATTAAGTATAATTTGCTTTTATAATATCTGTTATTCAGATATAATTTCTATTTAAAATATATTTCATTATGATTTTTTTCATAAATAAAGTTGACAAGATAAAAACGTATATAATTTTTATTAAAGTTTTTCGTAATAAGAAGACCATCGATGTAATAATAATAATTGAAAAAAAAAAAATTCAGGGAGTACGATTTTTAAAATCACGGGCTAGCATAGGATAAGGCGTGAAATTCTGAGGTTGTTGTTTTATGAAAGAACCCAATACACTTTCACTAATGATTAAAAAGCCCCACCACACCAGTCAACAGAGCTTGCTCCTACTAATTAAATACAAGAACCAAAAAACAAAACGGAAACGGAAGAGAACTACAACTTAGCTAGGCACCCCATTTTTATTCTCCTCCGTCTCGTCGGAAACCAACCAAACCCATGGAGAAAATCGAGCACACCACGGTCCCCACAAACGGCATAAACATGCACGTGGCGTCGATTGGGAGCGGCCCGGCGGCGATCCTCTTCCTCCACGGCTTCCCGGAGCTCTGGTACTCGTGGCGGCACCAGATGCTCTCCCTCTCCGCCCTCGGCTACCGCTGCATCGCCCCCGACCTCCGTGGCTTTGGCGACTCGGACGCCCCGCCCTCGCCGGACTCCTACACCGCCCTCCACATCGCCGGCGACCTCGTCGGCCTCCTCGACCACCTCGGGATCGACCAGGCCTTCGTCGTCGGCCACGACTGGGGCGCCGTCATGGCCTGGTACTTGTGCCTCTTGAGGCCCGATCGAGTCAAAGCTCTAGTCAACATGAGCGTCGCCTTCCCTCGCAGGCATCCCACCAGAAAGCCCGTCGAGAGCTTCAGGGCTTTGCTCGGCGACGATTACTATATTTGCAGGTTTCAGGTCAGTCAAATCGAGGTTTCTCTGATTTTTTTCCCTCTTTTTTTGTGTTTGGGTTGTTTTTGGCAAATTTCTGCAAGGTTGAAAAACTCTCTTTGTGTTGTCTGATTTAGAAGGACTGTAGTGTGGCCGCTTAATTAATTACATGAAATGATTGAAATTAGCTGGGTTGGCCCTTGAGGTTTTAATGTTTGTCTCTGAATGATTCAAAATTCTGGATGCAGTTCTAATTAGGCATATTCCATTTTTGTTTGGCTTTTATCAAACGAGGCTTTATGTTTATAGAGTGCAAAAATGGGAGGAGGGATTTTGTCGAGGAAAATAGAATCTTTAAGTCATTTTGTACAGAAGTAATTGGAAAGGAAGAATGTTCGAATTCCATTTTTTTCTTTTTAGGTAGAGACCAATCGTTTTTTACTTCTTCAAACTTTAGAAAGACAAGATGAGAAATTTTTGATAGGAAGCAACGTAAAGTAACTATTATCAACGTAAAGTAATGATCATTACCGTCATCCCTACTTATCATCTTATTTATGCAAGGATAAGATTATAAAATATATTATACAAGAAAAAAAAAATTTTCTCTTTTATCATGCAACATGAAAGAATTATCTTCTTCTTCCTTGGAAATTAGTTTTATCTTCAATGATATTTCATAATTTTTTTTTTAATTTTTATTTCCCTAAAGTTTGTGATTTTGACATTATGAAATAGGGCTGTTCACTTAATGACATTGGGGAACAGTACGACTCGCTTATTGGAAGTACATTTGTAGGGCAATTTTAGATATAATGAATGACGTTCTTTAGTGTCAGATGTTGAACATGTACAGGTTGCATTAATTGAACCTGCTGGGTTCACCTAACTCTTCAGGATTAGAGCATGTGATCTGCAGCAAGTTCAACGCTTTCTTCGCTTCAGCTCTACTTTCAATTATTGAAAAACGAACCAAACACTTAATTCACCGCGTTCTCCTCCACTCCAAGTAAAATGAAAAAAGTGAACGCAAACTCAAATTAATTGTTGTGTGTTATTGTTTATTTTGGACTTTTAACGATATGGTCTTGGAAAGTTTGTTTTTGCTCTTCATTTAGTAGTATAACATTTATCCAAATGAGGTTCAAAATTTATTGATGATTACATATATGTATGTAGGAACCGGGAGAGGCTGAGAAAGATTTTGCTCGGGATGATATTGTGAATTTGCTGAAAAAATTCTATCTAGGACGGAATCCGCGTCCTCCATGCATTCCTAAAGTAGGGTTCAGTGGCCTGAAAGCTCCGGAGACCATGCCGGCTTGGCTCTCCGAAGAAGACGTCAAATTTTACGCTAGGAAATTCGACGCCAAGGGCTTCACCGGGGGGTTGAACTATTATAGAGCTTTAGACCGGTAAGTGAACTGGGGTTTTACACAAAATCTAGTTTCCATTGCATTTCACAAGCTCAAGACAATCATGGATGTTGAATGACATGCTTAAATAAACCCCTACACCACTTGGTATTCAAAAGTCATCAAATAGCTTTCCTCACTATACTCTCCTAAACATATGAAGGTTTATTCTCAATGGGATTTTCAATAGTTTAGTTAACACCTGAATTGAAAATTTTGTTCTCTTTTCTCATTCGTTTTCTTTTATACTTTATCGTCGTAGCTGTAAAACTTGTTGTTTGTGGTTGCAGAACATGGGAGCTCACGGCAGCGTGGAGCGGAGTACAAGTGAAAGTACCGGCGAAGTTCATCATAGGGGACCTGGACATTACCTACAACAATCCCGGTGCAAAAGAGTACATACACGACGGTGGCTTCAAGAGAGACGTCCCATATTTGCAGGAAGTGGTTGTGATGGAAGGAGTGGCTCATTACATCAACCAAGAAAAGCCGGAGGAAACCACCGCTCACATTTACGATTTCATCAAGAAGTTCTGATCTTTCATCCAACAAGTTCATCACACTCGAGTCACTGGCCACGAGACTTTCTCTCTAGCGTCTGAAACTAACAACTTGTGTTGTGAAATTCTCTTTCATACCATCTGTTTGTTTGTGTGGTACTCTGACCATTTCACCAATTGGGTTACAATAACAAGGTGATATCGGGGCATCTTAGCTCCTGATAGTGTTTTTTATTTTTTTTGGTTGAACACACAGAAGCAGAACACGCATAACCTAAGGATGGATCAAAACCTCAATGGCCCAGTGTTGCTTCTCAGTAGGAGAACTCCAAAAATGGCTCTTTTCCCCCCTTAGAGCTAAGGATGCTGATGTTAAAAGTAGATCATTCAGCAACCAAATGACCTGTATTCTGCAACATTTGCTTGTCGGCCAACAAGGATTGACAAATAAAACTTCTGCAACAAAGATGATATTAAAAAAAAAAAAAAAAAACCATTCACACACGTACTTCGAACGCACCCATGGGTACTGGACGCATGCTTGAGGTGATCCAAGAATCAATTTTCCTAACTGCAATCAATTTTCATTTATGGGTATTTTGGGGACAAAATGGATCACAAAGGTTAAGTAAAAGTTTCTTGAAAATATGTAAGGTGACAAATAAAATCCATCTTTAAATAAATTCTCAGAACAAAACTATCCATAGCAAGGAGTATAAATGAAAACTGCTACAAGAAACATGATTGTCCCGGGAAAAAAATAAAAGAAAAGGAACCATAACCGCAAGTAGGCAGACAGATCCATTGGCAAAGTTTGGATGGACCCATTTGTAATGAATGAAAGACTTTGACAACTCAAACTCTGAAACCTCTGCTGTTTCTTTTTCCTCTAGCCCTCTCAAATTTCCTACCCTTCGATCGCACATAGGGTTTGGTGTGGCTGTGTGGCACACCAGGTGCAGGACCAAAGTGCTTGACAGCCTCACGCGCATTCTTAGGACCCCTAAGGAGGACCTGGCACAAGAGCGAAAAAAAGAGTTGGGCTTGTAAGTTTAGCATTCATAGTATATCCCTCGGACAGGTATCATTTCAAAGCAATTTTCCCAACAGCAAAAATGAACCATGAAACAAGCTCTAAAAGACAAGCGTTTGCATCAGTTCGCTTAAAATGGACAATAAATCAACAATTGCAAACCTTGCACGACATGTAAAACCTCTTAAAGAGTTATCCCAAAACTTTCGAAGTTCAAACCCCACTTCTATAAATACCAAGATAGTCAATTCCATTGTACCAGCCATACATGGGTAATGCTCAGTATTACATGACACGGTGGAACCAGTGTATTGTGTCGGCGTGGACGTCACTAAAGGATAATAAAGTTTTTAGAGGAACTTATATAGAGATATATCAATTTTTAGAGGTGGAAAAATGAGAGAATGTAAAGTATTTAGAGAAGTAAAATTGATTAAAAAATAAAAGAAAAGGAAAAATTCACGGAGGCGAAGCCCCCACACGGCCTTGGATGGCTCCACCACTTCACACCTACTGAAAATTAGGAACATTGGAAACCAGCCAACAAAAGAGCAAGGAATTTTACGAGTTTATAAAACTCATAAGCGTTGTAAATTAAGCTCACAACAATGGTATAAGTGCATACCGTGTTCTGGCCAAGAGGAGCCCTGAGAGCAAGCTGATCAAACGTCAGGCATTCTCCACCAGCCTTCTCAATCCTGGCTCTGGCAGTCTCTGTGAACCTGAGGGCAGTCACTTTCAGAGCAGGAACCTCATAAACCCTAATGTCGTCTGTCACGGTCCCAACAACCACAGCAACCTTGCCCTCCTACAAACAACAAAATACAGTCTGTCTAAACCCCAAGTCAACTAGTAAAATGACTCGATCACTTTCTTTTATTTTATTTGTTAAACAATCTTTCAAAAAAATTTTTAAAAAAAATACTTCAGAACGACTGAGAACGACCGAAAACAATCAGTTTATTAAACTCAGATCCAATATTAAAATAAAAGGAGTTTACGTTACTAATTTCAATTTTTAAGGTTGTCACTTTGGCCAATTCCTCACTAATAAACAAAAAAATTCAAACCAATTGCAAGAAATTAAACCCAGAAATTAGGCATCAATTTTTCTAGTGATTTTTGGGGAACAAATACCTTGCCCTTCATGAAACGGATCAATCTGGAGAGGGAAAGCGGGGCCTTGTTGACCTTGCTCATGAAGAGGCGCTTCAAAATCACGGCATTGAAGTTGCTTCCTGTCCTCCGGACGAGAAACCGGTAAAGCTGGAAAAAAAATCCAGATCCAATACGAACTCAGAGAATGCAAACGAATTCGTGAGAGAAAAGCGAAACAAAGACAGAGTAATTTTCAAACCTTGACGAGAAGTTTGAGGTAGACGTCGTCGGACTTGGGGGCGGTGCGCTTGGACTTCTTGCTCTTGCCGCCGGCGACCAAATCGATACCCTGCAAAACGGAGAGAAAGCACGAGTTACGGAGAAATGCAGAAATGGAGATTTGGCGTTGGCCAGGGGAGTTTCCGAGGAAGAAGACGATACCATTGCGAACTGAGAGTTGCTGCTTCTCCCTCTCGCGGCTGCTGCGGCAATGGAAGGAGTTGAAAACCTAATTTAATTTTGAGGGGGAGAGAAGGATTTCTAGGGTTTTGGGGTTGTAGTTTTGTTATGGTGGGATAGAGCGTACAGGGCACTAGGTTTTCGGGTTCGGGTTCGAGTTCGGGTTCGGGTTCGGGTTCGGGTTCGGAACAAAGCTTTTAGGTTTGTTCTTTTTGGGTGCTTCTAAGGTCAATATTTGACAAATTTATTTAATTTATTCAGTTCAACTTTAACTGGGTAAGTAAATTTGTAATATTTAGTTGATTATGTAGGTAAAAAAAAATTTTAACCTACCAAATATTTGTTTAGTGGGTTAATAATTTTAAAAACCTATCCAATCTACTTCAATATTTACCTATATATTTTTTTTTGATAAATAATATTCACCTCTAAATATTGTTTTAATTATTTGAACATATAGAATGCATTATTTGATATTCAATATAGACGTAATTTTTGATAATTTTGTGAAAAATACCATTAATTACTTTAGTATCTTTATATTTTTTTTATGATTCTTATAACTTATATTTATTTTATATTCAATTGTTAATAAGATTACATTAGCAATTTTTTATGTGTAGAATCTGTAATAGAATTTATTTAAAAATTATCATAAGTTTAATTCTTATTTTTCGCCTTAAATTTATTTTGTCATTGAGTTTTTAGTATCATTTATTATATATTTAAATTTCATTTGTCGTTGAAGATTAGGTGGGTTGAAAAGTCACAAAAACCCATCCACTATACCTGGTGTTCACACCCTAATCTCCGTAGAAGATTATCGTGAGCCGTACATGTCACCAGTAATTTGATTAATTAAGATAGTCAATAATTTTTTTGTTGGATTAATTTCACTTATGTCTCGTATACTATGCACCTTTTTCTCCCTTTATCCCTAAATTTCAAAATCAATTATTATTCCTTTTAGACTACATAAAATTACCTAAAATCTCTTTGCTATCAACTTTCATATATAAAATTAACAAAGTTGCTAATTTAGCATGATATTTTAAAATATTGAACCTTAATTATTAAATAAAATATTAATAAAGCTGATTTTATTTAAATTAAACACAATGCCAAAGAAAATTTTAAAAAAGAAACATTAAAAAAAATCTCTCACCATCTTTCTCTTCTTTTCCTCCTTGTTGTCTTTGTTGGTTTAGATCCTTCCAATTCTAGCTCTCTACTTTACTTTAAGCATGCATTATTGAAAATGCTTAGTAAAAAGAGCCAATCCACATCAGGAAATTATTCTAGACGTTCAAAGAGCCAGACTTCATGGTTCATAACAACATAAAGCAATTCCCAGATCTTCTTTTTATACCAAGAAAAACAAAAACCTCAAACCCAAAATTGATGGCTTTTGAGGCGTCCTCAACACTACTCCAATCCATACCACATATCTCCACCATAAGAGGAGGGCTCTGACAATAACCTCTATTACAGTGACACGATGTGCACAGGTGTTAATGAGATCCATCTTGCAACATTAGCAGCTCCTCATTGGTACAAACCCAAATCCAAAACAACAAGAGTAAACTCTTAATTTTTCTTGCCCATCTAACTCTCTTGGCTCCACTTTTTGGTTGCTATCGCCACCATCGCTAGCTTCTTCGACATGATGGCCTTTTTGGAAGGCTCGGTGGCATAGATGTTAGGGATGAGCTGAATTTGGAGTTAGGGTTTCTTGGCAGGGAGGAGTGACAAAGTGGATTAATGGTGGGATTCAAAAGGAGGAGAAAGAAAGTAAGTTTTGTTGTTTTTATAGTAAAGTGATTTGAAAGACAAAGTTAAAGCGTTTGAGAGAGTCATTGTTGAGTTGAAAGACCTTTTCTTTATTGATCTAAAAGAGATGAATGTAGATAGAGAAAGAAGAAGGTGAGGGTTCTTTGAGAATGAGCTCTCTGAAAAAGATAAATTAAAAAAGAATGAGGATTATTAATTTTATATTTAATGTTTTTTATTAGGGTTTTATTTTAAAAATCATTTATTGGGTTAGGAAGTGGCCCACAACATTTCTATTAGAAAAATAAAACAGAGTTGGATGGAAGGGACATATTATATGATTTTATATAGTTTAGGGGCCTAATGGCCGGTTTTAAAAATTTAAGGACAAAGCGAAAAAGATATATAATTTAGAGGGCATAAGTGAAATTAATTCTCTTTTGTTCCTTTTTTTGGGTTAGGAAATGGCCACGGGCCACCAGCTTTTAACGATGGCCTGTTGCCTTGGTCCATGTGGTGCTCAGCCCACGAGCTAATTATGGTAAGAAAAACATATATTTTTTTTGAGAAAATTGTGAAAACAAAAGAAAACAATAGACACGTTACATGTTCATGCGTTTTTTCTCTTCTGACCCTATGTGTTTAAGGGCAACCCTATAAATCACCTTAATTTTTTTTTTTTTTAGGAAGAAAGAGGTAATAAGCATATTACAGAAATTAAAAAAAGTAAATAACATATTTATGTAATTAATAAGCTGAGTACTAAGCATATTCACTCGGCTATAAATAGAAATAGATACAAGAGAGAAATGTATGCTTTTCTTGATTTTTTTCAACTAAACTCTTTCATTCTTATTTATGGAATTCTCTCTAATTTATATCTATTTTAAGCATCAGGGTGTCTTTCTTATAAGAATCCCAATAATTCTGAAAGTAAAAATCCAAAAATTGTCAAGGAATAAAAAATAAAACTTTGTATTCGATGATTGAGACCTCCATTAAAAAAAAAAAAGTCTCAACACAAATTAAACCAACTAATATCATTTTTATTTATAGAATTCTCTCCAATTTATATATAATTTGAGCAACAGAGTATCTTTCTCATGTAAAAACTCACAATAATTCTAAAAGTGAAAATCCAGAGAAAATGTTAAGGAATTAAAAACAAAACTTTATATTAGTTGATTGAGACCTACATTAAAAAAAAACTGTCAACACAACCTAAACCAACCAACTCCCATTTAAACCATTAAAAAGAACTAGAGGTTGGCTTGAGCCTGAGCTAAGCATGTTGATGTGAGCATTGGAGTAGGAGTCGGAATTCACCCAAAAAATAAAAATAAAAATAAAAACAAAAAAGTAGGAGTTTAGGTACAATTTCTACTTATCTTGTCCCTAAGTAAAAATAACTAGTCTCTAATCATTTGAAACAGCCGCATATAACATGGTAAGGATCGCATTAAATAATGCATTTCTAGCTCATCTGCGGGGCAGGTTGGTACGCATGATAGGTGGCACAGCTGTAACAAATGCTTGCATTATATATTGTACACACCAATTTTTTATGCCTCTATTGGAAAAATTCAGATAATCTCAAGCCACGCCAAAACACTGCTCTATGCAAGCAGAAGAGAGAGAGTTGTTGTTGTTGTTGTTGGATATATATATATATATATATTTTAAGCAGTGGAAATTCATGTTATGATCTATGATGGAAATAATAACAATTTAAGTTGACGCATTTTTCTCTTTCCAAATGACTCAATTCAATTCATATAGACATATATTTATATATTTATTATTAGGTGCTTTTAATACAGAAAACGCTTGTGAATCAATCTCACAAATGTGAGACTACTATTAATGCGAGAATCGAGCAATTTTATTTCATATTTCCTTTGAAAAGAGAAATTTTCATTTGGTGCATTAATCAAGCGATCCCGTAAGGAAAAAAGAAAGGAGAGTCATAAAAATCCCAAGTCAGTTTTATAGAAACGCTTCCATATTTTCAAAAATTTAGACCTACGTCTAATTAAGGAAAAAAAAAAAAAGAAGAGAAACTAACACATATATTTTTTTTTTTGTCAACATTTTGAGAGCTTTTCAACACGATTTTCTGGGAGAAACTGAAGAAGTTTTTAATAACAAAAATTATAAGTTAATAAAAGGTAATTTCAACACGGTTTTGTAGTTTACAAACGAAAAGTACAACGTCCCTAAAAATTGTTAAGATTTTTTTTTTTTTTTGGTTATTATCCGTTTTAAGCCTAATCCTACACGAATGTTCCAATTCTCATTAACGTAATTACCAAAATACCCAAACTTTATCTCTCAAAGCTTTTTGCCGTA
This sequence comes from Antiaris toxicaria, assembly GCA_035233585.1. NCBI lineage: Eukaryota > Viridiplantae > Streptophyta > Magnoliopsida > Rosales > Moraceae > Antiaris > Antiaris toxicaria. The sequence continues at coordinate 48,338,533 of CP141158.1, forward strand.
CCCCACAGCCCCTAGTGTCAATCCCGTCCGAAAGGGACAATTCCTTAGTCCGACTTTTGTCTCCCAATTGTCCAAATAACCTCACTTCCAAAATATCTCTTTTTTTTTTTTAAAAAAAGGAGTTTCTTCTAATTTTCCAAGCTCCCCTAAATCCTCTCTCCGTCGCCAACGATGCACTCGACGAAAGCTCGCCGTAAAATAGCTCCGGCGGCGGCCGAGAATGGCGACTCCGCCGACAAGCTAGACCAGCTCCTCCTCTCCTCCGCCGTCGCGAATGGCGAGGACTTAGGCCCCTTCATCCGCAAGGCCTTCGCCTCCGGCAAGCCCGAGACCCTCCTCCACAGCCTCCGCCACTTCTCTCGCTCCAAGGAGTCCGAAATCGAGGAGGTCTGCAAGGCTCACTACCAGGACTTCATCCTCGCCGTCGATGACCTCCGATCTCTCCTCTCCGACGTCGATTCGCTGAAATCGTCGCTCTCTGACTCCAACTCTAAGCTCCAGTCGGTCGGAGTTCCGCTCCTCTCGTCTCTCGACGACTTCGTCGAAGCGCGGAACATCTCGCGGAATGTGAACCTGGCTCTCGAATCGGTCGGGACCTGCGTTCGGCTCATGGAGCTCTGTTCCAGATCGAATCACCATCTCGAGAACGGCAATTTCTACATGGCGCTCAAGTGCGTGGACTCGGTGGAGTCCGAGTTCGTGAACAAGATGCCGTCTTCGACGCTGAAGAGGATGCTGGAGAAGAAGATTCCGGAGATTCGATCGCACATCGAGAGGAAGGTGAGCAAGGAGTTCGGTGATTGGCTGGTGGAGATCCGCGTGGTGAGTCGAAATTTAGGTCAATTGGCGATCGGTCAAGCCTCATCGGCGAGGCAGCGAGAGGAGGATCTGAGGATCAAGCAGAGGCAGGCTGAGGAGCAGAGCCGCCTCAGCCTGAGAGACTGCGTTTACGCCTTGGAGGAAGAGGATGACGATGGACTGAGCGGTGGAGGTGTCGGAGAAGATAGTAATGGCGGAGGTGGAATTCTAGGGTTTGATTTGACTCCTCTGTACAGGGGCTATCATATACACCAGACTTTGGGACTTGAAGATCGGTTCAAGCAGTATTATTTCGAGAATCGGAAGCTTCAATTGACTTCTGACTTTCAGGTATCTTCTATGACTCCATTCCTTGAATCGCATCAAACTTTCTTCGCGCAAATTGCGGGCTTTTTCATCGTTGAAGATCGCATTTTGAGGACTGGTGGGGGTTTGATATCGAAAATGGAGGTTGAGAATCTATGGGAAACCGCTGTTAGCAAAATGTGTTCTGTCTTAGAGGATCAATTTTCTAGAATGCAGACTGCGAACCATTTGTTGTTGATTAAGGATTATGTGAGTTTATTAGGAGTAACTTTGCGTAGGTATGGGTACCCAGTAGACGCCTTGCTTGATGTCTTGAGTAAGCATAGAGATAAGTACCACGAGTTGTTATTGTCTGATTGTCGTAAACAGATTGCGGAAGCACTTACTGCTGACAAGTTTGAGCAGATGTTGATGAAGAAAGAGTACGAGTATTCGATGAATGTTCTCTCGTTTCAGATACAAACATCAGACATTATACCAGCTTTCCCTTATGTTGCACCGTTTTCTTCAACAGTGCCTGATTGTTGCCGCATTGTGCGGTCTTTTATTGAGGATTCTGTGAGTTTCATGTCCCATGGTGGGCAGCTGGATTTCTATGATGTTGTGAAGAAGTATTTGGATCGGCTATTAGGTGAGGTCTTGGATGGGGCTTTGTTGAAACTTATCAATACGTCTATTCATGGGGTTTCCCAAGCAATGCAGGTTGCAGCAAATATGGCAGTCTTGGAGCGTGCTTGTGATTTTTTCTTCCGTCACGCTGCACAGCTTTCTGGTATTCCCTTAAGAATGGCAGAGAGAGGCAGGAGGCAGTTTCCACTCAGCAAAGCACGTGACTCAGCGGAAGATATTCTCTCTGGTTTGCTAAAAACAAAGGTTGATGGGTTTATGACATTGATTGAGAACGTAAATTGGATGGCTGATGATCCTCCACAGAGTGGAAATGAATATGTGAATGAGGTGATCATCTATTTGGAAACTTTGGTCTCCACTGCCCAGCAGATTTTGCCAGTTCAAGTTCTTAAAAGAGTTCTACAAGATGTTCTCTCTCACATATCAGAGAAGATTGTTGGAGCCTTACATGGGGATTCAGTTAAGAGATTCAATGTTAATGCAATCATCGGAGTTGATGTTGATATTCGGCTGTTGGAATCTTTTGCTGATAATCAAGGATCCTTGTTTTCTGATGAGGATGCAAGTCAGTTGAAAACTGCACTCTCTGAGGCCAGGCAGTTGATCAATTTGCTACTGAGCAACCATCCAGAGAATTTTCTGAATCCTGTAATTAGGGAAAGAAGTTACAATGCTTTGGACTACAGGAAAGTGGTTACAATTTCAGAGAAGTTGAAGGATCCTTCAGATCGGCTATTTGGAACATTCGGAAGCCGAGGAGCTAGGCAAAACCCAAAAAAGAAATCACTAGACGCATTGATAAAAAGACTCAAGGATGTGAGCTGATTTGTTTTGTAAGTGTATGTACAATCGCTCTTCTTTTTCCCTTACAATTGTGATTGGGATTATTTCATAGCAGTTTATTGCTAACTTTTTCAAATGCCAAATTGTTGCTTTTCAGATGTATCATGGAACATGGCAAATTTGTTTTGTATGTATCACTCTCATAGTTTGTTGTTTGTTGTATTGAATATTTATAGTCAAATTAAAAAAATTGAGGTGTTTGGAAACGGTGTTGAATTTGCATTGTCTTCAAATGCAATGTAATTTTCATCCAAACATAAAAGTTTTGCATTCAAATATCAATTATATCACAATTTAAATCTAATATAATTACTAGTTATCATTCTTTTTTTTCTACTGTTTTTATCAATCATCTCACATATTCTCTTTTTCTTACTATTTTTTTTTCCTCTATTTTAATCAATCACATATAATACTTAATTTTTAAATACAATTCAATTATTTTTCATCTGAACAAATATTGTATTTGAATACAATGTAAACATTTTTTATTCAAACACATATTATATTTATTGCATTGTATTTTAATGTAATGTGTTGTCCAAATGCCCTCTAATATTCTTCTATGACATTAATTATATGCTTGTTAGATAAGGACTTTGAGCAGGCAGAAATGTATAAAGGCCCGTTGGCAAAACATATCTTACCTCGATCATTACTTGTATGACTGGGTTAGTAGAGTCGATCGACAGAGTTATTGAGCTGGAAAGTGGCGCCTTTTTCTGATTTTCTTAGAGAATTATGGGAATGGATAAAAATTAAGCGCCTTTGCTAAGCTGGGGCAGGCGTAGATGATTACACAAATATATGCTCTAGTTATATTTGCCATTTCATGTGTTTGCTTGTTTTACTACACACTTTAATTTGCGACTCCATAGGTTTGCGACTCCATAGGAGTTGGATACTTGTGATGCTTTTTTTTTTTTTTTTCTTTAGTTTATTTTATCTCCATTGCTTCTGATCCTCAATTCGATGTTGGGATTTATTTACTCTTGTCGAACACAAAAAATGCTGTGAGCAAAGTATAATCTTGCTGTTGGATTACTCTGCATATCCTTCTGTTGAAACAAGGCGATCTTAGAGCTTGGGCGTTAGAGTTGAGACTTGAGATTCAGATTTTTCGTTAGTTTTGAGCTTTTGTGCATTAGGTAATTTTTTGGTGAAACCATTCATGTGGAAGTCTGATGGTTTGTGGTATGGTTTTTTTTTACGGGATTATGCAAGAATGGGTAACAAAAACTGAAAAATAAGAATACATAGATTTATATAAAAAACCCTAATCGTGAAAAAATCACGAGCAGAGGAGAAGAAATTCACTGATTTAAAAATTGACGTAAGATATAAAGAAAACCTGTACGACTCAAAATATATAAAAAATGTAAATTTTAAATTAAATCAAATATATAGTGTAAAAATAAAATAAGTTCATTAAACATTCTTATATTAAGTCATACCGTGAACCCTTCGGGCCAAGCTAAAAAGAGAATTCAAGTTACTCATTCTAACAATATTTATGTATATGAATCGTTTGCCATGTTCATTGGTCTCTTAAAGATGGGCAAGGCTTTGGACAATGATTACGGGGACACTTTCCAGACCATGTCATCTAGAGTTCTTACAAGGTGCTGGAAAGTCGGATGCACACAGCCGATCCCAAACCACTACGTTTGATTGATCTGACTATTAAAAAAAAAAAAAAAAAGTCAGATTGCACCTAATGACTTAATATGAATAAATTGAACCAAATCAAATCGTTTTAAATCGTGATTTAGTTTTGGCCTTTTAGGTTTTGGCTTTTATGATTTTATTTTATTTTTTTTCTTCACCTTGTGTGGTACTTTTAAGTTTGGTGGTCTTTAAGTCATTTGAATTTTAAGATAAAATTGTGGAAATAACATCTCAACTAGTTATGTTTATGCTTTTTTACCTTCTCTTAAAGTTTAGATTTTTATTTTACTCTCCCTACTTATCTAATTAGAAGTTTAAAAATTTAAGCTATCACAATTAGGACAATAATCTAAAAATACGCCTATTGCGGGGCAATCCTACAAATCAAGATTGAAAAATTGAAGGGTATATTGCTCCTGTGGTCCTTAAACTCTCAGGGAAAGTATTAATTAGTTATTTAACTTTCGTTTAATTAAATGGTCCTTAAACTTGTAAAAATTATTTCAGAGTTGTTTACTTTCATACCCTCGAGTCTATGTACTTTCATCTATAAAATATAACTACACTTCTGCAAGGTATAAATTTTGCCCTTATTTGAATCAACAATCTAAATGTTAAAAATTTAATCCATTTCGTGTTTTTCTTAAAAATTAACATCAGTTTTACTATTTATAATTACTATTATAATTTTATAATTCAAACTACAAAATTCTATAATTTTACATATATAAATTTAAATGGGATACTTTTTTTCTTATATTATATAAAATTTTAAAACAAATAAAACATGTTTTATATTGTTATTTTTTTAACATATTTAAAGTTTTTATACTTTTTAGTTCGAATAATTCAAACATCTCATTTGATGCACATTTTAATTCAATTTAATTTAAACCCAAATTTTACAATTCAAATCGGCTCTTCAAACAACTGCTAATGTAAACGTTAGCATAAAGTCATCCAGACAAACACAAAGACATCCAAAGTTTTCTTTTTCAACCTTTTTTATACGTGTAATATGTTAAAAAATAAAATTTTAAATAATTGAGGGACAGTCTAGTCCGATCAAGCCCGGTCCACAGAATTCACAAACGAGATCCTATTTGGCTGTTTCTACTTAAAACCTGATCAACAGTCTTATAAATCACTAAGATTGATTCGGTTCAACGGTTTGCAGTTTTACGTGCATAGACCTATGAGTTGGTTTCCGACTTTGTATAGGCAATAACCACTGGCCTATTTGCCCTTTCTTAAGTGTTTGGAATTGAAATGGGAACTATATTTACCTTAAATACTAGAATCGTACTCCTGATTTTTTTAAGTAGACACATAAATAAGAAGAAAAATAAGTATTATCTTTCTATTGATATTATGTGAATTACCCTGAAGTAGATACTCTTGGACCTGTATCTGATCATTTTGAGAAGAAATAAATTCTATTTTCAAAGGATAGGTTTTGCAGCAGTAATGCTTCCAACCGTATTCAATATTTTGTTTTTCCTAGGTATTAGCTTACCAAAAGAAACAATGAAAGAAAGAAAACAAAACAAACTTAAGCCCCGTCTTACTACACCTTTTCCTTTACGAGTTTAATAGAAAAGCACTTTTATTTGCTTTATACCCCACAAATGCTATTCCTCGCTAATGTTTTGTTTAAGGTCCCAAACATTGTCGGTGTTGAGAACATTTCCATGACTTTTTCACAATCTGCATGACTTTTTCACAATCTGCAACACAAGAGAGAAGTGAACTAATATAACATTACATTAGGTATGCAGAGATGTTTTGTCCAGAGGTAGAGGCAATAATCTTCTCTTTGGTCCAAACTCCAAAGGGCAACATATGAAATATGGCATCCAATGTCTTCCCTGATCAGCAAGTAATTGTGAGGAAAACGAAACACCAAAGCCAGAGCTTTTAATTATGACTAGACTTGAATTTCACCCGCGAAGCTATCATGTCACTCTCTCACCTTAAAAAGTCATATAATTTCCAAATACAGCAAAGCTCATAACACTCGCACCACTCTAAAATGAAGTTCTACAAAAATTAGCTGATGTCTTTTACCCTTTGCTTGCACTGTTTGTGTCTGTTTGTGTCTCAGTTAAGTCTCTGCTTGTGCAGATTGCATATGTCCGCATGACCTCTTCCGTTTTCTACTTCTGCTTCTACCGGAATTACCATTCCCATCCTCCATCTTCTGCAATGAAGTTTAAAACCTTAAATCACTACTAAGCTTTTAAAGGTATGCTGCAATTTTCAGCAGCAACATATTTTCAGTAGCAACAGATAGCAGAACGCACTAATTTCAAAACCACAAAAAAAGGGGCTCACCTTCGTTGGGCCAGGATTCTTGTTTTCTGGTTTTTTTTTCTTCTTACATGAAAGTGGGTTTGGACCCTGCCAATAAATACACAGAAAGCAGGTGAGATAAAGCATTTTGAAAAGGTCTGCTTCTTAGAAGACTAAAGCCAGACATTGCTACCATAAGAAAAATAAGACATGAAAGTTGTTTCTGACCTTTGCTCTCTTTCTTTTAAATCGAACTCTATCCTTCACCCACACTCCATTTTTTCCCTCACGTTTCTTCTTTACAGCCTGCTCTGGCAAGTCTTGATCTCCTAATTCTTCCCTAATCCTCTGCACTCTCTTTTTTAACGTATGTTGTTCAGACTGAGACATATGAGAGCGCTCTTCATCTAAAGTTTTAGCATGTTGGCGTAGAGATGCAGATATGGGCTCAAGGAAAAGTGCATTTCTCAAAGCAAATATAATAGGAACACCATGAATCTGCGAGTAAAGAATGCTCAAACATAGAAAAACTGTTAGGAACTGTCGTTAATAGGCCTGGGAAGATTAGTGAGGAGGTTAGTTTGGTTAGAGGGCTGGGTTAGTAGAGGTTGTTAGTGTAACTGATTAGTAGCTTGTTAGAGGTTAGTGAGTATAAAAGTAGGTTGAGTGGTAATTGGAGGGGATTTATGTTCTTGAGTGTTTGGCTAAGGCCATTAGGAGGCTTGGGGGTCCTCGAAACCCGCCATTATCGTGTTATTTTCAGTCTATACTCCATATTTTCAGGTTCCTAACAAAAACGTCCATAACAATTCAAGCATGCTAAAACCATCACATAACAGCCAATAGAGTGAATCTGCCTAATGTGATATTTGCAGGACACACACAAATAATAGACAAAACAATCATATCAACATAAAGGGCACACGCACAAGAAGAGATTTTCTAACCTCCTGAAACTTCTTCCGAAGATCACCGTCCTGAGTAGCAACAAAAAAGTGTTCAGGATTGGTTTCACCAATGACCTCTGCAATGCAAGCATCAGCAGCCTTTACCTTCTCATGTTCACATCTGCCATTAAGTTTCAAACACAATTTAGAACTTTTCGCACGAGTAATGAGTGAAAAAACTATCAGTTAATCTGACTGATTTTGCTACCTAGCAATCATGAGGTTATTGGCTGCATCTAGAGACTGAGAATAAGATTGACCAAGCCTCTTCAACTCCGCGAGAACACATCTATAACAAAACGAAAAAAAAGGGTCATGCACATTTGTTTTTTTTTTGGGGGGGGGGGGAGATGGCGGAGTATAGATTTGGAAGAGCAAAAAGGGAACCTAGTGGTAAAGAGCTTGACAGGAGCACGAAGAAGATTAGCGAGCGCATCGTCGGCCGGTACAATGCGATTGACGACCAAGTGATGCACAAATGTGCCATCAAAAAGCACTTTGAAGGGCTTTCTAAACCCAAAGCAAGTAATGTAGATTCTCAGTGACTTCCTGAGACGCCTTTGCTTTTTCAATCTCATCTGTAAGAAATGTGTAACAGATTATAACAAATTTTACAACATTTACACAAACAAAGAATTCAGAATAAGGATAAGAAAATTCGAAAGTTTTAGAGATGATTAAAGCAAACCTCTAATTAAACGCAGCTGTATTCCTCTTTTGAACCTAGGAAGATCATAAATCCGTATTAATTCAAAACAATGGTCGACATAAACTTGATAAAATAGCTCAATTGAAATCAAAATTCCATCTTCATATTAAAAATTTGAATACTTCATCATTATTATTAGAATACAAAAGGCACTATCGAAATTTAAACCTCAATCTGTCAATTACTGAAAATCGATTCTGACATTCGCAAAAAAGAGAAGACAAGACATATAAACCTTAAAAAGTAACGACGACGGGAGAGATGGCAGAGAGCGCAATCAAATGAAGGGAAGTTGAGATAATTGAGAGCGAGGTCGTCGCACGGCAGCGGGCTCGCGGCGCGGCGGTGGGTTGGAGTTGGACTAGTGCAGAGGTAGGTTTAAGGATTATCTAATTTTATTAGTTATTGTTTTTAGGGAATTTACCATTTCTTTTTTCTAGAAAAATCGTTGGCATAATATATATATATTTATATGATCAGATGATGAAGAAGAAGGGCAAGCCATACATTGTTGAAACACTCAAAACTATAGGAAGGCAGCATATTATAAAAGAGCCCCCGTGCCTTACAGAAATACTAGATATCACGTTTACACTCTAAAAATTAGGGGTGAACAAAAAATTTGAAAACCCAAATAACCCACCCAACCCACTCAAAGAAAACCTGACGGGTTGAGTCCACGTCAGACCTAAAAAAAAATCGGGTTGACCCACCCAACCTAATTTCAAATTGGGTGGGTTCGGGTTGGAATTCTAAAACCCGATCAAAACCCAACCCACCTAATGAATTTTTTTTTTTTATATTTAGAAAAAAATATAATGACTAACCTAAGTCAATTTTGTTGACCCGACTGTCATTTCCCATTTATGCCTCCTCCCAAGCCAAAGTTTATGCCTTACCCTTACCAAACCCGATGTCCCACCAGCCTCCTCCAATCGTCCCTTTCTTCGACCATCGGCCGTCACCCCTCGACGTATTCATTTTTACATGCCCAAGCCCGTGTTCGTTTCGTGCCTTGCCCTTACTCAGCCCTAGCCGCCACTTGTCACTAGCCTCTCTTGATCCTCCCTTTCGTTAGGAGTTAGGAACAAGATTTCAAGTTTATTTCAATTTACCTGACTTTAGTTCTTGTTACTATACACATTGAAGTTAGAGATTATGCTTGTGAAATAGGTTTAATTGTTTGTGGTTAATGTTTCTTAGCATTCATTAAAAGCATGTTTTAATTAGTTCTTATTATCTTTACATGACTTCTTTATTTGAATATTTGAGTTTGTATTTTGATTTGTGATTAAATTTTTAAGTCATATTTTATTACTTTATTTTTATAAATTGTCGAACCCGACGAACCCGAAAACCCCGCCAAACCCATCCAAACTTTAATTGGGCGGGTCGATTTTGTATATTGGGTTAATTGGGTTGGTGAAAAAATTTTTCAACCCACCCAATCTTCATTGAGTGGGTTGAAAAATGTCAAAAATCCACCCAACCCACCCAACGAATACCCCTACTAAAAATTGGAAAGATCTAACAACATTCATTATTCTCTTTCTTAAAATAATGAAATCATTCTTCAAGAACTTTTAAAAGAGGATGTACCATTTACATTGAAGATAAACATCAATAAAATTTTGGTATCATTTATTTTTCTATAATCTTTTTACTGTTTTTTTACATTTGAGTTCGTTAATAGTTTTACATTGGAATCTAGCTTTGTTAGGCGGATTTTCACCATCAATAATTAATGCTAAAAGAGTGCCATAACTTCCACGACTGACATAGCAAACCAAAGGGAAAACTAAACAACATCCACGATTGACATGGCAAACCGAAGGGAAAATATAGTAGCCCAACAAGTCAAGTAGTCAAATAGGTAGCGTAGCGGGCCTTCTCGAACGACAATTGTGGAAGGCTGTGTGGACGAAATGCATGTGGTCTCCAAAGGATCGTCAACAAGCTAGACCAATTGTGGTAGCAGTTTGAAGCATTGGTTGAGGCTTAGAAGAATGATGCCCCTGCCAACAATGCACTTGTGAATGCAAACCCCATGAAAAATGAAGCCGTTGAAAACAATCAGATGGTGAATAAAGGCACTAGAAAGTCCATTGGGATTAACAACAATCACCTTCAACTTGTTGTGAGTAATAGCAGACAGAAAATATTGGAAAGACAGGCTCAAGAAAGGAAGAAAGCTACACAATAAAGAGCTGAGGCCGAATTACCATAGCATAACCAACTAGTGAAATCGGGATCCGTCTACAATTAGAGGAGAGTTGATTGCAATGTCAACCTTTGTAATCATCTTGGGGGACGGAGAGCTAATCACAGCTACAACAACTAAGCCACAACTATCATGATCCATGAGGCCCAACAATTCAGGGACTGACTTTGGACCTTGGAGATATAGCTAAACTTGGAGAGTGATAAGAGACCCTCCATCACTCACCCATTCACTCCTGAGGTTATGCAGGTACTGCTCCTTGAGTGGTTCAAAATGGCCCAGATTTCACTCTATGATAGGACCATAGACCCTAAGGACCACCTGTGTAAATTCAATTCGCATATGAATTTGTATAGGGTCCTAGGAAAAATCACTTGTCGAGCATTTAACTTAAATCTAGCTGGACTTGTATTGAAGTGGTTTGGAAAGCTGTGCCTAAATACTATTGGGAGTTGGGCCAAGTTTAGCAGAGCTTTCAACCAGCACTTTGTCGAGGACGGAAGCCTTCCCAAACCTAAGGAAAAGCCAGTCGCCATGTTCCAAGGTCCAAATGAGACCCTAAAAAATTTGATTTACTAATTTTTATCTATTTTATTGATTTTATTTTGTAAATAATTTTTTATTCAAGTTAATAAATCCAAATATTTACAGTTAAATTCATTTATTTGCTTGTAAATATATGGATTTATTGAGTTAAATAAAATGGATTCACTAATCAAATATTGGATTTAATATTTTCAAATCAAGTAAATATCACTATTTACTAGTCAGTAAGATATTATTGTCTTTTATTATAAAATTTATGAAATAATTGAATTTAATGATTTTAATCTATCTTATTATTTTATTTGATAAATCTATTTATTTGCCCATAAGTATTTGGATTTGCTGAATTAAATAAAATGAATTTATCAAGTAAATATTAAATTTACTATTTTCAAATCAAGTAAATATCACTATTTACTATTAAATAATATATTACTATAGAAATCCGATTATTTACGTATAAATCAAGCATTTATGGTATTTTATTAACGTGATATTTATGTGCAAATCTAAATTAAATTGGTAAATCCATTAATAATTTTTATATTTAATTGAAAATTATATCTTCTTCTTAAAAAGTACATTATTTTTTATTATAATTTAAAACAAAAACCCTTAACTTTGATTATAAAAAAAACCCCAAAATCTATAAAACCCTAAATCAGAGAACCTAAACCTAACCCTAAATATAAAAGCAACATAGCCAATACTGCCATCGCAGTACATTGTTGAAGAAGACAACAAATCAACAGAGATCGCCGAAACACAACAAGGATTGTGATCTCTTATCGACGACAAACAGAGGCGACAGGACGACAACGGCTCGAGAGTCCAATGCGTTGCAATTCTCCCACCGTTGACAGGTGGTGATCTTCAAATAAGATTTAATGGCGATGAGATCACTCTTGAGAGCTTGCAACAATCGCAATATTATGTTCGCAACTTCCCATTACAAGAGGCTAGAGATCCAGTGCTTGCTGCAATCTTTGCCGTCTAGAGGTTGATAAGCCTTGCAACATTCACTGTCAATGCATGCCGTCAACGGCGGCAACGAACCGGAGAGAGAAACATAGAGAGGGAAAGAAAGAAAGACATGCAGGCGTTAGAGAGGAAACAAAAAGTGGAAGAGAGAGTGAGGAGAAAGAAAAAGAAGGGTAAAATTGAAACTAAATAAATTATTAAAAAAAGGCAAAAAATGCTATAATTTATTTTGTTTTATGAAAACTTCTATTTTGTTAAGTAGGGTACATCAAATATTATATATATGTTTTGATTTTGTATTAATAAGAATGAAGAAGTATCTGTGTTTTTTTTTTTTTTATTTTAGCTAACAACATTTAATGCTAGTAACTGATACTGGTGGCGAATGTCTTTTCTAAGTCTACTCTAAACTCAACACTAAAATTAAAATTCCAATATATTCATTTTAAAACCAGTTTTAAAAATGACACTCCTCTTAAAAACTATGAGTTTATGTGTACAAAGTTACGTTGAATTAATCAATTTGATGGAAAAATAAGTAGTTTAAATATTATTCCTCTTATAGATTTATTAGAATTCCAAATAAATAGTAAATACAAAGTGTGATAACATTATTGATGTCCTTTTTTAATTAAAAAAAAAGGTCAACAATAACAAACGAACACACATCGAGTACCAATAATTTCAGTATTCACATCCAGATACAAGATTTTTCTATTTCGTTTTCGACTGCATCTGCAATGATTCAGCAACAAAAACGACCAATTTACCAAAACAAAAAAATACAAAAACAACAAAAACGACCATTTATATAGTTGTCTAGATCAATGCAAAATGGTGTGGACAAATGTCTATACGATTGAATAGTTGATAGTTGATAGAAGGGTGGTAGTCATCGCTGGCGGGCGAAGAATTGACGTGTTTGCTCCTTTCGTCAATCGTCACACTTTGCTGTGAAGTAAATATCTCAACGTCGCCTTATGTTTGTTGTTTGTTTGATTACGCAGTTACCCTTTGCATATTCAAGAGAGTCTCATGTGATGTGCAGTTTTAAACCTTTAAGAAAAAATAATAAAGATGTCAGCAATTTCCAACTTAGTAATAAAACTAGTTGTGTGTAAAATGCTGCATAATGGCACGCATTGACCACTACTACAATAATTTAACTATCACATGATATCAGATATGGATTAAAAAGCACGGAAGTGCTTTTAATATATAAAGTAAAAGATGATAATAATGATACACTGTTCTTAAAATATGAAAAATAATGTTAAAAGAATCCGTATATCTTAGCAATTACTCTTTCTAAAATCTAGTGTCCACCTTTTTTATTATTTTTTTTCTTTTTTCTTTTTCCTTGTTTGCGTGATAGTAATAGCACACGTTTCTTTGAATTTTCTCACCTGTTTCGGTCGAAACAAAACGTCTTTAATTAATATCTTTTTTTTGTTTTTGAAAGGAAAGAAGAATAGCCCAACACTTGATCCATAGCCACAAGTCCATCACAATATATCTTTATCACTAAAAGTAATTACACAAATTTATTTTTAGTATACCATTTTAAAATATGTTTATCTTTTAATAATATTAAGTAAATATCTATTTTTAAATAAATATATTTATATATTCCTTATTTTATCATTTTATGATTACTAATATTATTTATCTTTTATTTAAATTCTTTAATTCTTTTTTTTCTTTCTGTTTTTTGGATATTAATGATGAATTTTTTATTGATAAATGTGAGTTATTTTTAATAAATCTAAATATATAAAAATATATTTAGATTTATTAAAAATAACTCACATTTATCAATAAAAAATTCATCATTAATATCCAAAAAACAGAAAAAAAAAAAAGAATTTAAATAAAAGATAAATAATATTAGTAATCATAAAATTTATTTAATTATCATAAAGAACACGAAATTATCATAATAAATTAACAATTTTTAAAACAAATACATTTTAACCATCAATATATCATACCCAATATAACCAAAAAAAAATTAGCATAAAGAACTATAAGGATCATAATATTATTACAAAAATACTATACCATTCATAATGAAACAAAAATTGTGATAATTTAGACTAATAAATTTTTCTTATTATAAAAGTAAAATTTTCCCTCTATGTAAAATTTGATTACCAATACCATAAAATCAATCATAACCTATTTATTCAAATATTTTTTATTTTCATTTTTTTAATAATTTCTTTATATTAATTCTTGATTTTTTATAAAAGATAATGTTATTTTTAAAATTATTATTTTAGATATTCATGTAAATAAATTCTAATTCAAACATCTATATGAATAATCCTAACCAATATGCTGCTGCACTTAATGGTCCATAGCTTGACTTTAGATAGGCGTTGTTTTGCACCTTTTTTTTTTTTTTTTTTTCTTTCTTTGCCTCTTTTTGCTTGATAATTAATAAAGGTGTGTTTGAGTGAGGTTCTAGAAATGTATTTTAAAGATGAGAAAAAAATGAGTTTTGAAAAATATGTTTGAAAAAAAAAACTGTTTAAAATGAAAAAGTTTAAAATTCTAAAAATTTGTTATGAAAAAAATTATTAATATAAATCTTATTTTAATTCTCTTAAAATTCTATGTAATTTATTAAAAAAATCATCTTAATTAGATTTAAATGTACAAAATTATAGATTTTTAAAATTTATATCTCATATATGATTTTAAAAATATAAATAATAACAAGTGATAGTTATATAAAAAAATACAAAAAAACATGTCAAAATACATCCAAAGTTCTACTTACGAAAATAAAATAGCATCACAGAGTCTGTAAACCGCCATTAATCACCAACTATATTATCCTACTCAACCCATTTTCCAAACAACCAAACACTCTCCCCTATACCCAAAAAAAAAAAAAAATGGCGGTGAAGAATTTCAGCACCAGAAAACTACTTTGCATCTTCCAACTAAATAAGCCCATGTCGTCTCCGACGATGTTTCTCTCCTTATCCCTCATAATTCTCTCAATTTCCTTCTCCTCCGGCGACAACCACCCCAACACTAGTACTAATGCCATCGACAACTTATCAGCATACCAAGTGCTTCAACAATACGGCTTTCCGATGGGCCTTCTTCCCCAAGGAGTGATCGATTACGATATAAACCCAGACACCGGGGAGTTCGCAACCTACTTCAACGGAAGTTGCAGCTTCACTATTGAATCGTACAAGATCAAGTGCAAGTCCACCATAACCGGTGTCATATCAAAAGAAAAGATCGAGAATCTCAAGGGGATCAGCGTTAAGGTCCTGCTTTTTTGGATCAATATCGTGAAGGTGACCCGTGAAGACAACGAGATCGAATTCTCCGTCGGAATCGCGTCGGCTAGCTTTCCGGTCGATAACTTCCTGGAGTCTCCTCAGTGTGGGTGTGGACTGGACTGTAATCAGTTGGAAAAGGGTGCTGATGATCAGTCTTCGTCTCTTATGAGCTCTTAATTAATCTGGTAAAACTAGTGCTAGTACACTAATAAGAGATGCTCATGTTATATATAGAACTTTCTTTGTTGTTTGTTGCAAAATGCATGCCTTACATTCTATATGAGCATAACAGAGATTATGGATATATATATATAGAGAGAGAGTGAGAGAGAGATTGTTGCTTAATAATTATTGATCATGACTTGCTTGTTGTTATTTACTTTGTTCTAGTTTCTTCTTGTTCTTTTTAACTTTGTTAATTTCAGATACTATCCAGGACTAGAGATAATTGACGGTTTCATTCTAGGGTTTTTTTAAGGAATGCTCAGATAGAGTATGTTTATGAAACACTATCCCATCTACAATAATTATTTAGATTTTTATTATTTCATAATATCAAATAAAAAATAATTTTAGAAAAAAGATCCGAATCGTGAGGTAAAAAATTCTAAACATGTTCACTAAATAAGTTATTTTAACAATTTTCTCTTTTATATCCACTACTAAAACTGCAAATATAGACTGAGCTAAACGAGTAAGACTTAGTTCTGGACAAAATCTGGCCTGTGTAGATACGTGATGAATGGCTTGGACTTGGTTTTATGACCTCCAGGCATTCCGGCCAGCATATATTCGTTTTTAATTAGTTTTCACATAAAGGTTTTTTTTTTTTTTTTAAAGAATTTCTAAAAAATGAATATGAAATATTATCTTATCTATAAATATTATCTTATCTATAATAATTTCAATATTTTAATTTTATATAATATTAAATAAAAAAATTGTTTCAGTAAAAAAAAAAAAATCTTAAACATGTGTCTATTTCTACAAATTCTATTTTACATACGTTATGCGGGTAGACCCGGGCTGCCTAGGTGAACTGGCCAATTGTTATCAGGCAAGCCCAACCGAACTCGCATAAGAGGTCGGACTACCTGTTTTATCAGCTTGTCAGAAAGAGTTTTCTTCACTGGAAGGGCCCATGATTCAAGATTTCAATTTGGAGCAAAAATAAACGCAATATATATATATATGTATGTATATTATTCATGCGTAGCTAACTTTGATGTAATGGCAAACAAAGAACTTATGGGTTTCTTTCAAACTTCAACTCAAAGCATGCGATTGTCTTATTTGTTCTTTATAACTTAAAATAAAACAAAATTATCCTTCCCCCAAACCTTATAATTAATTGTAATTTTGGTATCTTCTTCTCTTAAATTTCGACTTTTTAACGATTTTAATCATTTGTTGATCATGAACTGGTTCATAAAGGCTTTCATTTTTTGTTTTGCAATTTAATCACGAGTGAGTCTCTCAATGAACACAAGTGATTAAAATCATTAAAGAATCAATGTATGGATGAAGAAAGTACTAACGTTTTTTCAGGAAAAATAAAAAAGAGGGAGAAAAAAAAAAACTTAAGTTGCTGTATTTAAAAAGCTCAGAGAAAGTTTTCTTTTTGTTTTGAAGTTTGTGGGACAAAATAAGACGATCCATATATATATATATATATATTTTTTTTTTTTTGAGGGCAGGTAAATTCTCAAAATCTGTTAATTGTGAAATTGTGAGAAATATACATGGAAATGCAATTATTGCTTGATTATAATCTTTTAAAAACATATATATATTTGGTGTTGTTTGCACCATTAGTGCTCCCCACCCCTCCTCCCCAACAAACAAATAAGTCATTGAATACCAACTTCACAAACTAACAATAGATATTTAAAATTTTACATGAAATTTAATATAAGAAACTAATTATGTAAATATTTTATGGGCAATGAAGTGACTATTTTGGTTTTTGGGATAACTGTTTTCATGAAATTTCAAGCTATCATAAAAGAGATATGCCCTTTTCGCGGTTAAATTTATCTTTAATTATATGACCAAGAACCAAAAATTACAAGAAAAAAAAATTCAATAGGTAATTTGTCAAAAAAAAAAAGGGTCTTAAAACCATATCATAGCAATGCTATATAGTTAAAGGATTAATAGTGCTAATAATTCCCATTTTTGCACCCTCTGCAGCCATCTTCGCCCTATGTTTTGCTGTCACTCTTTTTTCAAAATTCAAAGAAACCGAAAGGCTTCAAACGGTGTATTTTTTAGGAGATAAAAGGATAAAGTACTCTTATGGGTTTGTAATTGATAAATTTGACTCCCACATGTCCCCTTCCCTCTTTTTTTTTTTTAATAATTTTTTTACCTTCATTTTATCTTTCTAATAAATGACATTACAAGATATTTTAATGAATAATATGATATGATGTTATTAAAAAAGAGGGACATATAAAAGGAAATTCCATTGGACTAGCTCAGTAGGAATAATTTCAGTTTATTTCTATTTTATTTAATAGGACATAAAAGGGATATATATATATATATAAATTTGTGATTTAAGGCAGCTTAAGTTGACTTTGCCCAAGCATGCACATGTACGAGCCTGTGAGCATGAGGGACTGCTCAAACAAATGCATATACATAAGCAGGGCCTAAAGGTGGAAAGTTCAACCCCCAAATTCAAAAAAATAAAAATGGCAAATAAGTATGCGATGAGGTTCTCCAGCCTATATGCCTATAAATCTGATAATTTGAAATTTCACAAAAAAAAAAAAAAAGGTTATATTATGTGTAAAATACCCCCTTTATTGTGGTTAAACCTTTATAAACAAGATATTTTTGTTAAACCTAGATCCTTACCGTCCCATTTGTAGACTTTTTGAATAGTAATGAACAAAGGTCAGTGAAGGTATCACGATTTTTTTTTTTTTTACGAATAAAAAAAAAGTTCGAACATTGTTTCTTATAAAAAAGAAAATACCATTAAAGAAAAAGAAGACAAGAAAAATAATTACATAAAAAACTTTGTTTTTTTTTTTTAAACATTGCTCTTTTAATTTTTTTAAATTCCCTTTTTAAGAATATTTTTGTTCCTATATAGTCAAATTTAATGGTGGTTGCTCCACTATATAACTTTAATATACATTTTAAAATATCTTGATGTATATTTAATAAGTTAAATTTACAATTTTACAATAAAACTTTTGTGGAATGCATTCCACACATAAGAAGTGTGAGGATTATTTTTATAAAATTTAATGGATAACTAATATTAAATTAAAACATCAAATAAAATATAAATGTATTAGATAAATTATTAAATGTAATGTAAATGATGTAAAATATAAAATTATAACCTTATTCAAGAAAAAAAAATATTAATAGATAAATAAATCTTAATTCTTTAATTATATTTGAATGATTTAAAAAAAATAGTATTATTTTTGAATAATTATATCAGGGGATGTTTGGTAAACGCATTGTATTTTGATTGTATTTGAATGAAATTTGTTTTTTGAATGTTGTATTTGGATGAAAAGTATTTGTTTTGTATTTGAATGAAATGTGTGTTTGGATAAAAAGTATTTTAGAGTTGAAAAGTTGATGTGATTGGTAAAAGTAGAGATAAATAGTGGAGTTGAAAAGTTGATGTGATTGTTTTAAAAATGTTTTGAATAATAATTATTTTCGTAACACTATTACAAAATTTACATTTGGTGTAAAATTGTATTATATTTGAGTAAAATTAAAATGAAATTTTTATCCAAATGCCCCCTTAGACTTTCCTGTAAAAAAATCTCATATGGAAATAATAAAATAAAAAATTATTCCAACTAACCTTATTCAAATAAACGTATTAGATAAATTATTAAATGTAATGTAAATGATGTAAAATATAAAATTATAACCTTATTCAAGAAAAAAAAATATTAATAGATAAATAAATCTTAATTCTTTAATTATATTTGAATGATTTAAAAAAAATAGTATTATTTTTGAATAATTATATCAGGGGATGTTTGGTAAACGCATTGTATTTTGATTGTATTTGAATGAAATTTGTTTTTTGAATGTTGTATTTGGATGAAAAGTATTTGTTTTGTATTTGAATGAAATGTGTGTTTGGATAAAAAGTATTTTAGAGTTGAAAAGTTGATGTGATTGGTAAAAGTAGAGATAAATAGTGGAGTTGAAAAGTTGATGTGATTGTTTTAAAAATGTTTTGAATAATAATTATTTTCGTAACACTATTACAAAATTTACATTTGGTGTAAAATTGTATTATATTTGAGTAAAATTAAAATGAAATTTTTATTCAAATGCCCCCTTATACTTTCCTGTAAAAAAATCTCATATGGAAATAATAAAATAAAAAATTATTCCAACTAACCCCACCATCTACGTCAGCCTAACAGTCAAATCCTGCATCAACTAAATAGTTCCTAGAAGCCGGATCTGTATTCTACTCCTCAGAAATTTTAAGCACAAAGCATTGTAGCCTCAAATTCCCACGCAAAACTCCAGATTACATCTCTATTAATGGCGATTCTACCTCTAATTCTGCTCCTAATTCTGATCTCCTTCTCAACCCCATCAGCCAACTCTGTCCGCGACGACACGCAATTAACGGTCTACGAAGCTCTTGAAGAGTTCGATTTCCCAGTTGGTCTTCTTCCCAAAGGCGTTTTGGGCTACGAGTTGGACACTTCCACAGGCAAATTCTCCGTCTACTTGAACGGTTCGTGTACTTTCACCATTGATTCGTACGATTTGAAGTACAAGTCCACCATTACGGGCAAAATAACCAAGGACAAGCTCGAGGACCTGTCCGGTATCCAGGTGAAGGTACTGTTCCTGTGGCTGAACATTGTAGCAGTGACTCGCGAAGACGACGAGCTCTATTTCTCCGTCGGGATCGCCTCCGCGGAATTTCCGGTCAGTAACTTTGATGAGAGCCCGACTTGTGGTTGCGGATTTGATTGTGTTGATTATGGCATTGTGGGGAGGAAAATTACTAGTCGATTAGTGTATTCTGCTTAGTTAGTAATCAATATTAGCTAGCTTGATTAATTTGAATGAATTGCTAATACCAAAATTATGTAGGTTTGGTACACATATGTTGATTCAAATTTTTATGCGTGATTCAAAGGCATTTTTCAGCCACCACCTCAATTCGGCTGAGTTCTATTGACTAACGATCTGATCACCTTTGATAACCTAAATGATGAACGACTCAAATCCTTGACCTACTAAATTTGAAGGCTTCAAAAAAGACCTCTTTTGATACCAAATAGGAATAAATGATACTGATTAATCACTTATCAATATTGATAAATTACTAATTGAATTGATTAAGTATTTTTACTTGTATTTTTATTTTTTGAAATTTGGGATGTGTGATTTGGATTCTTCACCTTTTGATAGAGTAAAATTACAGTTATATTATGTCTATAACCAAAATTATTACATAATTTTTAATTAATTGCTAGTTGATTTGATTAACAATTTATTGATAGTTAATACATGTAAATTAAAGATTAACAAAAAAAAAAGGACTTGACTTAGTAGACCATGTGGGAGAATATTTAAAGACACAGTTTTGGAGATTGGAGTAGAATTAAGTTTTTGTCATAGTTAATCTCCCACCGGAGACTCATTGTACCGGTGATGGTGAGAAGATCGCCATGGCCACAAGGTCGCTACAATTAAGGCATTTCCTTGGCTTTCTCTCTCTTTCTTGTCTAGTTCTACTCACTCAATCTTCCATAGTACTAAATTCACCGCCCAGGGCAACTCGACGAAAAAGAAGAAAAGGAGCTATGGAATGAGATCTTCTACTTGTGCTTCCCACTTTCACCCATAATTAATCTTTTTTTTTTTGTTGAATAAAACTTTTATTAGGCAAGTTTCAAGCACAATTTCCCTACAAGGGTAAAACATCCCCGAAAACAAAAAACCATGGGACTTTGTAATCAAAGCTCAACAGCATAAATTATGTGCCACTACATTACTATTGAGAAAGAAACCACATGTGAAACTAGTCCAATATATTTCAGAAACTCAACTTAACTTAAAAGATAAACCAATTGAATTTTAAGTCTTTCTATATACATAAACTATTTGGTAGAATTTAAGAAGAATAAAAGAAGATTTATATTAATGTTTTTCTCTAAATACAATTCAAATTTTCACATTTTTTTACTAATTACACATGTTCTCAAAACTCAACCCAAAAAAATTTTTTTTCTCCCTAAACTTTAGTGTTTTTGTAGCTCTGCTATCCAAGCTTTGAAAACTTGAATAAATGCTTCCTGAATTATAAAATGTTATCATTTTTACTCCTTCTATTAATTAAATAGATGAAATATTCCTTTAAATTTTAATATTATTATAACTTTAACCCAAATATTGAAAACTAATGTTTATACCTCCACAAACTTTAAACTGATAGCAAAAATGCTCTTCAAACTTTAAACCGTTATCAAAAATATAAATTCTTTCATTTTTTGACATATAAAACTTAGAGAAACTTTACTTTTACCCCTTATTAAGTACATTTGAAACTTAACTTTCAAACTTTAAAAATGATTAATGTGTTTATAAGTTTTTTTTTTTTTAATTCGAAGTCATTACAAGAAAAATTAAAAAAAAAAGAATATATAAATTTAAATCCCTTAATAGATTTTTAATCTTAATTTTGTAATTATAAAGATTTTAATTTAAATTAACTTTTTATTATACTAGTGCCATATCAATTTTAAATTGATAAAATATATATGATTTTGCTAATAGTTTAAAGCTCTAAAGGTATAAGCACTAGTTTTTCAATGTTTGAAGATAAAATTATAGATGTATTAAAATTTAAGAGACTAAAATAAAGTTTTTCCAAGTTTTATACAAACAAAATATGAAACAATGAATTTTTTTGCTAATAATTTAAAGTTTGAGAGATTTAAAAATACATGTTTGTTTTTTTAATCTTATAATAACTCAATTTTAAAACTAAATCTTATTATTTTTATTATCAGTTTAAAGTTCAAGGGTTATAACATCAATTTTCAAAGTTTGAGGAGTAAAATTACAAAAATATTAAAGTTTGAGGCTAAAAATAAAAATATTTCATTGTATAACTTACAAAATGAATAAATATGATAACATTTCATAATTCACAGAGTATTTTTAAAAATTTTTAAAATTTAAAAGTAAAATTGCAAGAGCATCAACATTTAAGACGACGACTGTTAGCTTTAATAGTTTCATTATAAGCAAGCGAGATTTCAATAGGTAGGCTTAAGGTCATGAAAATGAAATCTCTCTCTCTCTCTCTCGATGTTGGTTTTTTGGAATTTTTATGTATTTCTTTTTTTAATTTTGTGGATTTTTGTATCCTTTTGTGATTTTTTGCCAACCGACCACTACCAATGATGGTGGTTTTTCAGAAGATTCTGGAAGTAACCTGTTAATAACTGCAACATATCATTGCGCATAACAGTTGGCAACCAGTGATACATGAATCAATATTACGATGGACGGTGATTGTTTCCGAGTGGTGTTACTTGTTGTTAACCGTTGCTAATTAGTATCATAATGGATACCGTCAGCCCATATCTCGTTAGATATCGGTGGTTACAAACCAGTATAACAGTGGTTAGACCGATTACCAACCGATATCACAGGGATTTCCGGCCTTAATATTTTTTATTTATTTATTTTTTTTAATAAAGTTACTGACCGGTATAATTGTATCATTTTGTTGTGACAAATTTTTTTTTTTTTTTTGGCTTAAGTATGATCAGAAGCATAAATATGAGGAATCCCAGTAAATTGTCGAAAAAAGTGGGAGCACGAAAGCTTGTGCGTCCGTAAAAGTTGATGGGCCTGCGCCTATAAGATGGGTTGGGTCCAAAGTGATAACAATGTGAGCCCATTTAAAAGAGTACATTTAGAAAGAAAGAGAGCCTTAGAGTTTAATTTTTTTTTTATATATTAATAAACTAATCTTTAAATTTATAACATTCAGGTGTTTTTTTTACTTAAAGGAATGTCCTTTTGTTCGTGTTCGTAGGATTCAACTCGTGTATCTTATGTTTCATGTGCATTATTAACTTTTGATAGATTAATTAAAAAGTACAATATACATCAAATTAATTGAAAAAAATCATATTAATTAAGTATTTATTACAATATTATAAAAATATATAAAAATATATAAAAATAAAGATATATAACCGACTATAGGTCATGATTAAGAGTAACAATTCATGTTAATGGATCGTGTTTATATTGTGTTTGATCTGTCTATTAACACGATAACCCTTAATACAAACTCCACCTATTTAATAATCGTGTTAAAAAAAAAAAAAAACAAATACGACTCTTTAATAAAAGGGTTAACACTACACGATACATTTATGACATGTATATCAAATGGCTCATAAGTGTGTAAACAGGTCATAAACATGCTATGTCAACCTGTCAAACTCACTTCTGTTATAATTTTAACACTAAAAAAACTCATTAAATACCTAAATAATAACTAAGTTATAACAATTAAATTAACTTAATTATAATCAAGTTATATTTATTCAGTTCACAGAAGTTAGACACAAAACTAATTAAAATCCACAATCAAATTAAGTCCACAACATAAGTCATAATTAAGTTAAAACAAGCAAATAAATCTAATGCTCCATTTGGTGAATACATTGCATTTGCATTACATTCAAATGTAATGCATTGAATGTAATTTGTATTTGGAGGAAAAGTATTAGCATTCTATTTGAATGCAAGGTGTGTTTAGATGAAAAGCCTTTGAATTATATTTTAATAATAAATATGTGATGTGATGGGTAAAAGTAGAGAAAAAAAGAGAGAGAGAGAATATATGATGTAATTAATAAAAATAATAAAATAAGTAAAATAATGAATAGTGATTATATTGGATTTAAAATATGATGTGATTGGTATTTGAATGAAATACTTTTGTATTTGGAGGAAAATTACATTATATTTAAATGCAATGAAAAAAAAATGTACCAAGCACGCTATAAATTCAAGTCATACCATATATGTAATTAAAAAACTAAAGAAACAAAAGTAAAATTTTAAAATATATATATAAAAAATAGAAGATGTATTTTATATTTAAAATTTGAAAACTTAAAATTAAAAATAGTAAAATATTATATAGTATATATATAACAATATAAGTATATTAGAGATTATAAATAAATAATATATGAGTCATATTTGTGTTAACTCATAGATGACTCATTTACTAAATAAGTTATTTTGTATTAATTATAGATTGATAGGTTTTGAATTTTTTTATTTAATCATATTTGATAAATTTAACTTTTTTTAATCTAAACTCAGTCTTAAAAAAATCTAAATTCTTTAATTTTGTTCAGATTTATTTATCGTGTGATAATCTAAATTTTCCATCCTAAACACTGTTCTCTTCTCTCACGAACATTCCACGCACCAAGCAAGTGACGTCACGGGTGAGCGAAATTCTCGTAAACAAACAAAAGAAATAAAACAAAAACAAAAACTAAAAACTACTATTGTTTACTTTCTGAAGTGCTTGGATCTCTGAGCCACACGTTGCCTACCTATTCATAGTCACGTGGGCAACTTAAAACGCTGTCGTTTTCACGGCTTCCCAATTTTTTGCTCTGCTCCACCATCTTTCCCCCATATAAAGCCAAAATCCAATCCACATCCCAGGAAACTCTTTCCCGAGAAAATAACAAACTTTTCCTTCCCAAAAAAAGAGAGAAAAAAAATTCACAAAAGCTCAACACGAACAGCCATGTCGTCTTGGATGATTCTCTCAATTTTCCCCCTCTTCCTCCTCCTATCGCCGCTCGCCACGTCATCGCCGGCCAACGCCACAGCCGCCGCCGCCGACGGTGATAAACCGACGGCGTACGATCTGCTGGAGGCGTTTGACTTCCCGATCGGTCTTCTCCCGGAGGGCGTGAAGAGCTACGGGCTGGACAGAGAGAACGGCAAGTTCTACGCCAGCTGGGACGGCTCGTGCAGTTTCTCCCTGGAAGGGTCGTACCAGCTTAAGTACAAATCCACGATCAGCGGTTACATCGCCAGGGACAGGCTCACGGGGCTGAGCGGGGTCAGCGTGAAGGTGCTGTTCTTGTGGCTTAACATCGTGGAGGTGATTCGGAAAGGCGACGAACTCGAATTCTCGGTTGGGATCGCCTCGGCGTCGTTTCCGATCGAGAATTTCTACGAGTGTCCCCAGTGTGGATGTGGATTGGATTGCGTTAATGGCCAATCAAGGAAGCTTAGATTCAAGGTGAATGGTCGTTCTGTTTCTTCTGTTTAGTTTTTAGTTGAATTATGCTCCTTTTTTTCCTTTTGGTAATTGGGAGATTTTATGTGATCTATTCTACTTATTAGAAACTGAAAATTTGTTTCTGTTCTGGTAATTTACTTCTGCCGTTTACCCAATTGATTGGATAAAATCTCCCCTTTTCGTATGTGTCAATGATAATAGAACTGAAACGACCGAACTCAGTTCTGTGGATATGCTTTTACTTCAAGTTCATTGTTCTGATAACTAAAGTTGGTTTTTTTTTTCTTTCCCTTTACATTGGACTATTTAAGGGTCTAATTGCAGTTTTTCTGTTCTTTTTAGCATATTGAAACTTCAGAAGTTCTAGTTTTGGGAATGAGCTTGTGAATATGATCTGAAGTTTATACGAATATGGCTGTTTCTGTTTTTGAGAGACAAAATTTATTACTTTTCAAACTCTTTCCCCTAATTAGTCTTTACTCTTTGGCTACAAGTTACAAGCTACACCATGTTCTGTTCATTTTCCCTATCTTTTAGTGTTTTTGTGTCTTTCGTAATTTGGTTGTTGTGTGGTGGGGGGGGCGCGCGGTGGGTGGGGGGGAATGACTATTCTTCAGGGATGCTGAGTGAGGACCAGCCTAAAAAAGAAAAGAGTTAAGAACTAAGGATTTGTGCTTATGATGGTTATAAGGAGTTATTACTCAGAGTAATGATGCATATCAGAGATGAGCCAAAGGTTTGG
Source organism: Antiaris toxicaria (assembly GCA_035233585.1). Classification (NCBI taxonomy): domain Eukaryota; kingdom Viridiplantae; phylum Streptophyta; class Magnoliopsida; order Rosales; family Moraceae; genus Antiaris; species Antiaris toxicaria. Next base: position 48,364,866 of record CP141158.1, read on the forward strand.
AACGTTGCATAATTGTGAGTCTGTTATCTTTAAACCTTGAAGGTAGTCCTTTTGTTTGTTTAACAACTCTTTTCTTAACTTTTGAGTGCCAACCTAAGTTGCATATGAATTGTCATTATTCTATTGGCAAGTCTTTAAATAATTGTCACATCAATTAAAATTAAAAGATTGCATATATTAGTGAAATGATGATAACTTACTGTCACCTGAGTTGGTATTTAAAAGTTTGGAGCAGAATTAGTAGGAGATGGAGGAGTTTGGATGCCTTTAAGAGTGACTTTATTGACTATTTGTCTTTAATTCCTTGCTAGTCCTCATTTCATTCTTTGGCTGATTATTTTCACGTCTTGCATCAGGGAAATAGAATAGGTCATTAACTTTCTTTAAAATATAGGTCTTCGTGTTATGTGAACATTTTGTCTCCTTTGTGTTGCCAAAATCATATGCTCTCTTAGTTGTAATCAACTTGATTGATCTGTTTGGCATTGCTTTTGCTTTCCTTCTAGGAAGAAAGAAGAAAAGGAAAACTTAATAGATTTTCAGTTAGGGCTTGGAATCACATTTTTTCAAAAGAACTTTACAACATAACAAAAAATATTAAAATCTTTCAATACAAGCAATTAAAATGTTCCAATAAAAATTTATGAAATCTTATTCGAGCTCTATCAAGTTTCAAAATCTTCTTAAAAGGAGTTTTTTTTTTTTTTTTTTTTTTAGAAGTCTTTTCTGTGGCTCTGACCGGAGATGGTCAAAGCTTTTTTGAGAAAATTACCCAATCCAAGCATTCCCAAAAGCAATTTTGGGACCTAAAGAAGCCAAAAGCGTTTTCTAACAAGAGTGCTAAACAGGTCCTGGTGTGGTAAGAAATCCGGCCCAAAATGATTGCAACTTGGTTGTTGTGGTTGGGATATTTGAGTTCTAGGGCTGTAGTGATATGCATTTTTCTATTTTATGGTCTGCACTCCCTTTGGTAAGCTGCTGGTGAAAATTTAGAGTTAAGGTTATAGAGTTGGTGGTAAGTGTAGTACAATGGTTATGTTTATATTAGAAAGATTGGCTTTACATATCGGCCACGTTAGGGGTTAAGTCTATAAAGCTGACGTTGATTGCTAGCATCAAGGTTAAAGCCAAAAAACGAAGTTAGCATATTTCAATTCACCAGTGTTTTTGTTTCGAGCAAACTGACATGAGAAATCATGACGGTGGGTGGTTGGACAGGGGTGGAATTATGAGGTGAGGAATATATCACATTTCATGGTTTCTGATGTTATCTATTTCATCAACTGCTCGTGTTTGTTTGTTTATCTTTTCATGATTGTTTGTTTGAGGTTTGGAAAATTATTATTTTTATTTTGGAGTATCTTTTCACATTCTAGAGTACAAAATTGAACCTGAGTGAAATCAATACGCAATAACTGATTAGCATTGTCTCCAAGTTAAACTCACCAGAAAGCTAAACTAATTTTATTTTTGCTTGGGTTTTAAGCTTTGAATTCGATCCACAAAACGTGAGAGAAATGATTAGCGGAATTATCGATCAATCAAAAAGATGAAAATGGATTGGAGTTTTTTACATTACCTTGTGGATTAGTGCACATATTAAAGATTTTTGTAGTCATGATTTAGAATTGTATCCTAAAATCCTTTTATATTTGACGTTGTGAGAGGGTAAAAATTATGAAATCATTATAGATGCAATATTTCAGGAGATGTGCTCTTTTAGAGTATTCCTAGGAAATTCCTTAATAACTGTGTTAAGTTGAAAGTGTTATGTAAAATCAGTTTCTGTAATAATAACAGGAGCATTTTTAACCAGCTATACAAGATTTTAACTAGATAAACAAACGCAACGATTCCAATTCACGATGCATTAGCATTTAGTAGCAAAATGATTTGTGACGGCTCATTCAACAACCTGCATTTGAATCGCCTTCCCTTTGTCTTGAACCTGTCTTCAAAGAGACCAATGGCATTTGGATCATTGTGGTGGGGTATTCTGTCGATGGCAAGTGTTGGTGCAACGTGTTGTGTTGTGTTGCGTTGATAGGTAAAATTCATCTTACATATACCACAGTGAGGGAAATATCTAAAAACTATCACGATACAAGATAACACATAACATAATAAAAAATAAAGTGTAAAAATAAGATGATACAAAGCTCTAGAGAGATTCGCAAAGAATAGGAAGGCTTTGTCTTCTATTCGGTGTTTGGTATTACACTTTGCTTTTATAATTACAAGTAGTGTTACCTGTCAAGAATGTAATTAAGGTTTCTGGAGGTCTTAATAATAGATTTATAGACTTTTAAGAAATAATTTTTAATAAATATTTAAAATACAAATATTTAATATTTAAACGTAAATAATCTCAAATACTATAGATTCTATTGTGGATATTAAATATTATCAATTGATTATTTGATATTCAAATATTCAAAATATCCGAATTTTATTATAGTTACTAACCAATCTAGTCGCGTTATAACCGATATCAACATTTCATTCAACATCAATAACGCATGTTATAGAAATTTAGATCAAATGAACTCTCAATCAATGGCAGCCGTTGGTGCAATGTTTCGTCCAACATCAAGAATACTTTGAAATTCGGATCAAACGAACTTGATGACAAGTGTCGGTGCAATGTTCCATCCAACACCAAGAACGCATATTGACCCTTGAAATTTGGATCAAACTAGCTCTCAGTCAAGAACACGCACGAAAACTTTCTTAGACATTAAGCACTCTACAAAACAAATAAGAGCTAGGTTTTAATGGAGAGTAACAGCTGATTGGATTATGATAGTTAAGTAAACAAGCGGTTTTAATAAATGGATAAATAGCATTACTCTTGGCCCCTTGAGACTTGAGAGAGAGAGGCACTAAGTATAGGCCATCGAAGACTAGACGTCAATAATAGCAAGTTAATCTTCAACATGAATTGAGAGTCGACTTCCCCCATTTTAGCGTCAAATAAACGAGTAAATATCAATACTTTATTCTAAGCTTAACCCAACCTAAGTTTTCATTTGGTAAAGGGACAATAAACCAAGCAAGTAACGTGCTTTTATTGTAGAGTGCAGTGATCGATCTCTTATGCGATCCTACCTCCTCGAACTCATAGTCGAAACTCGAAAATATCATCAATGTTTCCAAAGTTTCGATCAAAATTTCAATTTTAGAGATAAGCCGAAATATCCTCTTCATGTAAGTTGAATCTTAGAGAATTTGCTTTGCTCTACATTTTTTCAATATTATATAAAGCAATTTGCAAAAATATCATGTGTTGAAAAAATGAAGGCCAAGCTTTTCCTCTTATGCAAATACATTAATTCTCACGTCACTTTGCCCAAGTGCATGCATTAGTCTAATGATCTATGCTTTTGTCTTTCCATATCTGTCCTTTCTTGATTGCTTAGCTCTTCAAAGAACAAAAAGTCTGCGTGTCATTTCAGCTATAACCACATATTTAACAAAAAGAACAATCTGCGAGAGTGGACAATTCACCGCCTACTAGTAGGCAAAAGAATGCCCACAAACAAAATTCGAACCCCTTATCCAAAGTACATATAATATTGGGTTGATTCCTAATTAGATTTGGTCAAACTTCACATCACTGGCCAACACCAAAATAATGCACATAACACTAGTGACAATAATAGCAGTGTCCTCGTCATCAGAGTCGTAACTTACTTGTATTTGATTTATTCACAAATAATTCAATAAATAAGAGATCTCAAACTCGAGTCTCGTAAGAATTATTTGAAATTATTTTCAAGATACTGATTAAAAGACACGCTTCATTTTTATATCGACGTCGGCTGATCCTTTTTCAATCATAGAAAAAAAAAAAATAATGGAAGTGGCTTCAATGAAATAACATGAACCGTTCCATCAAAGAATATTGTTTGTGTCTCCAATTATTCAACCGGTTCATATGGCATAAATAATTGAGCCTATTTATAAAGGGTTCGTTATCTAAGGAGGTGTTTGGAGAGGAGGCTGGAGACATTATTTTTGGGTTGAAAAAAAATTGTTTTGAAAAATATGTTTGGGAGAAAAAACTGTTTGAGGTGAAAAAATAAAAAATTTTAAAAATTTTTTAGAAAAAAATATCAATATAGATATTGTTTCGTTTCTCTCGAAATTCTATATAATTTTAAAAAAAATTATCTCATTTAGACTTGTATATACAAAGATATAAATTTTTAAAATTTGGAGTTTATTATAGTATTTTAGAGATATAAATAATAAAAAATAATGAAATTTTGAAAAAAATTTAATTTTTGAGATATGAAAACATCGTAGCAAACGACCTCTAAGCTTGTACTTGGTAATTGTCACGATCTTATTGGACAAGACAGCCGTGTTTCTTGGATGGTGGTTTAGTGTTTCTCGCACCATGAGAAAGTTGGAAACTTCCATCCCTAAAAAAATGGTTCCGTGAAATTTAAACATTATCTTTCCATTTGGTGTTGGTTCACGTACCACGAGAATAATTTTTTAAAAATGGTTCCTTGAAATTTTGTAGAGGGCATTTTGGAGACTTTCTTCTTATCATACAAGTGTAAGTTTTGAAAAATATATTTAAAGAAAAAAATTATTAAAAGTGAAAATATGAAAAATTTTAAAAAATTATTCAAAAAAATTATTAATATTTTGTTTTTTTTTAATTTTATATAATTTAAAAAAATCATCTTATTTAAATATATGTATAATTATAAAATTTTAAGATTTAAAATTTATTATAAAATTTTAGATATATAAATAATAAAAATATATATAAGATAGAGAAAATAATAATAAATAATCTTTATGTGGCGTTTGGGACAAGTTTTTTTTTTACATTGCATTTAAATGCAATGCAATTTTCCCCCAAATACAAAAACATTTCATTCAAATACCAATCACATCACATTTTAAATCTAACACAATCACTATTTATTATTTCACTTTTTCTATTACTTTTATTAATTACATCATATATTCCATCTCCCTCTTTTTTTTCTCCTTATTTTTACTCATCACATCACATATTTATTATTAAAATACAATTCAAATACTTTTCTCCCAAACACACATTGCATTCAAATGTAATGCTGATACTTTTCCTTTAAATACAAATTATATTCAATACATTGTATTTAAATACAATATAAATACAAAACGTTCACCAAACCAAACGAATAGAGTTCGAAGACTCTCTCCTCCAACGGGTCTTAAAAAAAATCTAGTAACTTTCTGTGGCGTGTGAAAACGGTATATTGTGGAGGACTTGGCACCGTCTCTGTTTTTATATATCTATATATATATATATTTTAAATTTTTTACGAATAGTGACTTCTGTTGAAACTTGTGGGCTCCCAAACAAATGAGCTTTGGAGTTGAGCGTTTATTTCAAAGATGCAAAATAAATGAGTGAATAAATTTTTTTTTTTCATTGAAAGCTCAAGTTCATATTGATGATTAGCATGGAAGCTTTCTAATGTACGGGCTTACTTATCAAAAATTCAATTTTAATAAAATAGATTAATACTTAGTACGTCTATTTTTCTTTTTAAGACTTAAAAAAAAAAAGTGAATTTCACCTGGCTAGTCGGGACGTATAATTATTCATTGAAAGCTCAAGTTCACTTAGACGATGAGCATGGAAACTTTCTGCATATTCGTGTTTACTCATTAAAAATTCAATTTTAATAAAATAAATTAAGTATTTAGTATACTATATTTCTTTTTAAGACTAAAGCATCGTTTGGTATATATATTATATTTGTTTACATTATATTTAAATACAACATATTAAATATAATTTATATTTAAAAAAAATATTTGTATTATATTTAAATATAATATATATTTAAATAAAAAGTATTTAAATTATATTTTAATAATAAATATACGACATGATAAATAAGAAAAAAAAAAGAAAAAAAATATGTGACATGATTAGAAAAATAATAAATAATGATTGTATTAGATTTAAAATGTGATGTGATTAATATTTGAATAAAATATTTTTATATTTAATTAAAAATTATATTATATTTAAATATAATATAAATGTAATATATATACCAAATAAAAGGTAAAAAAAAAAAAGAGGTGAATTTCGCCTACAGATCAAAGTTTATAATTATTGATTGCCATCCTTTATAAAAGTTAAAATGCTTGATAACTGATTTTTCTATATAATTTAATTAAATGTTTAATCATATAATTGGTAAGAAAAGATAATGGACAGTATAAACCTTTTCTTTTTATAAGGAATTCAAAAGGATTTTTTCTTTTATTCAACAAAATCAATAATTAAACTTTGAAATAATCTGAGTTATTCTATATCGAACCACAGTTAATATAGTTTTTAATTGGAATTTTTTTTATCAAAATTTCATCATGTGAGAAAATTAAAAAAAAAAAAAGGACAAAATAATTCATCAAGAATTTCATTATAATATTATTATTCCAGGACATCAAAACACAGGTTACATATAACATCTGTATGATCCTAATCAAACATTTTAAAAAAAGAAAAAAAGAAGAAGAAGAAGAAGAAAAGAAAACTACGTAGAAGAACACAGCGAGAGCTTTGTGAGGGCAACGAAATCAGAGTCGAAAAAACTCCTCCTTTCCCTTTTTCCCCCAATTAAAAACAATAACTTTTTTTTATTTTTCATTTTCTTTCTTAATTAATAATCTCTTAATTTAATCAGTGCTTCTTCAAGAGCGCAGCGCGCAGCTCAGCCACATCTATTTCCTGTGCGCCACTCTCCGGTCTGTAGTAACCGGTAACCGGGTCGGGCACCCACGACACCTTCTCCGAGCTTCCGGTCATATCTTTGCCGGAGTTCTTCGCGACGCTTCTAGAAGCCCCCGTCGCGCCTCCTCTCGCTACTCTTGACACAACTCCTTGCGACGCCGCCGCAGAGTATCCACGCCTGAATATAATTGAAAAAAAAAAAAAAGGAAGATTAATTCTTTTGTTTGAATCACTGTATAAATGTTATTTTCAACACCGAGAAAAAAAATATACTATTTTAAAGTTATTGCGCCGAAAGTGGGTTCAACGTAAGGCAGAGCGAGATTTACGGGGTAACATTTCTTTCTAAAGCTAGTAGCCTAATATACACTTTATTCATTTACCGTGTCTATTTTTCAAAAATAAAAAATTTTTGATTTAAAAAGATAAATTTTTCTAAATTTATACGTTTAAACATCAAAAATCTTTTATTTTTAAAAAATAAAACAATTTTTCTTAAAAAAATTTGTTTTCCCCGTCCAAACTAATTTTTTACTTTTAAAAAAAATATTCAAACATTCTTTTACTTTTCAAACCTAAAAATTTTGCATTTTTTCAAAAAATAATACCCCGTCTAAACAGACTAACAAGGAAATACTTGGATTTTTATTTAGGAAAGTAAAAAAAAAAAAAAGGCAGAACGGTTTACGATCTTGCTTGGTTGGCGAGAAAACAAACGGCAGCAGAGAAGGGAAAAAGACGGAGAATTTTGAGTACCCGCCTATTGATTTTAGAAAATCCATCGACAACAAGGAGATCGATTGAGAAAACAGAGAAAAGGAAAAGCAAAAACAAGAGAGCTTTGATTGATCTGCTTGGATGGCGAGAAACCAAAGGAAAAACAAACAGTAAAAATTATCAGTACCTGGCGATTGCGCTAGAGAATCCATCGACGACGAGAGCAGTGAGAGCCTTAGCGCTGGAGAAAGAGCGAGCCATTTTTTTTTTTTTTTTCCAAAACTCAAAAATATTCAAATTCAAAGAGACAGAATCTAACGCGCTGCTGCGGAAAGTTATCTAGTTTTCCGATCGGAGAAAATTATTTTCCACAGCAGCGAAGGAAACAATCTCTTCTTGTTTCTCGCTCTCTCTCTCTCTCTCAAGCTCTCTGCAATGGCTTCTTGGAAATTGCGAAGATGGGTTTACAAGAAGAAGAAACGAGGGCTATTTATAGAGGATTGAAACAGGGATGAAATAGACAAATGGTGTCCGTCCGTTACCAAAAGAAAAAAAAAAGGTTTTGATTGGTTTTAGGGACCTGTGGTTCTGTGCCACCTGTTGGACGATTAGAAGAGCCGTTTGGTTCTGAAATTCCGAAAGTGCCCTCCACGTTCACCGCGTGGGAATTTAATTGGGGATTTCTTGACTGAGTTAGTCAAATGTTAGTGCCGGCAACCATTCGATCAAGTTGATGATGATGATGAGTTGTTCGGACGGCTGAGACTTTTCTGCGGCGTGATCAACGACGAAAGGACCGGATCAATTAAGATGCGGAGGGAAAGGTCCACGCGAGTGCGGAGTATTGGAAGCATGATCATGATGGGCCGCGCAGGCGAAGTGACATCATCCGTCACGTGGAGGAAAAATGTTTATGGACCGAAGAGGCGGCGGAGTTTCGCCCGAGTTTCTGGATTCCCATGCAAGTTGTTGGCCACGTAGGACCAAAAGTGCACAAAGGTCTGACTCTGTAGTCAAGGGTCAAAACTCAGCGACCAAAGTTATAATATGTTATTACATAAATATAATTTATTTTTTAAATATTATATTTAGTTAAAAATATTTATTTGTATTTAAATAAAAAGTATTTTAAAATTAAAAAATTGATGTGATTAGTAAAAATAAAGATAAAAAATTAGAACTGAAAAATTGATGTGATTGTTTTAAAAAAATTTTAAATAATAATTATTTTTATAATACTATTGAAAAAGATTATATTTGAATGTAAAACTTTATATTTTGGTATAAAATTACATTACATTTAAATACAACAATACTAAAAAAATATTCATCAAACATCTCCTATTTGCGATCAAAATAATTTTATTATGATTCTGTGACAAATTCAGAGTTAATCCTCCATTCTAATTAAAACATATGTAAAAATAAAATTATAGAGAGAGGAGAATCTTTTATATTCACATTCTATTTATTAAAAAAAAATTCATCATCATCAATAATTTTATTACATTCATTATGTTTATACGTTATCTACGATATAATTTTGTAAAGACAATTGATAATACTAGCAATATTGTTCATGCAATAGTTTAGGGGAAGGAATTTGGGTAATAATTCTCTCATTCAAAACTTGCATTTATTTTATTTTATACTTACTAAATGAGAATCATGTCCTATATATAAATAAATAAATAAACTCTTAAGGAATTACTAAACTCAAATCAGTCAATAAAAGTTTCTTCCCATTATACTAGAAATGATAATAAAAAGTTAAGTAATTTGTTTATTGCATTACATTTACATTATATTTAAATATAATATAATTTTTATTTAAATATAAAAATATTATATTTGAATACCTTAAATTTAATTTAATTACTATTTATTATTTTATTTTTCTATTATTTTTACTATTTACATCACATATTTTATTTCTCTATTTATTTTCTTTTTATTTTTATCCATTATATCATATATTTATTATTTAAATATAATTTAAATACTTTTCACTAAATATAAATTATATTCAAATATAATATAAATATCTTTTATCTAAATATAAATTATATTTAATATATTATATTCAAGGACAATATACATGTTAACTTATTTCTCACGTGCAAACTCTTAAAAAAAAAAAAAAACACTTCACCACAGTATTTATTTTCCTTTTTATATTATTTTATTATTTTCTCTTTGGAGGAATTAATAATAAGAAAACTAGTGGCAGTGAGGTTTCTTTCTTGAAAAGTGGAACAAGAAACGAGATTTTCAACATAAAAACTAGTGGCGACCGCCTCGCGAACGTGCAATACAGGTTGTTGTGCTTCGCTTTCGGTTCACAGGACATGGGCACTGCTATGCTCCTGCTCCCCCAACCAAAACTTTTGAAACTTCTCAGATATATACGTATCCTCCATTGTTTTTTAAATTATTTCTCCTAAAGAAAGATCTTTCATGTTCCACTTGCAATTCATTTTTTTAATCGGGAATAATGTATAAGGCGCAACAGAGAGTAAAGAGGCTCAGCATAAATATAGAGCCTCTGTTCTCGAATGCCCGCCTCATCTCCTACGCAAAGTTCAACAACATTTGATAAACCTCCCCACTAATATGATATATTTATATATATATATGTATGTATACGTATAAATGTGAGATTGCGTGAAACTCATAATGCGGCGCCCATCTAGCTCTCTTTCTGCATTTACCCACCAATAGATTCAGAGCTTTGCAGATCAGCAAGCTGGCGCTTAACTTTCTCAGATATTTTTCGTCTCTGTTAGCCTTGTCGTTTATGCATGAACGTATAAATTGTACGTGGCTCAAACAGCCTTATCTATGTTCTCGCAGGACGATGAATTTTGTACAAATTGTCTCTATATTGAATTTTGAATTTATTTTAATTTAAAATAATATCACTTGATTTTAGAAATTTTGTTAGTTTTTAATACTTTATCAGATTCTGTACCAACATTTTTGTATTAAATGAATTGCAATATTCATGATGCTCCTTGATAATGAATTCTCTTCCTTTATTTTGCAAAAATTACACTGCTTGAAAAAATTAATTCACATCTTGCTTTGTTGTGTAACGGCGTTTGTGCTCATCGAATTCATTAGTTCGATTCAATATCCATCTAAATTCAGAACCAATCTACACAGATTAAATTATTTTTGGAAGTTGTTTTTTTTTTTTTTAAACTGATAATGGTTGTGAAAAGTTCGATCCGAAACTATTGGATTGGTTTACGGATTCATCCCTAATTTACTAAACCTAATCCAAGGCACCCTAATATTTCGTGACCGTGCGTTGGTAATGCATATGATTATGTCGTCGTTGATCAGCCTCGGGGCTTGCTAGCTGTGACTAGCTGTGGGCTGTGGCTTGTGTGGTGTTTATTTATTCGGTTTCATTAATTTCCTCCAACAAAGTATAGCCGCCCCGCTGTTCATATTAGAAATTGCATGGTGTCAACTTGTTCTTGTTGACTATTCTTTCAACCAGAAACAAACAAAAATTAAAGCATGTCGACTAATCAGACTTTGATGACGTTTTTGGTCAAAACAAACCGGCTAGTTGGTCATTTCTTCCTTGTCCACTGGTTTGCACTTGTGAAATTTGTGGGAACTTCATAGAAAAAGTCCTACCATACCAGCAACCGTGCTTTTTGTTCTTTTCTAGAAATTGAATTAAAAGGAAGAAAGAATATAATAAAAGTAATCTAATATAAGGACACTTGCATATTGTTTGTGTTTTGAGTTCGGTGAGTTTTTGTTAGGACTTCAAATTTTCAAATAAAATGCCATATTTTTCTTTGAGGAAACTGTGGAAACAGCTACCTCTAGTACACATGAGGAAAAAAAAAAAAAAAAAAACCCTTTTTCTTTTTCTTTTTCCTTCTTCTCGAGGGTTCTAGTCTAAGACGTTTCGAGAATTCATCTAACAAATGACATGGTTAATGACTCGGGCTTCATGACGTGTGAGAATTACCATTTTGTAGAATGTGGTAGTCGTTTTGTTTTGTTTTTTCCCCTTTCTTTCTTTCTTTCAAGAAAAGCTAGCTTGTGGCATTGGTGTTTTGATAAATACTCAAACTTCTGTTTAGAAGCTTGTGTAGGAGATAATCTTATAAGATAAGGTCAATCGTTTTTTTTTTTTTTTTTTTTTGAGAGTCAACGTATTTAAAAGAGCTAATGTTGTAAGTGATTTGTTTCGCTTTTATTAAGGACAATTCATTTATCACAAAAGGCTTTTATTTTCTTTTTAGAAAATTTAATTAAATGAGTTGATATTAAAAAGTTAATATAATGTTTCTTATATTAAAAGAGATTTTTCTTGTATAAATAATGACAACATTTGTTACGTTTCTCATGATGAGAATTTCATAGCTCATTATCATTATTTAGCTAGTCTTGCTTGTTTATAAAATTGTGATTTTGTTTGGATTCACTCAAACTTTTTTTTTTTTAATTGTTTGCTAGAACCGGTTGTTAAAGTAGACTTGCTTTTATTAAATAAAATCATGTCTTTTAAAATAAATATATAAGTAAATAAGATAAAGTTGTGTTGAGGGTTGAGACCCTTTTGGTATTCTTAATTTTAAATTATATTTCTTTGCGACTATCATCGTTACCTAATGATGTTTCTTTCTTGTAATGTTTTGACCAAGTCAGTTAGCTCCTTTCCATTTCAATACTGAAAATGCCTTCACATACGTAACTAATTATAGTTGTTTTTACGATTGTAGGTATAATTTATCAATAATTACATACTAAATTTATTAAAAAAAAGTGAAGAGTTTAAGGTTGGTATTGTTTTTAAAATATTTTATGTTTTCAAAAAAAACTGAAAATGAGAATGTTTTGAAAACTGTGTAAAAATTATTTCTGAAATTATGTTTGATTATGTTTTTTGAGTGTATATTCTGATAAACATGATAATGAAATTTTGTTTGATTATATTTTTGAAAACCTATTTCATAAATGAGTATTTTATAAAAATATATTTATGTTTAATTTTGAAAAATAACAAAAAAATAAATTATTAGTCATAATTATTAAAAAAAAAATCGTTGGCTGTGGGTTTTGCAATGAGGGATAAGAGTGAAAAACATTGGTGGTCTGAACCCTAGATGGAGGCGATGACGAGATTTGGGTCATGAGTCGGTGGTCATTATCGCAAGGGGCTCATCGCCGTCATTGTTAGTCCGTGGTCATCGCCATGCACCAGAGATGGAGGCTATCATTAGACATAGTCATCATCACCGATGTTGTACAGGTAAAGAAATAGAGAGAAGAGGAGAGGGAGGGAGAAAATGAAAACAAACTTTTTCGTTTAAAAAAAAAAGTTAAAAATAGTATTTTCGAAATGATTTTGAAAACATTGAATAAACTAACGTTATTTTGAGACCGTTTAATTTTTTGTGTTTATAGAAATGAAAAATCATTTTCCAAAACAAAACCAAACACCCCCTAAACCTCTCAATCCCTAATTTAAAAAAAAATCATAATTATTTTTAACTATTTTTAGTTTGAAAATATGTTTTATTTCTGAAGGAATAATTACAATTTCTCGTGACTAATTTCTCCGAGAAAAGTTATTATTCAACTATTTTACTTTTGCCCTTTTCCTATATAAATTGCAGAAAACTTGAGCCTTTCATTTGTAATCTAAATATATATATATATATATACACTTGTTGGATCACTAATTAAAAAGACCACGACACTCACAATGTTATATTACACCATCAACGTGTTGGATCACTTCTTGATCTAGAGAAATATTTACCTATATTTAATTAGCCACTAGTTTTATTTATGTGGCGTGTGCAAAATGTAATTAATATGTTCCTTGCGCATGTCCTATGTATTTTGACAGCATCACAAGATGTCAAGAGAGAGAATCTTGGAAAGTTATTTTTCAATCACTCCATAATTACAAAACCTGTTGCGCTACTTGCGTGTCCGAAAGGGAATTATATATATCCATTCAAACGAGTGATGGAATGATTGACGTTATAATTATATTTATATTGTATTTAAATATAATATAATTTTTATTTAAAAATAAATATTTTATATTTAAATATAATATTTTTTAATAATATTATGAAAATAATTATTTTTTATTTTTTAAAATAATTATTTATTAAGTTTTTAATTTTATTTATTTATATCATTTTTTCTTTAATTTTTTATTTATTTTTATCAATTATAATAATTTTTAATTTTAAAATATAATTAAAATATTTTTTATTTAAATATAAAATATATTTTTAAAATTGTATTCAAATTTAACGTGATTGTAATATATTTATCAAACGTTTTATTGATTTCTTAGGATTTTTTTTTTTTTTTTTGGCTAGAAGGCAGAAAAGTCCGGGAATTTTGTCAACAAGATTCCATGGGAATAACGGGAAATCACGGCATTATTTAAACTCATTTAATGATTCCTAATTATAAAATATTGTCCACTGAGTCAGACTCCACTCCCTTCGACAACATAAACATGAGGATTGCTAAATGCAGTCTCTCTAGGACTCACTTGCTCACTCTCTGGTCTTAATGCAAGCCACGTGTTGCACCTTTTTCTCTTATGGAAAGAACAAAAATAGAGGTTCAAAACAAGTTATTCTTTTTTTTTTATTATTATTATTTACGGAGATGCCACTACTTGATACCCTCAGAAAGAAAGCAGAAGAAAAGAAAGCTGTTGACGCACTGTACTGGCTAGGAGCTACAAGCTGTGAAAAATAAAGCCACACATTTGTTGAAGCCATATTTTATATCTCATATCTCACAATATACATATTTTTGGATTTGTCGTTGAAGAGCATAAAACGATTCGTGGACAAGCAATTAACGAGACCCAAAAATGACTTTTAAACGACTCTAAGAGTGACTATTCAATAAATGACAAGTTTCATAAAGCTAATAAAAAAGTTGATCTCAAGATCAGTAAAAAAGAAATCAAATCAAGTATATCAAATAAGGAAACTAACTAGTTAGTTTAGATCTCACATAAAGAAAAAGTTTCATAATCACTTCTAATCATTTTTAATAAAGGCATATTCTATCAAAATCAAGCAATTAAAATCAGAGGATCAACTCTTAAAATTGGAGCTTAGTACACAAGCCTCAAAGACACACCTTGGAGATCACTTAAGCCAAATCTCTTGACCTAAATAACACTATTTTCTACAATACTTATAGTAGTTCCCTGTATTTTAACGTCTATAATACACCAATCCTTTCCTCTCTTCTATCCTATTATTATTCAAGATTATCATTATAACGTCAATTCATGTATAATAGAAGTTCTTGTAAGCATTACAGAGAATGTTGTCTAGAGACTATTGGTGAACATTTATAAAATTAATTGTCTTTTTCTTTATTTACTTTTCCTGTAGTTTACTTTATTTTATGCGATTCACTAATGATTGGCCAATGACTGTCTAATAAATCGTTCATTATCTTGTTTCGATAACTAGCTCTTTATTTTCTTTAATTGTAAATTTCACCTTCTAAAACGCCTAAATGCATTATAAGAACAAAAAAAAGACAGAAGAGCCCAACTCGAAAATGCCTTAGACTATGATTTATTTTGTTGCTGAATTATTAAGATTCAGTGAGTTGCTATAAATTTGGGGGTGTTGGATGAGTAGTTTGAGTGGCGCCTCTATTAAGAGATATAAAAAGCTGAATTTGTTTGAACTTAAAATTTAATGGTATGTTTGACACCGCTACGAAAACGCATTGCGTTTAAACATAATGTAATTTTCACTCAAACGCAAAAGTTTTACGTTCAGATATATTCCTTTTCAACAGTGCTACAAAAATAATTATTTTTTTTTTGTTTTTTAAAATAATTATATCAACTTTTTAACTCTAACATTTTTGTCTTTATTTTTATCAATCACATCAACTTTTCAACTTTAAAATACAATTTAAATACTTTTCATCCAAACACACATTTTATTCAAATACAAAACAAATACTTTTCAACTAAATACAACACTAAAAAAATAAATTACATTCAAACGTAATTAAAATATAATATATTTATCAAATACAGCAAAAATGTGTAAAGAAAAAGAAAAGGTGGGACACGTGGCTAGTACTGGGAGAAGAAAATGAGCAGAGTGTTTAAATTTTAAACGAGTGTATTTATAACGTGTTTGGTACATTTTTTTTGTATTGCATTTAAATGTAATATAGTTTTCTCTTAAATATAAAAGCATTTCGTTCAAATACCAATTATATCATATTTTAAATCCAATACAATCACTATTTATTATTTTATTATTTTATTACTTTTATTAATTACATTATATATTCTCTCTCTCCTTTTTTTCTCTCTACTTTTACCCATTACATCATATATTTATTATTAAAATATAATTCAAATATTTTTTATCCAAACACACATTGCATTCAAATGTAATGTTAATACTTTTTCTTCAAATATAAATTACATTCAATGTATTGTATTTAAATACAATATAAATATAATGTGTTTACCAATTGGGGGCATTAGTGTGTCCATACAAGTTATTTTCCAGTTTGAAAATTATCCGGATATGATCACTTTCTGTAGAACTTATGGTCAAGTTATCTCTTAGTAATGTGTGTTTTTTTTTTTTTAATCGTTTCCGTCAAGAAAACAGAAGTTTGTAATAAGAGTTGGACCATGACATTTGTCAAACTCTCTCTTCTTTTTTTTTTTTGATAAAAACATATGATAAGGTAAAAGGGCCAAATAATTATTTACGATACATTCTACAAGACGATATAAATTATATCCTGTTGATAGAACTCTGGATTTAATCATTAAATACATCTAGTTTTTTATATGAAAAAACTGTTAAGAAAGCGAACTCAAATCTCAATTTTTAAGTACTACTTTATCTGACATGTCACTTGTCTTTTTTTTTTTTTTAACTAGTCGAAAGCATATGCTTTGCATGTATGAAGCATATAGATACTAAAGTTGTTAAATATTTATTTTATAAATATAAATGTTAAAGTCTTAATATTGATGTAATTTTTTTTAATACATATGTTAGACTATCTCAAGAAAATTTGAAAGTAAATACATATTAAAAAAAATTAAGAAAATAAATCCATTAAAAAAAGATTTTTATGCAAATAAAAAAAAAGGAGAATAACAAAAAGACAAACTTAGCAAAAGGATAACAAGAAATAAAATAGAAAAAAGAAATCATAATAAATGGCATATTCTTGATATCTATTTAAAATATATAGCATGTTTTATTAATCTTATTAAATTATATCACATTTACATTTACGAAGATGTTAAATTTTTTACCCTTAATTTTCCATATTTTCTTATACTCATTCTCTCTCTCTCTCCCCTCTTTATCTCATTGTCATGTCTCTCTCTCTCTCCTCTGTCTCTATCTTTCTTCTCATTGATCAGAGAGGATGTGTCGACGCAATCGCAAGCCAATGAAATGGAAGGGGTTGTGGCATGATCTGGTTACGACTGATGACCTGATGATCGCGTGGGTTCCTCACAATGGCAATCTTGACATTGAGGTGGAAAGGTCGCAATGATTCCGGTGACAACAGTATGACGCGATGCGATAGCAAGGATTTGCGATCTCAAATCGGTGACTATGCAACACGACTGCAATTCCTTGCTTTGTCAACGGTGACTCGCGATTCTCCCACTAGCGACGATAGTGGATCTTGACGGCTACGGAGGCACTTCATCAATAGCAAGGAACTTGGTTCTCCTGTGCTCGTGCGCCCAGAACAATGAGAGCAGGAGGCAAAGAAGAAAGATGTGAGGCAGAGGAGAGAGAATGAAGATAAAGTAAAGTGTGGGTTTGGGACATTTGAAAAATGGGTAATATTGGTATTTTTCATATGTATTTAATTTAAGTTATTCTATTTGATAATATTAATTTCAATCTTCCTATATTTAAAATAAATACATTTAAAATAAATATGTTATATCATTTATTTTCTGTTGAAAAAATAATAAATCAAGAAAAAAAATATTATAAAAAGACAAAATAACTTCAGGAAAATTTTGAATACAGTTTTTAAGGAAAATCACTATTTTAACGTAGTTATAGAAGATATAGAATATGAATTATATATATGATTACAATATCAATTAAAAATATTTATTTTTAAAAATGATAATTTATTATCATATAAATTATAATTTAAAAATTAAGATTAAAATTAGTGTGATATTATTTTTACAGGACATATGTTTGTAACAATGAAAATCGAGAACTACTTCTAATAATAAGAGACTTTTAAGGACTCGAAAGCTTTTTTATTTAAAGGCTCATCCAAGTTATGCCAATTCAAAGATAGTCTACAATAATTACTGGTACGAAAAAAAAAAATAGTTGTTCTGATCCGGCAGCTGGCAAGAAACTTCCATATAATTTCATATAATAAATTCTCTCCATGGTTCATCCTTATCTCACGGTAAAGTTGGCCTTGGTGAAAAAATAGAGATGGACGCTTTACTTTTATTAAAGTCCACATTCTACTCATTTTGCACATTTTCAATTTGAGAACCAAAGGGAACATGACTCTACATAGAGTTTAAGGGATGGGGTTAGGATTGTTCCAATGGCATCCTCTTTATGACGAAGATCCGGGATTGCCAACTTTTGGACTCCAAGCCTCTGAAAACGACTTGAAAAATTTTCCCAAAAATGGTAAGTTGTTAAAGAGGAGTTGGGGGATTGTTCTAAAAGTCCTTGAATTTGTGGATTTGAGATTATGGACGAAATAATAGTCTACGGGAAAGTCTTTAAAAAAAAAAAAGAGTTGGAAATCAAATGATATTGTCCATGTACACAAATAGAAACCACACTTCTTTGAAAAGTTCAATATAGAAAAAACAATGAGCATCAAGCAACACATAATACTTATCATATATATATAAGAGTGCAAATAAAAGGTAAATGATAAATTCCTGAATTTTTTTAACAAGGGGGAGTTTGAGGAGGAGGTTGAAGACATTATTTTTGGGTTGGAAAAAAATTGTTTTGAAAAATGTGTTTGGGAGAAAAACTGTTTGAGGTGAAAAAATAAAATATTTTAAAAATTTTTTTAGAAAAAAAATATCAATATAAATATTGTTTCTTTCCTCTAATTCTATGCAATTTAAAAAAAATTATCTCATTTGGACTTGTATATATAAAGTTATGAATTTTTAAAATTTGGAGTTTACTATAACATTTTGAAGATATAAATAGTAAAAAATGGTGAAGTTTTAGAAAAAAAATTGATTTTTAGGGCTCGGAAACGGCCCCAAAGTGATAAAAGGTTATGGATCTTTTAGTTTTGATTATTAAGTCCCCCAATCTTACCGAATGACAATTATGATCAAAATTAATAGCCCTTGTTTATTTTCAGATACAAAAGACCCCGCATCACATGGGTGAGCCATTTTTGGGGAGAAGCGGCCAAAATAACCCTCAAATTTGCCATTTGGTAGGAAATGGAGAGAAAATATAAGAAACAGAAAATTGAAATGATAAAGATGACGTCAGTCCTTAAGCCCAAGAAAGAACTCTAAGTATCTGGAGGGCCAAAAAAATGCAGTGACAAAACTAGCAGTTGCCTCATGAATTTTTTTATTTAGTCTTCAACGCGTGTATTCTGGTGTGAAAAGGACCTTATGCTATTGCTTTTGTTGATTAAACGTTTTCTTTTTTGTTTCAGCATCTCATGTTGTTTCCTTTTTTTTTGTTTTTGTTTCTTTTAAATATTGCAATCTAGAATTCACTATGTCTAAAATAGCCGCTTCAACTTGTGAACTTCTTTTTTCCTATGACGTCACAATCTGCTTCACGTGGAGAGTCCCTCCGTTGGAGTATTTTCAACATATTTATATATATTAATATTATATTTATTACAGAATCACATAAAAATAATATTATATTATTTTATATTTTAATGTATTATTTTTTTAATGTTATTTCTATTTTTTTATTATCCTTATTGTATTTTGATAATTATAAAAATAAATCTTTAGTATTTAAATAAATAAAAAAATAAAATTATTATAATAATTACATAAGTAATAATTAATAAGAATCAAAAGTTAGATTTGATATTATCTATATTTTATAATAAATTTGTCACAAAATTTAATATATGATAAATTTAATATGAAAAATAGCATTGTATTAGAGAGTAACTTTTTTTCATTCAAATACCAAAATTTATCCATTAATATATTAATTTGATATTATATTAAAGATTCTCTTATGGTACGGTGTTTATTGTAATTATTTTTCAGTTTGGCGTTCTGTATTGATCTTTATTGCTATTATGTAAAAATCTGTTTTTCACTTTGGTTTTGTGTTATGGGGGCTTTTTGTTGTGTTGATATTTAGTTAGTCATTACTAAAATGTTCATATTTATTTATTACAAATTTCATACAATTGTTTATGTAATTAATATAATTTTAATATCTTTATTATAATGATTATATTTTTATATAGTCTTTAAATTACTTTCGTATTTACTTTTTACTTATACGATCTAATTTTTTATATGATAATTATCATAATTTTTATATATTTATCATAATCATCGTATTTGCTGATACAGTAGAATTGGGAAAAGCTTCAAGCCAAATCCGTGGTGAAAGGAGAAAACCCCAAAATAAGAGAGAAAGCAACCCTGATGTCAAATCCTCAACATTCAAGTCTGCTGAACTCAGCACAACGGAGTATTCTTATACTAAGCAAGACGCCAAATCAAAAGAGCCACCTTAACCCTTAAAACGACAAACAAATAAGCAGACCACAGGAGACTACAAACGACAAACCAAAAGGCTGCAAACGACTACAAAAGGCTACAAACGACAAGCAAATTTAAACAAACTAAATAATATAACAACCGACAATATTTTCTGACCAACTACTTGCTAAACGAACAACTTATTTAACCAATAATAATCTTTAAGCTCTGCATCATTTGCTTTTTACATAATTATCATAATTTTAATTGTTTTTCTATAATGACTTTATTTACTTTATCTTGATGATGAATTATTTATTGTAATGATGGTTTAATACATGCTGTATAACTTATATCTGTTTTGATCTTTTTTCTTTATTATAAAGAAAGTATAATGGTCATCCTTTTTTCTTTATAACAAATCAGGTACAATGATCTTTTTCTTTTTCTTCTTTTATAAAAGATTTTCTTAGTTTGGTATTTTCTTAAATATTATTATTTTTTATTTTTTATCAATTATTTATCTCTTTATTTTCAATTTATTATGAGTGGGTAATATAATCTTTATAAGTATCAATTTAGACGTTCACATAAATAAATAAAAAGAAAAATGAATATTTTTTAAATCGTCACTTTTAATTTAGATATTCATGTAAATAACTAAAATAATAATAATAATAAAGTTAGGTTTATAATGAAAGAGGCGTTTGATGGTATTTTTACCCATACGTGCAGGTACCCACCACCTCGGGAGGGGGGATATAGGGATAGCAAATGAGTATGGGGTGGGCATGAAGGATAAGGTTAATCCCCTATGTGGGTGCGGGGTGAGGTGAGGGAAACTCTTTTATACCCGCACCCACCCCACTTATATTTACCTTTATAAAAATATATATATTTATATGTTTATCTATGTTTGTGTAAATTTGAATTTTTAGTGTTTTAATGTTTTAATCTTATAAATTTAAGGTATGTTTGGTTTATAGGTTGTGTTTGGTTTTATTATTGAAATTGATTAATGTAATTATAATTTTTATTGATTTTTCTATAAAAGACAAAATTGAATCCAAAATCCGAACTCAACATCCAAACCAAGCATTGCTTTATAGATTCTTGGAGTTTGGATTTGTTTTTGAGATACTAGTTTCATTTTTAGTTACATTGATAATTATGTTGCTAACTTTTATATGAACTTTAATTAATTTTTTTAATTCTTAATGAGTAAATGAGTATAATATAAATAATACATTGACTTGATTTTTATCATATAAAAAAAACTATTAGAAAAAATATCATAATATCATAAATATATTTTTTTATTTATTTTAAAATATGACAATTATTATTTTTTAAAATTCTCTGTCTTTCTCTCTATCTTTTCTCTTTCTCCCCTCTTCCTTATCCCAGATGCTAGTGATCTGAAGAGATCGTGGCATGTCCTATTGTGGCCTATGTTGTAGCACTAATAGCAGCTAATTCATCGCGGGAGTCGCTGGACCTCTTCATGAGCTTGCGGAAAAACGGGTGATCCTGGACCTTTGATCTGACAAGGTAACATCGCTGCGCCCTGATGATTTAAGCTCTCACCATTATTTGTTGAGAGAGAGAGTCTTCTGGCGACTTACGGAGCGTTTAATAAAAGTATTGGATTTTGATTATATTTAAATGAAATTTATTTTTTAAATGTTATATTTGGTTAAAAAGTATTTATTTTGTATTTAAATAAAATATGTGTTTAGATGAAAAGTATTTTAGAGTTAAAAAGTATTTGTTTTGTATTTGAATAAAATGTGTGTTTAGATAAAAAGTATTTTAAAGTTGAAAAATTGATATGATTGATAAAAGTAGAGATAAATAATAACGTTGAAAAGTTAATATGATTGTTTTAAAAATATTTTGAATAGTAATTGTTTTCGTAGTACTGTTACAAAATTTATGTTTGATGTAAAATTATATTGTATTTAAGTAAAGTTAAAATAAAATATTTTTACTAAATGTCCCCTTAGATCCAACCACAATCACAACACCAGAACCATGACAAATCTCTTTGACTAGTTAATGGACTCCGCCATCGAGCTCTAATCTCCAGTGCGAGCATCCACGGTACCGTCGATGGATATTCGAACCCAAATCGCTAGATCCACGTGAATCCGGCTAAATCTTGCCAGAAATATGAGGTCCAAGAGCTGTTGGTGGGGAATAGAGCTCAAAAGATTAGAGCTAGCGGCATTGTCTATGGGAAGAGAGAAGTGGCGTTCATGAAGGAGAGAGAGAGGGAAGAAGAGAGAAAAGGAGATGCGAGTGGTGGTTGGGGGGGTGGAGGAGGATAGAGTGAGAAAAAAATATAAAATAAGTTTTAAATTAATTTATGACATCAATAATAATTTTTAAATTATAATAAAAATTAATCCAAAGTTTTGGCATGTTATCTCAAAAGATAAAGAAAGTCGAGAGAAAGCTCTTGGGCCTGAATAGCCCAGAGGGGAGTAACAAACCCAACCATTAAGCAATGCTAGCCTTTCTTCACCTACCCATCGATGTTTAAGTTAGGGCTCTTGTTTATTTTCTCGGAGTTTTATGCCCTCCAAATTGACCCACCATCTCTCTGTAAAGATTGTAATCAGGAAATCTTGCATAAATCATGGAACTCTAGGCTTCGCCCTTTGAAGTATTTTTGATCATCGAAGCTCGTCTCACAGTCTACTTCTGAGCCAAGTGAGAATTCAATTCCGGAGAGAGAGAGAGAGAGAAGAGAGAGAGAGAGAGAGAAGAGAGAGGAAATGGCGGAGACCAACGCCGGCCCCGAAACCCCTTCCAACATGACCATCTACATAAACAATCTCAACGAGAAAATCAAGCTCGACGGTACTCCCACATTTTTCCTGATTCCTTGTTTTTGAATTTGGTTTTCTGGGGACTGAAAAATGCACTTTTATTTTAAACAGAGCTGAAGAAATCGCTTTACGCGGTGTTTTCTCAGTTCGGGAGGATACTGGAGGTGTTGGCGTTCAAAACTCTCAAGCACAAAGGACAAGCGTGGGTTGTCTTCCACGATGTCTCTTCCGCCACCAATGCTCTTCGCCAAATGCAAGGCTTCCCCTTCTACGACAAGCCTATGGTAATTATATATTTGAAACTACCCAATTGTTTCTTTGTTTTATAGATAAAATTTCAAGAAAAATCTTTAAATCTACGTCCGGATGAACCATTGGAGTATTTATTATTGGACTATAATATGATATCCGTTTTGTTGGCAAATTATTGGAGGGAAATTATCTGTATGTTCCACTATTTCACAACAACTCAAATAAAATCCAAATCCAAATCCATTTTTATTTTTTTGTTTTTATTTTTTTTGCTTTTTAGAAGTATATAACGCTCATTTTTCTATCTTTACACTGGTCAAATGTTATCTTGAACAAAAACTATCCAGACACACAAACACACGTTTAATTTGAATGCCCAATATATATTCTACATTTGAATGCAAAATTCAGTTTGAATTAACATTCAAAAGCAATTTCTAACCCAAACGGGCACTTAGTTGTGAAGACTACACTTTTCATGTTCTAATGTCTTCAATATAAGGGACTTAGCTAACCCATTTGTAAGATTTGAAGCCTTTTTTTTGGTTTGGAATTCATGTCCACCCATAGTCTGAAATGAATTTAGCCGAGCCCTATAAATTATTCTCCTTGTTCTGGGCATCACAATTTTTATATGGTTAAATGCTGCCATTACTGGGTTAAGGTAGGTTTTACCTTCAAACCAAGAGTAGTGTTAGGATCTCAACTTTCATCTCCATTTTCGTTACCAGCTCATGTCGTCAATGAAGTGTCATTTTTCAGTTCATATTGTAAATTTTTAGTATTAATTGACATGACAGTTTTTAGAACACCGAAAAGATTGCAACTCACATTTGGTTTTAAAACACCGAAAAGATTGCAATTCACATTTGGATTTAAAAAGTTGTGATCCATGCATTATTCAAAAAATTGGTTCAATTATCCACATTGGTTAAGACTCGAGAGAGTGGTGATAATGGCTATCATGTTTGCTTCTTTCTTTTCTTTTGTTTTTTCTCATGGAATAATTTGACTCATCACTTCATTAAAAGAAGTATGGCACTGCGGTTTTTGTCCATGAAACTTAATTGATTCGCATTTTCAAGTTCTTGTGTTGGTACTGCTACATCTTCTTGAGCATATTTTTGCATGGTGGTTGTTGATTTTAGTTTTGGATTAATGATTATATGTCTGTATTTTTATTAAGTGCAACTAAATCACATAGCTTGCAACTTGTGTTTAAGTTCAGGTAATGGTTGCTCTTTCGTTTTCCCACATATAATTTGTCTTGTTTTACTGATATGAAACAGAGAATACAATATGCGAAAACAAAATCAGATGTAATAGCAAAGGCTGATGGTACTTTTGTTCCACGGGAGAAACGGAAGAGGCATGAAGAAAAGGGTGAGAAATTCCACTATCTCAATATTGAGCGGTTTACTAGTGCAGATATTCATATAACTTAACAGAAGGTGCATGCAAATAGTCAGATTTGCGAACATAAAAAGGATGGTGTGTTATTCCAGTGTCTGACACGATGTTATTCATACGTTAGATATGTGTGATATGGTATCTCATTAAAATAAATTGCGTGATTTTCATAGGTCAAATGATGTTTTACGACATTGCTCTTTTTGTATACTGGAAGAGACAAAAGTAGGCCTAAATATGTCAATTAGTTTTTACCAACATGCTATTTTTCATTTTTCTTAATCGACAGGAAAGAAGCGAAAAGACCAAATTGATGCTAATCAAGCTGCTATGGGTCTGAATCCTGCTTATGCAGGTGCTTACGGTGCAGCACCTCCCGTAAGCGTCTTCTCTGTTTTTTTGGATCACTGTTTCAATTTCTCAATTAAGCCGAATCAAATTTAACTTCAGGACTTCTCATTGTATCATGCTTTGTCTTGACGGTTACTGGTGTTAGACTAGTTTTTAAAGTTCTTAGGAATTAGTTGATGAACTACCTGTCCTTATAGTTACATAACGCTGTCCAATATAATGCAGCTTTCACAAATACCTTATCCGGGTGGCGTTAAGTCTTCTGTACCAGAGGCTCCTGCTCCGCCGAACAACATACTGTTTGTTCAGAATCTTCCACATGATGCAACACCCATGATGCTGCAAATGCTCTTCTGCCAATATGCTGGTTTTAAGGAGGTTCGAATGGTGGAGACGAAGCCTGGTATCGCTTTTGTGGAGTATGGAGATGAGATGCAGTCAACACTTGCAATGCAGGGTCTCCAAGGTTTCAAGATTACACAGCAGAACTTGATGTTAATTACCTATGCGAAGAAATAGTAGACAAAGTGATCTCTGTAGTTTTCCTTTTTAGATCATTCTGAACTGTGAGCTTCAGTCCTAACTTGTACGCGATCATATCTCTATGCTAAGAGTTTCATATATTACTTGTTAAAGTGTTATTTTCACATTTTTCCCGTACTTTTTACCGCTTATAATGAAGAAATAGAAAAAGACAAAAACTGAAGGCGTTGGTTAGACTTCACTAACAATATTCTGGTGCAAATGCCCGTGTTATATTTACCGCAATAAGTGTGAAAATAACGTACTAAACATTTTATTTTTGTTGTGCTTCAGTATTAAAGTCTATTTTATTTAATGTTGTATCTTCTTTGAGCTTTGCAATTCATGTAAGTATTAATTCTTAAATCTCAAGCAATTTGAAAATGACTATCGTAGTTATTAAACAAAAATTATCAACAAATAACAATCAAATACCAAAATTAGGCATATATTATACTTGATAGTACTAAAGTTGATATCAAAGGATAGCATAGATTATATTTAATATTAAAAAGCGATACATTGAGATGATTTCCTTTCCCAAATACCAAATTTGACATTGGTAAAACAATTTAACACCACATTTGAAACGTTCTAACCGGTGCTCTAAGGATCAAAAATTATATAAATGTCTATTCAAATCCTTTAGAGTTGATAGCAATGTACTAAATAAAGATATCATTGTTCTAATTAGGGGGAAAAAGAGATTATTGATGAGAATAAAGACTGAAGGCATCAAATTGGTACGAGCACCAGAAGCATGAGCAGCTCAGGTTCCTCCTGAGAAGAGTAAACTGTAATAGTGCGGTTCCTTAATTTCAACTCCTACATAGTACAAAAGCAGCAATTGACTACTGCCAATAGAATCAAGTTGGCTGGCCTAACAAATTTGTTTGTCAACCTGGGTTCAAGCCATGCTGAACAAACTATTTTCTTTACATGTCAATCGAAACACAAAGCAGGCAGTTACTAAGTTGCAAAAGTCATGATTGAGTTAAAAGCGAGAACTTCACATCTCCAAACACCACCAAGATGTTAGTTACAAAAAAATAAAACATGGTAGATCATGCCTGTTGGCAATTAACTATACCCTCTCCAGCTCAGTTTGGTGTTTTTCTAGTTGTTCTTTCAAATCCTTTCTCCACCCTAAAATCAGTTTCTCATGTTTACTGATAATCTCGGTTTTGTGCTTCAACTCTTCTTCCATTGCAGCGATCTCCTGCAAACCATAACAAGCGCACAAACATCAAATCACTAAACCGATTTACAGATCCATGAGATGGTGGAAGAACAAGATGATGGTGATCACCGTTCTCAATGTTTCAGCCTTATTCGGTTGTTCCTCACGTTGAAGAGAGATAAAGTACAGTTGAAGCTTCTTGGCAGCCTCCATAAAATCTCTGGCATGTCTTTCCACGTCAACTGAAGAACAGCACAAGATACACAATCACAACATGTACAGAACACAATCCACATTACGATTCCACGAAGATTAAAACCCCATTGCGTAAGATAGTCTACTATACAGAGTGAGCAAAATCGCAACTAACGCAATTACTTCACGCCCATTTTATATTGAAAATTGCAGTGCATCAGATAGAACTAATGAAGCCATGCTTTCTTCAATTCTAAACCAAGTAACTAAAAGCACAAGTTGTAATCTGATATTTGACTGACAAAGTAAAGGTTAGATTAATCCCATTTTCATTAGAATCAAGCTGTTCATTAAAACTCGACGACGTTCTTAACACTTTATTTACAGTAGGCAACATTAAATACTTGAAAAAAAAAAAAAAACACAATTTCATAGAAGCAACTTTGACTTAAACAGTTCTCTTTTAAAAACTTTATCAAAAACCCCTTCATTTTTTTTTTACCTTGGAAAGTGTACTCCTGAAAACTTTAATATCAAAACCCAAGCCTCCGATCTCATTTAACATTTGGAACTTGATTGATTTCAACGCAAAAAGTTGCCATCTTCGAATTAGACTATTCTAACACACTTCTCGTTATCAAACATACATTTTCTCTCTTTTGATACCAAAGATTCAGCTACAAAATTCAATAATGGGAAAAAAAAAAAAAAACACACAGACACACACCCCCCAATTTAGAAGTGAGAAAGGAAAGTGAGCAAAGATTGTAGGGTTACGAACTCTGGTGAGAAGGATGTGGAGAACGGTCGATTGCTTGGAGCTCTCTTGCAGGCAAGCATGGCAGCAAAGAAGCCTCTAAAAACAGGAGACAAGCCATCATGTCTTCCTTAGAAGCTCCTGCGGATTGCAAGGACGGATCTGGTTGGTGCTGCTGATCAAGTCTCTCAGCCATTTTTTTTCCCCCTTTTCTTGTCTGCAAAAACTAGGGCTCTACAATTAAATCGTAATCGATCCGAAAAACCGATTCCAGCGGTGACCCACTGATGAACAACCCCTGGCAAAAAGTTCTAATAAGATTTCAGTTTTCAGTTCGTCCGTTTGTTCTGGCTTTTCTAGTTTCGATTGAATGACATGAAACTGAGTGACGGGCTTCGACTATGCCTAGGACGTTGCCCAAGACAACATAAGCCCTGTAACCAACTGAGAATATACGGGATCGTTTGGATGGGAGTTTCCCTCTCAGAAAGGTTTTTTGGGAATGAGAAGAAGGGTTTGTTTGAAGTCCTTTTTATCGTTTATTCTGAAAATGAAAAAGGGTATCTTACAGTAAAATTTTTAGGGGAAAAAAAAATCGTTTTTAATATTTTTATAATATATATTTTATAATATTATTTTTAAATAACTTTTTATTTCTAAAATAAAAAATTTTTTTTCATAAATTTAAACACTATCTTATTTTTTAAAATAAATTTTTTTTATCTAAAATAAAAAAATTTTCTTCTTTTATAATGGACCTACGTAGCCAAATTATGAGTAAATGTAAAACTAATATTTAAAGGGCAAAATCATAATTCATAGCAGTGGCAAAGGCCGCAAAACCAGGAAATTTTTTTTAGTGGGACACTATGAAAATAATAAGAGGATTTTTTTTTTGTTAAAGTTGTTTGAATTTTAAGAATCTAGCTAAAATTTTTTTAACTAAAAAAAATAAAAATGAGGTAGAAAGGTTTAGCATGTATTTAGTGTGATAATTTAAATCCAAAAATTCAATTCTATTTTTTTTAAGTTGATTCCAATTTCATTATTTATGATTACTATTATAACTTTATTTATAATTTAAACTTAAAAAATTTATAATTTAAAGTATAAAATTTAAATAAGATATAGATATTTTATAGTTATATAAAATTTCACAATATTAATAAAACAAGTTTTATATTTATATATTTTTTAAACATATTTTAAACTTTTATATTTTTTAATTCTAATAATTTAAACATCTTACTAGTCAAATATCTATTTTAATTCAATATAATTCAAATATAAAAAACTCAATTCTAACTTGTACACTGAACACAAGCTGAGCTTAGAATGATGTTCGACACAAAGAGCAAAAAAATGATAAGAACAATGTGGATGTGGAGACCATGTTTTTGTTCCCACGCCCAAGTTCGAGAACTCATATGCCCGATATATTGAAATTTATATGATACAAATTATTGATTGAATTAATAAAAAAGAAAAAGAAAAAGAAAAAAAATTAAAAAAATACCATAACAAACGACTCCCGAAGTTCAAATATCATTGACTTTTGGAATTCTTCAGCACTAGAGCTTTCCACGCTACAACCTTTACAAATACTTGTCCACGCCCACTCCTTTTCGGCCAAAAGCATCGCCAACGCCATAGCGCTAGAGCACAAACCAAACAAAACAAAAAAATACCCACACTCCATTTCCACTCTTTTTTCAGACTCTTTCCCAATTTCCCTTCCTTTAAGAAACAATCTGTAGCGATGGCGAACAGGCTTAAGGTAGAAGAGCTCCGTTCTGAACTCGCCAAACGCGGTCTTGACACCGCCGGAATTAAGCCCACCCTAGTTCGTCTTTCCTCTCGTTTCCTTCTCTCTACTGGTTTTCATGCTTTTGTTCCTGGCTCCTCATTTCTCTTTTTTCTTTTTCTTTTTCTTAAAAAAACAAAAGATTCGGAGACTTGAATACGCTATTCGCAAAGAGAACAAGCAAGTACCGGACAACAATGGCGGTCCGGTCGGTAAGAAGCGGGAGAGGGATTTGGAAGATGAAGAAGAGTTGGCTCGCCCAAATGGGTCCGACAAAATCAAGGCCGTGGACGAGTTTCGGAACATGAGTATTAAGCAGCTTCGCGAGCAAGCCACTCTTCGTGGGATTTCCGCTACTGGGTCCAAGAAAGAGTTGCTCGAGAGGCTCTGTGAGGATTCTCAGAAGGGCTCCGATAATGGTGTCCCTCCAGGTAGTTTACTTTTCTTTTTCTTGAGACGATTTCTTAATGGCGTAATTAATTTCTGAGAAAACGTGACCTTTTTTTTTTTTTTTTTTAGCTTCGTGAGTTTGCATAGGGCCAACTGGCCAAAAAAGTCGTTACATTTGTGTACTATGAAGAATTTAGCAGATATGGCCAATAATACTTTCATGTTTAGAGTGAAGTTTTTTCTTCTAGAAAGGTCCTCACATTCGTGGAATCCTGGTTTTGGTCAAAATAACGTTAATTAAGAAATTTAGTATAGATGTCTGGCAACTGCTTGTAAAAGCTCAAGCCGTTAATCTCATTTTTGTTTTCCTACTGTTGTCACTGAAATTTGTATAGAATTGAAATGTTGATTATTATACTTGGTGACAGCTGAGGAAAAAGAAGGGAATGATAACAAAGAGGAGAAGATTATGACTGCTACCAAGAAGGGTTCTGCAGTGTTGGACCAATGGCTACCCGACGACATAAAGGCACGGTATCATGTTCTACACATTGTAAGTCTATACATTTATTGCATATTGTGTTTAGTCAATGGTATAAATTGGTATTTGTGTTTAGTTAAGCACAATTGATGCTATGGTTTTATATTGTTGTTTATATATTTACTTATTGTATTATGCAGGGGGATGACATCTATGATGCCATGTTGAACCAGACAAATGTCGAGGATAACAATAACAAGTTCTACGTGATTCAAGCTCTTGGTGAAGTCTTTTTCCCTTTGGAAGTGTTTGTTAATTCTAATTAAGATGATTTGGATTCAAGCCTGCAAATTACTCTACTAAGTTCTAATTAGTAACATTTTTGGTTCCCATGTTTCTTGCGATAAATGCTTTAGCCTTTCTGCCCTTTTGGTTTAGAGTTACTTGGTTTTACCCCGTCATGACCTCTGTTGGGTTTTGCGGCCTTTTACTAGTTGTCCTCAGTCTTACTTTCATTTCTTCAAAACGACTTGCAGAATCTGATGATGGTGGTAGATTCATGGTTTATAATAGATGGGGAAGAGTAGGTGTGAAAGGCCAAGACAACATACAAGGCCCCTACACATCACGAGAAAGTGCCATCCAGGAGTTTGAACAAAAGTTTTTTGCGAAGACCAAGAATCACTGGTCCAATAGAAAAGAGTTTGTTTCTTACCCTAAGAGCTATACTTGGTTAGAAATGGACTACAGTGAAAACGAGAAGGACTCCACTGTGAGTTTTCTTGATTCTGAGTTTAATTCTCTAATCTTTATGAAATCTGGAGATTATCATTTAAGTCCTGGATTTTTTTCTCTCTGAGTAACTATAAAACCACCCATTCATTTCTCTTCTCTCTATCTATATATCTCACTTCAAAAACTGGATGGATTTAGAGGGCCTATTTTGGTAGAAGGGTAACATTCTTTACGTTGTTTTTTTTTTTTTTGTCACACAAATAAAAAAGTTGAACTGTGCCCTCAACGAGACAGTGCCTTTTAATCTTGTGAACATGGCCTTTCTCATTGTTTCATAATGCCTTAAAAATTATCAGGTCAAGGAACAACTTACCTCTGATTTGCAAGCAAAACCTCGGAATACTAAGCTGGAGCAGCGTGTTGCGAAGTTTATTTCTCTCATTTGCAATGTCAGTATGATGAAGCAGCAAATGATGGAAATAGGTTTGTTAATCTGCAATTAACTTTCTGCAGAATATAATGCTTCTTGTCACGCAGCAGAACAAAATAAAAAAAAAAAGGCATTAGTCCATTGTTCATTCAGATAGACTCCATTATATATCTATGCTTTTAGTTGATTGGATTTCCTTGGTATCACTAAAACGTGATTGCTTTTACCCATGCAATTTTTTCTTTTCCATTTGTTAATGTTTTCTTTTAGGATATAATGCTGATAAATTGCCACTTGGAAAGTTGAGCAAATCAACAATTTTAAAGGTATGCATTGTACTCATGTTCAGTTTTCTTTCACTCATACTTGAATTATAGCTCTTTAGGAGTATCCTGAGTTTTAACGATTTGATTATCATAATTTATAATGGTATCCTGATGATGATTCTCTGTTCTGTGAATTTTGACCTTGTAATGTTCTTCTCACGCCCTTACTTAGAACATGTGTATGGGACACAAGACTTGAATCAAAATTATTTATCCTTTCCTGCTTTTATGGATTACATTTTAACTTTTCTCGATAGAGTCTTGTCTTTTGACATATCTAGGGCTATGAAGTGCTGAAGAGAATTGCTGATGTGATTGACCAGTCTGATATGAGAACACTTGAGCAATTAAGCGGGTAATTTCTCTTGAAAGTAGTATCAAGTATGACTGTGTTTGCTGCAACTTTGGAGTGCATTTTTTTTAAAAGTGCTGTGTAGACGGGAATTCACATTCTCCTTTTTAAGAATATAAAAACTATTTCTTATTCTTTAGGTAAATCTGGAACTGTATGATTAAAAATCTGGTCTTTTGCAGAGAATTTTACACCGTCATTCCTCATGATTTTGGGTTTAAAAAAATGCGTGAGTTCTCTCTATCTGTCTATTTATCTCTGGCAACTGAAGGTTGTGTTTTTGTTTCCACGAGGGGCATTTTGTTCATATAGTATTTGACTGATGGCAGGTGATTTTGTAATTGACACCCCTCAGAAGTTGAAAGGCAAATTGGAAATGGTAAAACCATTTTTTCTATCTCAATATACAATCTGTAGTGCCTTCTTTTTTTTTTTGGCTTTGGAATTGGGATAAGGAAGAGAGCTGCTTCTTTGGAATCTTTACGTGGGGCAATTGTGACATTTATTTGGCTTCTTTTGTTTTATTAGTGGCATTCTTAACTCCGTTTTCTAATTGAAGGTAGAAGCACTAAGTGAAATAGAGGTGGCAACGAAATTGTTGAAAGATGACATTGATATTCAGGTACATCTTGTTTGCTCTTTTCATAATTGCCTTCTCGTATCCTAATATTTTTTGTACTACATAAAGTTATGAGTGTCCTCACATAACTAGAAGGCGCATCCTCTTCTTTCTTTTTTTGTTATATATAATTAGTTTGTTACAGTTTATGTGTAGAATATCAAAATTTTCTGAATATCTGGTCATGTCAATGTTTTCATCTCAAGTATTGTGAGAGGGTCCCGAAAATCATTGTTTCTATCAGATTAGTTGCTCTTTCTTAAGCTCGTAAAATAATGTCTGTTTCTGCCATTCTTGTAGGAAGATCCCTTGTACTCTCATTATCAAAGCCTTCACTGCGAGCTGATACCACTCGAGGTTGATTCTGATGACTTCACCATGGTATGTAAGATTACAGAGCAATAGAAATTCTACTAGTAAAATATGCCCATTCACAAAATATATACAAAATGTTAAAAGCCTTTTGTTTTCCCTTATATGGGTGTGCGTCCGTTTTTTGGGGTGTTTATTTTTTTATTAATCACCCCTATCCCTTTGTCAGGTTGCAAAGTACATGCAGAACACGCATGCGAAAACACATTCAAATTACACTGTGGATATTGTCCAGTTATTCAGAGTATCAAGGGAGGGTGAAGTCGACCGTTTTAAAAAGGTGAAATTACGTAACAAAAACCCATTTCTTGTTGGTTTTGGAGTCTGATTTTCAGAAATTTAAGCTGGTATAGTTATTTATTAGTTTATTTGTTTTTGTTAACTCTTGAAAGCAGTTCTCAAGCTCCAAAAATAGACTGCTCTTGTGGCATGGTTCACGGCTCACAAATTGGACTGGAATCTTATCCCAAGGTTTTATGCTTCCCAATTTTTCTTCTACTCTTTAATAACTTAAGGATGCTATGGTTTTTCGTCTACAATGTGTGCTTCTGCCTGTGGATGTAGTAGTTTGTTCATCAACTACCGAAAAGTAGCTAAATGCAACCTGTATTCTGATAATGTAGGCTTGCGCATTGCTCCACCCGAAGCACCTGTCACCGGTTACATGTTTGGGAAAGGGATTTATTTTGCTGACATGTTCTCCAAGAGCGCAAATTATTGCTATGCTTCCCACAATGCTACCTCCGGCGTGCTGCTTTTGTGTGAGGTTGCCTCTTTATCTGCACAAATTCTATACTGAAGTGTTGTTTTGAGATTGAACAACTTGATATCGTTTTTAAATGTCATTGTACTTGAGAAGTACTTCTAATCATCCTTGTTTAGAAGTAGGTATATTTTTGTTATTTTTTTTTATTTTTTCCTCTCTCCCTTGTGTAAAAACTGTCGCCGTTCTCACTTCTCATGGTTTTTGGGTTGTGAATTGCCTTTAGGTTGCGCTTGGTGACATGGCTGAACTCCTAAATGCAAAGTATGATGCTGATAAGCTACCAGAGGGAAAGCTAAGGTCTTTTGATCTGTTCGTGTAGATTGCATATGTATGCATATGTATGTTTATATGTATGTTGATGTTTTCACCAATTTTATTCCAAAATCTCTCTCTTAATTCTCAGTACTTTTGCTATGCTGCATGGACTCATCCTAGAATAAAATAAATTCCCGCCTTTTTCTCAACACCAGTTTTGTCATCTTCCCTCTTCCAAACTTAAAAGAACAATGCATTTTGTTTCATTACTTAAAAATGCCAACCTCAGTTGTCATAATAATTGCTTTTTTAAGTAATGAGGTGGAAATCCTACTATTGCAGTACGAAAGGAGTCGGAAAAACTGCTCCGGATCTCTCCAAAGCTCGGGCGCTTGTTGATGGCATTTTAGTTCCCGAAGGAAAGCCGACAGAGAATCCAAACCATCAGGTACCAGGCAATAAAATATCTGGGATCATCTTAAGTATGAAACTGAATTATGAAGCTAGTTCGTTTAAACGAGTTTTAGGGGGCGTTTGATAAACGCATTGCATTTTGATTGTATTTAAATGTAATTTGTTTTTTGAATATTGTATTTGGTTGAAAAGTATTTGTTTTGTATTTGAATGAAATGTGTGTTTGGATGAAAAGTATTTTAGGGGGCATTTGGAGAACAAATTCAATTTTAATTTTACTCAAATACAATACAATTTTACACCAAACACAAATTTTGCAACAGTGCTACGAAAACAATTACTATTCAAAATATTTTTAAAACAATCACGTCAACTTTTCAACTCTACTATTTATCTCTACTTTTACCAATTACATCAACTTTTTAACTCTAAAATACTTTTCATCCAAACACACATTTCATTCAAATACAAAACAAATATTTTTCAACCAAATACAACATTCAAAAAACAAATTTCATTCAAATACAATCAAAACGCAATACGTTTACCAAACGCCCCCTTAGAGTTGAAAAGTTGATATGATTGGTAAAAATAGAGATAAATAGTGAAGTTGAAAAGTTAATGTGATTGTTTTAAAAATGTTTTGAATAGTAATTGTTTTCGTAGCACTGTTGCAAAATTTGTGTTTGGTATAAAATTACATTGCATTTGAGTAAAATTAAAATATAATTTTTTTTGTCAAACGACACCTTATTGTATTGATTTAAAATCTTACCTGACTTGTATTATACGCTTCTTGCAGGGTGCTTTACGGTACAATGAGTACATAGTTTACAATGTGGATCAGATCAGAATGCGCTATGTTGTTCAGGTCAATTTTAATTTTAAGAGATGACACATCATATAGCAACTCTATGCATGTAATGAAAAATGCTTGACGTACCACCGATATTAAACACTATCACAAATAGACTATGGATATTGTATTATTATTATTATTACGATCCTTTTTAATTAGTATCATTATTATTA
This sequence comes from Antiaris toxicaria, assembly GCA_035233585.1. Taxonomy (NCBI): domain Eukaryota; kingdom Viridiplantae; phylum Streptophyta; class Magnoliopsida; order Rosales; family Moraceae; genus Antiaris; species Antiaris toxicaria. The sequence goes on from CP141158.1 coordinate 48,400,568, forward strand.
TGGGCCATTTTAATGATGGAAAACGCAACGTTCATTGTGCTTCTAAAATCAGACTAAAATATTAAATCTACAAGAAAATGTAGTTGCGGGGATTACGAATCCCCTAGTTATAATAATGATATTTGAATCAGATGGTTCATATTTAAGTGTGGGAACTTTTTTAGGTTAACACCCTTACATTGTAAGTTAAAATTAAGTCTGAGAATTCTCCTTGATCAATTAGGGGCCGTTTGGTAAACGCATCGCTTTTTAATTACGTTTGAATACAATTCTTTTTTTAGTGTTGTATTTGGTTGAAAAGTATTTGTTTTGTAATTGAATAAAATATGTGTTTGGATGAAAAGTATTTTAAAATTGAAAAGTTGATGTGATTGATAAAAGTAGAGATAAATAGTTAGAGTTGAAAAGTTGATGTGATTGTTTTAAAAAACTTTGAATAGTAATTGTTTTCGTAGCATTGTTAAAAATGATTGTATTTGAATGTAAAACTTTACGTTTGGTGTAAAATTGATATTCGTAACATCAAAATTTGTTTACCTTACCAAACACGCTGTTAATCTTGTGTTTCACTTGTTGAGAAAATTATTTGACAATTTTATTGTTAAAATATTTAAGAAGAGTTAGACTTGCCTACTTCATCGAGACACATACTAATGAAGTCTATTTTTAGATCAAGTTTAGTGTGTGGTAGAAGTATATTTTAATGATAATTTATGATACGTATGGATAAAATATTGTATTAGTGTTTTATTTGAATGTAATACAATTTAAATGTAATACGTTAAATTCAATATGTATTTAGGTGAAAAGTATTTTTATTATTAATGCAATCATTGTGATTTAATACTATTTGAACAAATATATTATTATGTATCTACTAGTTTACTTATAGTTTATTTGTGAATTAACTATTATGTATAATTATATAGTCACAAAAAATTTTTTAATAATTCTTTTTTTCTTAAATCAAATTTTGTAATTATGTTATTTTTTTAGAACAATTTATAGGGTGAACGGAGTACTGCTAGTGTCCTAAATTATTAGAGAAAAGCCCTCCTCCTATTCCGTAAACTCTCCTCCTATTCCGTAAACTTTAAATGGTTTAATGAGGCTACAAGTTTTTCTTTATAAGATGATTTAACGGGAGATGGCTACTTCACCCTAAATCCTTACCGTTGCAACTCAGAGAGACTTTTTTATTGATAATTGTGTAATATATACACACGTGAGCCCTCTTGTCTCCTTTATAAACAATTCTTCTTCTTCTTCTTCTTTTTAATATTTTCAATGATATTTGTCATTTATATTAATAATTTTAAATAGTTAATATTATAAATTTTTAAAAAATTATATGTATATTTATTAATAATTATAAAATATAAAATAAAATGTTATAAGTGATGGTAAGGACGGAAATGCTTTGGTGTATATAGACCAAATGAAAAGTAGAAATCTAGAAAAATAAAATAAATAAATAAATAAAGAGATGGGGGTGTAAAATTAGAGGAGTACTAGCAAATTTCAATGGACACTCGAGTACCCTTTTTTGTAGCGTTGCTGTTCTTTATTAGTCTTTGAGGTGAAGTCAAAGATATCCATCAAGTGGTTGTAGAATTTTAATTTTGTAAGAAAGCATGATCCAAAGCGCTTGAAACAAACACATGAAATGATTGTGTGACCAAATCCAGATGAAACATTAACTGCACAGGGCCTGATATTGCAGTGGTGCACACGCCAGTATTTATGTCCCTGGATTTGGTTCTGACCTCATCCTGAATCTATGTTCTTCTCCCACAAGGCAATTTTCCTCATTTGTAGGTCACTTAAATCTTCCATATCTTTGTTGTTGTTATTATTATTATTATTTTTTCTTTTTGGAAAAAAAAAAAAATCTACATGAGTCATAACTCCCTCTTTTATTACCCTCCACTTCCGGTCATGATTTTTTAGACTTGAGCACTGGCTTATTCAAAGCGTTATCATGGGCAAGCTAGCTAGCTAGCTAGAAGCCTGGAGCAAACAACATGATAGCTCAACATGGCCATTGGTGATAAGTTTGCTATAAACTTTAAAATCAAAGCATTGCATTGCAATCATTTTTGCACAAATATCTAAATTGCTATATTACACTGAATTCCACACACAATAGTGTTTACCTAGGCTGGCAAGGACATAAAGGGTGGTCTATTCTTATCTTTTCAAGAATTGAAAAACCCATGTTGCCATGTTCTCTTGACAAAAGCCCAATAATATTTAAAAAAAAAAAAAACTGTAGAAGCTTGCTAAAGTTGTGGCAGTTTTTACGCCAAGCGCACGCTTGCTCTACATGCCTAAAAACCCATAGGATCCTCCTTTTTTTTTTTTTGGGCAAATATTCAAAAGGACTTCCTAATGGCTACTGGTTTTTACTTCACTATACATATATACATATGGACACACATATACATGCTTTGAGGGCTTGAAGACACCTGTGCCATCAAAAGCTTTGGAATTATTGAGTCCATTTGTATGAAACACACACAAATTCTGGCGTGGGATTTTAAAAAAAAAAGCTGATTCCCTACTACAAATAGGGAATCATATCTAACTATAGGTAGAGAAGTAGAACCCCTCTTATGTGTGTGTATATATACTCTCTCTCTCTCTCTCAAAAGCAAATGCATGCCACTACTCAAAAACATGCATCCCAACACGCAAACCCTACGTGCACTCTTACATTATTCTCTTTTTCCCTTTGGTTTGGACTATCCCACTTTCTTCCCCAAAGAGAAAAACCACACACAAAGAGGGGACAGCAATGCCGATGCGTGATCTCGTGGGATTACATCACAAGGGTGATATTGTCCCCACCCTAGATCCTTTTTTTAATCAGACGGCCAGTATTGGTTTTTTTTTTTTTTTTTTTGGCCCTTTTGTAAGGAGGCAGACAAGACCCACTTTGAGGTTTCCTTAGATTATCTCTACTTTCACTTTGAATTCTCTCTTTCTCTTCCTTGTACGTACGTACGTACACAAAAACACATGATGGCATGGGGATGGCTTGACAGACTCGCCTTTCTTGGCCCGCCCATCTTATGTGTCTCTTGAATTTACTTCTGCATTTTTATTAATAATGAAGTCATATATACATATATATATATATATATTACATACACATTGTTGGCACTTATAAATAGATGAGCCTTCTTCTTCGCTCTTTCCATTGCAATGTTTGCATACAACAACAGACAGCACTAGTGTAAAAGGAAAGAGTGTACAGCTAGTGTGCTGGTGAGTAGCTCCTTGTTGGAGAAGCAGGGCACGTGCAAAAAAAAATGGTGGTTTTGGCACGTTTTACGATGCTAATTCTGATTTCCTTGCACGTGCTCCCCTTCTCCAACATGGGTTCCTCACCTCTCTCTCTCTCTCTCTCTCTCTCTCTCTCAAGAGAGACGTAGACGGTAATGTATATGTGTTCTCTGTCCTTGTTTTGTTTTAGTTTTCCTCTGTTTTATAAGTAAATTTATTATTCAAATTTTTGTAAAACGAGACATTATTGATAATTTTTTAAATAGTATATGTGATTCCACACGTAGTGCCAAATGGAAAATCAATTTGGATTTTGAAGCAAAAGTCAGCTTGTCAGCATCGTTATATTATCTACAATAATAATTCAGTTAATATGTGACGATACAAAAATTATCATGTCCCGTTTACAATAAGTTTAGCGGCAAGACTGAAATGAAGTACTCCACAATGTTTTGCGCCACAAAAGAAGGCTGTCAAATGTTGTTATATTGTATGGTTGTCTTTGTTTGTCGTCTCTAAAATTACCATATCTCTCTAATATCACGCAACTCCAATGGAGACATTGCTTCTGTCGTTTCGATTGGAAGTGGATACTGCTTCTGTGGTATATGGGTGTGATAAGATGCTTTCATATGCACTTTTAATGCTAATCATTTGCGATGTGGCAAAGTTTTTGTTCATAATTCTAACAAACCCTCGTAATTTTTTGCAATTCACGTCTATTTTTCTGTTAACACTAAAACAAATAGGGTTTTTATACCAAAAAAAAGTATGGCAAAAAACTGAATATATTTACAAAAGCCTTTTTTACAACTACATGCCATCACAAATATGTCGTCCCTAATAACTAGTTATAAATAGATTATTTGCGACAACAACTCATGGTTATAATTACAATAGTAACGACAGTCGTCATTAAAGAATTGCTGTAATTATATTATCAAGAGTTCTATCGGATTAACATGGTATTGATTTTTTGCGACGACATATTCAAAAATTGTCATCTCAAATATGTTTCCGGATGATGACTTGACATCACGATTTTGCAACGACATTTTAAAATGTCGTCGCTAATAAATTGGTTTTTTTATTGTTATTTATGATGATATTTGTCATCACAAAAATTTTTCTATTTATATTAATTATTTTTTTAATATTATAGGACAATTAATTTTAATGATAATAATTATTTATTAATTTGTTATTTTTATTAATAGATTTTATTCTTCTCTGTGTAAATTGAAAATTAAATATAAATAATTGAATTATAATAATGTAATACAAATGATAATAAAATATTTCATAAAAAAATTGAACATTATAATGTAAGTATAATGTATAAAAATATAAAATATTCTAGATAAATAACAACAATTAGCAATCTAATTCCCTAAATTGATAACATCACTAGAGCCGTCATCGTCGTTATTAGCAGCATCTGGAAGGAGCGGAGAACCTGGAGGAACATAAAGCTTAAGGAAAGTAATGGACAGGAATTGGATATTTGGATGTATTCAGGATATCAACTCCTGCATCATCTTCTGGCTTTTGTATAACTGCAGGTTTTACTCGTACTGTATTCGAAAATATTATTCCATGTGTGAGTCAACACTCATCTAAGATGTTCCGAGAGGATGAAAAAGCACGAGAGAGAAAACTAAATGGGAGTGTGGGGCCTATTGTAATCTTATGTCCTTTACATGTACCCAAGACTAGTTTCATAATTCTCTCATCATTTGCTAAAAATTGCACAAATGAACTAGATGCAAACTATGTCCTTTAGGTTTTTCTCCCCTCCTCCCCCTCCCCCCCCCCCCCCCCCCCCCTTGTATGCTCCAAAAAAAAAAAATTAAACGCATGTTCTAAACAAATAGACTAATTTGAATACATAAAGATAATATTAAAAAATAAAATAATTTAAAAGTTTGCTCAATTAAGGTTAACTTAAGTATTCCCATAATGATACATGTTGCCTTAGTGACATCGGTTGCTGGGTCCCTTATTGACCTATATAGTATATTCTGTGATAACCGGGAAATTTTATCATTTTCGAAAAATCGGTACATAGAATGTACACGATGAATTTCATGCTTAAAATGTGAAATGTAGTGATTTTATGTGTGTATGAGTGTGATTTTTTTAAGGTTAAATGTAATTTTTAACAGTACACGAGCGTGTACAAGAGGAACACGACTGTGTAGTAAGAATGAAATCTAAACACGCCTAAGCTACACGGCCATGTAGTGAGAAAAATCAAATTACAGAGGGGTACACGATCAAAGACACGGCTGTGTAACAGACCGTGTACATGAAATGTACAGTCACACGGTTATGTAACATGGCCGTGTAAAGAAGATTTAATTAGACAGAGAGGTACACGGTCATAGACACGGCCGTGTACCAGACCGTGTAAATAAAAAATATATATATAAATATAATTTTTGATCAGAAAACACACAGTATCAAGAAATTGGTCAAGATGACCTTTTCTTGATATAAAACTGATATATTTGGGTTCAGCACGCCCAAATTAGCCAGTGTAGCCTATCAGAATGCTCAAATTAGTTAATTGAGCACAAAGGTAATTTTTGACCGGGAATTTACAGTACCAGAAATTGGTCAAGATGACCTCGGATGAAAACGAAACTGATATATTTAGGTTCAGCACGCCTAAATTAATCAGGATAGCTCATGTTGAAATTTTGGACAAAAAGTATATATAAGGGCGAAATTTTGATATTTTGCAAATAGGGCCCCTATATTTCCCTTATCTATGTTTTCTCCCCCACACCAACACCAAAAATGAACAGTACCGACGAATCAGAAACAGTGTCTATTTTCGACACCGTCGATACTGTTGGAAAGCTCTTGCTGAGCTGAGTCAAATGGTGGGTCGACGCGACGGAATGACCGCCGGAACACGCCGCACGTGCCGCCCGAAGTCGCCGGAGGTTGAAAACTTCTCGTCGCCGTATCTCGGCCGTCCGATGTCCAAATGCCACGATTATGATCCCAATGGATTCGTGGTGAAGAGTAGAACAAAACCTAGGCCTCATTTTAGCTCAACAGTCGCCAGATCGCGCCACCCAACTTTGCCCGTCGTCGTCGCCATCGCCATCGCCAACGTGGAATCTGACGATTCCGGTGGAGTTGAGTGACATGGTGGGTATCAAAATGATCAGAATGAAGAGTAGAACAAAAGCCCTAAGTCAATTTTGGGCAACAAAGCCGGCACAATGGAGAACCAACGTCGCCGTTGCCGTCGCACTTTTGAAGGTCGATTTCCAGCGATAAGAGCTTCAATTGGTGAAATTGACACCACCAATGGGTTCCTCTTGTCGAGATCTTCAAAATGGTAGCTGCCTTTCTTCATGCCGCCGCCGGTCAACGGTGAGTCAACATTGGTCAACGGTGGTCAATGCCGGTCAACAGCGACCTGGTGATCAAAAATTGAAGAATGGCCCGTTGGCTTATTTTCGATGTTCCAGACATGTCCGTGGCTTCGAAATTTCAAGATGGAATTTCAAATGTGAAAAATGGTGAATCAAAGTTTGTGCACGCGAGATCGAACGGTGCGTTCGATCGTCGATGGGACGATTTCGGTAGTGATTTCTATCCCTTCGTTCCTTAATTTATATTTTGGAATGATCATGTGTTAATTATGTATTTTTGGCATGTGAAATTATAAGAAAAATGGATGAAAATGATGAAAAAAGAAAATGTGTAAAATGTAAATATTTTTACGTAAAAATTGAGTTTTACATAAAAATATAGGCCTCTGGTATAATACGTGATGAAATAGAATTATGTTAGATGGTTTCGAGGCGTTTCTTAAACGCCGGGAACCTAAAAATTTAACGGAAATGCTACCGAAATTTCTAAAACGGCACAAAAGGTATTTTAGGAACCGAAGCATAAAAATGTGGTCAGGATGGAAACCTGAGCCCCTTCGAATGATTTTAAGGATTAGTGAATGAGTTAGGCTCAGAAAAGGATGACGGATGTTTTAAGGATTAGTAAACCGAGAATTTCAGCAATTAATGCTGTAAAAGCTCGGTAAAGCTTAAGAAAAATTATTTTATGATTGTTGGACTTAGAAAATCTAGTCTAGGTATTAAAATGAAAATGATACGACCTAAAGACCCGTCAGGGGTAAAACGGTCATTTTGACTAAAAATTTCAAGAATGATAGAAAAAGACCCTAGTGGATTTAAAATGGCTTAATTAAGATTCTAAGGGCCAGAATTAAGTTGTAAATCAAAGAAAAGTAAGGTTACGATGAAAAATCACGTTAAGGGTGAAATGGTAATTTTGTTAAAAGTTCGGGACAAAACGGTAATTTTGCCAAGAGTTGGCAGAAAAGTAATAAATGGGATATTAGACCCTTAAGTTTATGATCGAGAAATGAAACGTAGAGTTTTTAAGTTTTATTAAGTTTTATGTAGGAAATAAGTATGGAAAATAAACGTGGCTATTTGGGTTATAGGGATCCGCTCCAGACGAGATGAAAGGACGTCCGCGGATTAAGAAAGCTAAAAAGGAGATGCTAGCAAGTAACTGTAAGTTCAAGCATTTATTTATCTGCAACATGAACCAACATGTGATGTTAGGTCTATGTTTAAGTGTTATATGAAAGTTATATATGTGAGTGCAATATGCACTAAAGTGTGACTAACATAATGCACACTATGAAAATTACGCTAAGAAAGAAACAACTTATGAAATGCAAATGAAAGAAAAGAAATGAACGAAAGAAAGAAGCGAATTATGAAACGCAAATTAAAGAATCGAAAGACAGAAAGAAATGAAATGAACAAATGAAAGAAATGAAAGAAAGAAAGAAAGAAAGAAAGAATAAATAAATGAGAATAAAAAGATAAAGTAAAGGAAGAGAAAGATAAGCAAGATAATAAGACTGAAATTTAAGTGTTTAGTGTAGCGACCTCTCATAAGTGAGGTTTAAAGTTATAAATTTCAATACCATTAAATACTTACCTCTCAAGATTATGAGGTTAATGGCTTATAGTGGAACGCTACCTCTCAAAAGTATGAGGTTAATGGCAAAAAGTTTAATGATCGGTTGTGAGGTAGGTTAATGAAATGGGTCGCTCCCCCTTCCTCCCACTAGTCCGCGCGATAGACGGTACGTCCAATACAGGGCCCACCAATGAAAGTAAAAAGAAAAGAAAAGAGACAAATAAAGAAAGAAAAGAAAGGAAGGAAATAGAACGAGAGATTAGGATATGATCCACCAATGAAAGTAAAAAGAAAAGAGACAAATAAAGAAAGAAAAAAAAGGAAGGAAATAGAATGACAGATTGGGATATGATCCATCAGGGAAAGAAAAGAAAAGAAAAGAGACAAAAAAAAAAAAGAAAAAAAAGGAAGGAAATAGAACGACAGATTAGGATATGATCCACCAATGAAAGTAAAAAGAAAAGGAAAGAAAAGAGACAAATAAAGAAAGAAAAGAAAGGAAGGAGATAGAACGACAGATTAAGATATGATCCATCAGCGAAAGAAAAGAAAAGAAAAGAAAAGAAATAAATAAAGAAAGAAAAGAAAGGAAGGAGATAGAACGACAAATTAGGATATGATCCATCAGCGAAAGAAAAGAAAAGAAAAGAGACAAAAAAAAAAAGAAAAGAGAGAGAAAAGAAAGGAAAGAGATAGAATGACAGATTAGGATATGATCCATCACCGAAAAAAAAAAAGAAAAGAAAAGAGACAAAAAAAGAAAGAAAGGAAGGAGATAGAACGACAGATTAGGATATGATCCACCAGTGAAAGAAAAGAAAAGAGATAAAGTAAGGAAAGAAAAGAAATGAGGGAAATAGAATGACGGAATAGGATATGATCTATAGAACAAGAAGAACGACATGATATGAAAGAAAGAACGAACAATGAAAATGAAAGTTAAGTGAGAAAAGAAAAGAATATAATGACATGAAAGAAAGAAAAAACTAAAGAACAATGAAAACAAAGAACGAAAACTAAACAAATATAATGAGACTAATATGTATGCATATGTTATGATATGCATAATTTGATATGCATAAGTTAGTCTTAAAAATTTTAAGTATGTTTGTGATGTTTAAGCATATATTTAGTATGCTATGTTTAAATTGATATTTGTATACAATGTTTTGTATGATGTTAAGTATGTTATATTTAAGATGTTAAGCATACATTATGTATGCTATGTTTAAATTATGTTATGTTAAAAAACATTAAGATTGTTTCAATGTTAGAGTATGTTAAGCATGAAGTTGAAAGTAATGTATGATATATGTTATGTTAATATTCTGATGTCACAGTTGGTATCAGATATGCTCTGTCCAAAAAGGTACGAGTTTTTATATGTCATATCTACATGTTTGAACTTACTGAGCCTGTCGCTCACAAGTTTATTTATGTTGCAGATAAGCATCCTACATGACAATAAGACAAGGGATGGATGACAAATGTGATCTGCATGTGCCAAGAGACTGGACGAGAGTTATGGTACTGCTATGAGTCTTCCGCTGAGTTGTTTAAAGAGAGTATTGAAACGAAATGTTTATGAAATAATAAAGTTTAAAGTTTAAAGTTTGAGAAAAAAAAAATATTCTCAATTTTTACGTTCAAAGAAGTATATTAAAGAAAGCATGCCGACGACCCATGAGGTGACGGTCTATCGCAGTCGGCTATGGAGCCCAACTTCGTAAGGCCTCGTCAGAAGGGCTGGGCGCCACATATTCAATTATCAAAGTTAACTTTTATATCGAACGGAAATTGAAAAAACTTACTAACTTTCTTTTGACAATGCAGGGAGTTTGATTTTTGACCATGTTAGCTTGCTCACTTTTGGTTATTATGATTATTTTTGTTTGTTTTTGACTTTTTTTTTTAATTTATGACTATATTCAACCCTTGTAAAATTGAAACTATTATATTTAATAAATCACTAACTTAATAGATCAACAATGATCTAAAACTTTTCAGATATGAACATATCGCAAAAAGGAATCCAATGATCTTCATTAACATCAAGGGGTTGACTCTAACTGCATTTTCTTTTGATGCCCACCAAGATTTTTGAAATGATTATGAAGGTCACTCTTCCAGTTCTTGTAGTATTTGGCCGTTTCCCTATCAAGTATAGAATGGAAGATACTATCCTTATAGTTATTATCAATATTAAACCATTTTTACAATACGCATTTGACATGTTAAGTAATTTTATTATGTTTAACTTAACAAAAATTTATGACAACATGCATTCATGAATCTGTTTCTTATGCTAGGGGTTTACATCTTTCTAGGCACTATGAAATGGCTTACATATATTATTAGTGTGAATATTGATCGCATTATCAAACTAAGGACTGTAGTCACCAAGGGTCTTATAGATACCTCCGTCCTTGTTAAATTTGCAGGTAATCTTTCGGTCTTATGCCATCTTTGCTTTAATTTCATGACTCTTCACCTTCCCTTGACCTTCACGTCATCAAGGTGCTGCATTTGGTGCTGTACACACAAATAAAATTAATTTACTATCATATTTCTTGATTATACAACAATAACTTAATAGTATCTACATAATTTGTAATTAGGTAATTATAATATACCCAACTCACAATGTAATATCAATCTAAAAGGATCAGATAGAGACTACACTACCCCTAAAGAGCCAACACAAGTAACATTTGGACCATACATGAATGCATGTTAACAAATTAAAATTAGTTTAATTTCATATTTACATATATAAATATTATACATTTATGTTTTGTGATATTAATCATTAAAAATATTTTTCTATTTTCAACAATGAATTATATTAATTTGATTATCCAACTAATTTAATAAAACTTTTAACACAACCTATACATATTATAATCACGATACCAAGTTAAAAAATCCATACCTATCAACAAATAAACCATCATAAAAATCACCAAACAATTAACCCGTAAATATTATCAATCTAACAATTGCCAAACAAACAATAACAATCTAAATTTCATTTTATATATCAACCTCTTACCAACCAAACAAACAAACAATTACCATTTTACAATCCCAATTACTAAACAAACAATTAAAATCTCAACTATATTTTATATATCAATCTAACAATTCTTAAACAAACAATTGTAATCTCAATTCCATTTTGATAACAAAGCTTAATCATATACCAACAATTATCAATGACTATCCACATTCACAATCTAACCACAAACACATACAAATTCACAATTTTCAATCACATACCACAAATCACAATCTCAATTCCATAATATAAACAAACAAAATATATATATATAAAAATAAAAACTCACAACTCCAAAACCCGCCAAAATCAGGGGTTGGAAACATGGCGAGTTAAAGTTCGCCATGATGGAGGAAAGGGACAGTAGTGGCAATGGAACACAATGGCAATGGCAGAACGGAAATAGAGTTAGGGATATTATGGTGAGTTAAGGGTCAAAAATTTGAGGGTAAAAACATGTTTGAGAATATTTGGGAAAGTTTAGGAATTTTTTTTTTAAGATTTCTTGGTGATTAGGGTGGAGAGAAGGAGAGAATGCTGATTTCAAGCTTATCAAGATAAAACTAGGAAAAATGGGGGAAGAAGGCTTTGTTTCTAGGTTTGTACCCAGAATTTTTTGTGAAAACAATATATCGTTACTAAAGCTCTTAAAATCATTGCAATACAGTTCAAAATAACGACGTCTCATTCTAAATCATTAAAAATTATTCTAGGAATATTCTCATAATAATTTAGAAATATTATTGGTAACGATATTTTTGATGTTGTTGCAAATAACCTTTCCCAAAAATTAATTAAGAACTGAAAAAAAACCGATCTCATTTAGAAAAGTTTTTGGAATAGGCTTTTGTAATGACATTTGAAGCAAATAATCTTTGAAAAACCGCTAAATATTTTGTCATTCTTTTCCCGAACAATTAAATTTCATTAGTATTTACAATAATATGTTGTTACAAATACTCCAAAAATAATTAGGTTTGACTCGTCAATATCAACTGTAATAAACCTATATCTGTGATGACATTGACTCTCATTTAGTGTGAATCAAGTTTGCATGATGTCCCTTTTGGCGGCAAAGCAATATTTGCGATGGCACATCATTGTAAATATATAAAGTCAAATTAATCAATATCTACGATAACATATTATTGATAATAGTCCAAATCATACAATGAGATGCTGTTGCATATATTAATCGTGATGATAAATTTGATTTAAACAAATGAAAATATTTTGCAATGAGCAGTGATTACCAAATAACTTATTATCAGCTACGATAATTTCGTCGTCAAAGACTATGATTGTAATAGTGATACAAGGAAGTGTTTTTGTCTGAATGGCAAGGCATGCAAATCCACATGCAACCGAATGTTCTAGAAACATGAATCATGTGAGGAGCTATGTAACTAGAGTATGGTTGGCTTGTTAACAGACTTGTTAATAGACAAGTGTGACAAAGAGATCTCCTTAATCAATACATTGTACATCCTTCTCGCCTAATTAACTAGTTTGTTCATTTTGCGTGTGGAATGACAAGAATGTCCAATCAACTTCAATGGCTATCAGAATCCTTATTTTATTAGAGTTGTCTAGTACACGTAAGTGAAAAATGGGAGGATGGAAACCTTATAATCACCCCATTCATTGCCAAAAAAAAAAAAAGGGAAAACAAATCATGATCACCATCCAGTAACATCGTGCTCGATCACGAGAATCTAAGGGATGTTTGTTTTTATTTTTAAGAATGATTTTTCATTTTTTACAACATAAAAAATGAAAACGGTCTTAAAATCGCACTCAATCATAATCACCATCCACTAACATCGCGCTCGATCACGAGAATCTAGGGGGTGTTTGTTTTTGATTCTGAGAATGATTTTTCATTTTCAAAAACATAGAAAATAAAAACGATCTTAAAATAGTATTTGTTTATTCAACGTTTTCAAAACTATTTCAAAAACCCTGTTTTCAATAATGTTGTTTTTTTTGAATTTTTTGAAAACGAAAAAAAAAGTTGTTTTCATTTTTTTGTTTTTATTTTCTCTCACCTTCTCCTCTCTCTCTCTCTCTGTGTTTGTGCAGCGTCAATTCATAGACGACTATGTCTGACGATGGCCTCCATTTCCGACGAAAGGTAATGAACATGAACTGGTGATGACGGCGACGATTCTCTTTCTACGACAACTACCGACTTACGACGATGACTGTTAACTCGTAATCTAAATCTTACCATCGCCACCACCTAAGATTTAGACCATTAATGTCTTCCACCCCTTCCCTTTATTGCAAAACCCACCACTAATGTTTTTTTTTTAAATTATGAATAATAAATTATTTTTTATTATTATTTTAAATTAAATATAAATATGTTTTTATAAAATACTCATTTATATATAAATGAGTTTTCAAAAATATAATTAAATAAAGTTCTAATTTTTTATTTCTCAAAATATATATTTAGAAAATATAATTTAATACAGTTTTAAAAATTATCTAATCACAATTTTTAAAATATTCTTATTTTTAATTTTTAAAAAAATTAAAAATTAATATAAAAAACAATATGAAACGTGACCTACATATTTATGTAGCTAGAACCCATGTCACCCTGAGCGCCTAGCATCACCTATCACCCCTGACCCACAAAACCAACCCATTTTTTTTATATAGCGATAATTAACTTTTAGAATGGGTAAAAAAAAAAAAAAAGGCAAATTTTTTGAAAAGTAAAAATTAAAAACAATAAACTTGAGGACGAAAGTCCTTATCTGGTAATGTGTAACTCTGCCCTGCCTGACCCTCGTCGCAAGTGCTGCCATACGGTGGCCAGGTGAATCATTTGTTTCTTTTCTTTTGTTTTGTTATTAAATTATTGGTGCAAATCGAGTCCTTTCTTTTTCGTATTTTAACTTGAACAAATTCAAAACTTTTGCCCGGGATGGTCTGTTAAATATGTTTGATCGGAAAAAATGTCATTTTCTTATCGATTTATTCAGTTGAAGTCATTTATAAATCACAAGGGGATATTTTCAACACTAAAGAAAAATGTAGCATGACTGTCAAATTCCACTCTAATCTCTAATTTCTATGTTGAAAAAGAGTGTCTTCTAGGTAGCGTTTGGTATTGTTTTTAAAATCTGTTATGTTTTTAAATTCTTTGAATTTGAAATCGTTTTGAAAACAATTCTGAGAACGTTTCTGAAATTGTGTTTGGTTTTATTTTCTGAGTGTATGTTTTGAGAAACAAAAAAGTGAAACTGTGTTTGGTTATATCTTTGAAAACCAGTCATTTTATAAGTATTCTATAAAAACATATTTATGTTTGATTTAAAAAAATTATTATGAATATCAAAAATTAAAAATTAATAAAATTTTTTAATTAAAAAATGAATTAAAAATTAATAACCATAATATTTAAGTAATTACTATAACAATTAAATCTTAATTAATTATAATAATTAAATCAGAGAAATGGGAAAAATAAAATCAGAGAAAACGATTTTTAGTCGTTTTCAATTTTACGTTGGGAGCAAAGGAGATTTTGGATTCGTTTTGAAATCTGTTTTAAAAAATAATACAAACCAAACACAATTTCACACCGATTTTGAAATCGATTTTCTAGGAAATCGTGAAATCTGTTTTGAAAACAAAACCAAACAGCACCTAATTTCTCCAATTTCTTGGGGGGTAATGATGAAAAATGTATTATTGATAAAGGGAATCCATCCTTAACATTGACAAGTGCAGGAGTTTTCTGTGTAGTTCGCCTATCGGTAGAAATCATGGAGCTAAATGGCATTTACAATGTCAATAATTTTCATCCCTATATGCAGCTAATGTCATTTTTAGAGGCACATAAAGATATTTTCACCATTTAAATTCAGCACCAAAAAAAGGAAAAAACACAATCAAGTTTTACATTTTCCTCGCGTTTAATTAACAAAAAGGATGTCTTTAATTTTTTTTTTTATATATTTCAATGCAAATTTAAAATATTTCAATAAAACAGATTTCATTCAACTAACTCAACAAATTACAGGAGAGAAATTTATATAGAAACTCTTAGATCAAAACATGAGGAGCGTTTTCATAACAAAAAAAAGAAAATAAAGAAGGAAAGAATGACGATATCCTATCCAGTTCTCACTTCAAAAAACAAAAAAACAAAAAAACTATCCAGTTCTAAGAATTAAAAGTTGTAAAAATAATGTTTGTTTAGTAAATAATTAAAATAAATATTTAAAGAATGATAAATTTACTTACTAAATACCCAATTTACAAAATAAATATCAAATATACTTATAATAAATAAACAATTTATGTTACAAATCTTTATTTACCTAATAAATTTCTTACTTACTACTCTTTATTTTAAATACTATAAAAATCCATTATTTACATTCATTATTCATTCTTAAGAGAAAGTTGTGAAAATAATCCTTTTTAGTGAATATATTAAGGATATTTATCACAATACTGTAAGAGAATAAATATTCTGAATGATTACATGGCGTGTGGGTTTTTTTTTTTTTTTTTTTTTTTTGCATTCCTTTAAAAACCTGCCCCTCAATACAGAATTTGAAAAAGCTGGGCCTTTTGGGCCTAATTTAAAAGCCCATTTTCTCTAGCCCGCCCAATGTTCTCGTCCCCCGTAGGGTTTTGCCGCTAAAACACCGAACCGCCCAATCTATCCATACACACAGCTCCAACTCCGCTTCAACATTCTCAGCCATGGCGGAGACGAAGCGCAAATCCCGAGACAACCACCCAAGCCGGAATAAGACCAAGAAGCAGAAGCCCTCGGCAACTGCGAGGGACAGCAAGAGGAAGCGACGAGGTCCCCGATTGCCGTCGCAGTTTCGGAAGCAGCTCGACCGCTTAAACCCCAGCGCCGCCGCCGGCGGTAGCCATTCCGGCAGCGACGTCGACGGGAGGATCGAATCCGACGAAGGCGATGTCCATGTCGGGAACGACTTCTACGAGTACGAGGAGGGAGTCGCCGAAGAGGAGTCCGGGAAGAATCGCCGCTTCGACCGGGTCGAGAATCTTGAGTATGAGATGCCTGATGACTTCGAGGTTTGTTGATAATTATTCTCTTGTTTTGTTTACATATAGTAATGTGTTTAGCTGTTTTCAAATTCGATCAGATTGGTGAAATAGGTTCGTTTGGTTTAAATTAGGGGAAAAATCATCATGGAATTAACGATAGAATTGATTTTTCTGTGTTAGGATGAGAATGTGTCATCTGACGAAGATGATGAGGACGACAATGCTAGGGGAGTTTCCAGCGGCGACGAGGTTGAAGAGGATGATGATGGAAAGCACTCCAGGATGTTGCAGGGAATAACCGGAATGCCCGGCGAGGCTTTCGAAGGTATTTTTGATTTGAATCTTTTCATAAGGATTAGCTTGTTAGGTGTTGGGTTTAAGAAATGTGTAAACTTTGGTTTGTATCTTCACTAAACTCAATTGCTTTTAGAAATTCTTTAGGTGTCTTAGATGGCAGTTGAAAGAATCATTAGTAGTTCTTTAGTTGAAAGTTTAATCTAAAAAGCGGGAAAGTAAATAGGATGTGCCGCTAGAAATGCCACCGCCACTATTACTGAAAATTTGTTCTTATTGTTAGGGAAGAAGAAGAACAACAATTCTACTGTTGTAACGGAAGCATATGCCGAGTCCGAGTATAATCCTACTCGTGATGTTTTGGATGGCCATGGTCAGATCAGCATTGAGGACCTTTTGGACCCTCTTAGTGGGAAGTATGGTTATAGCAAACTTAGGAAGAGGGTGCATCAGATGGAGAGAAAATCTACTCCTATGCAAGCTCCGCTTCATAAGGCTGAACGAGAGAGGTTGGAGAGGAAGGCAGCATATGAGCAATCAAACAAAGATGCGCTTAAGTGGGTGCCACTAATCAAGAGGAATAGGGAGGCTGGTACTATAATTTTTGATAATCATGTGGAATTAGGGTTTTCTACAGTAGGAGCAATAGCTTCGGAATTTGAACCTAGAACTGAATTTGAGAAGAAAATTGCTTCATTAGTACATGACGATAAGGTTATGGATGCTCACAAAAAAGATGGTTCTAGACTTCTTGAATTGAACCAGGTGCGGATTCATGATATTTTTTTTTCCTTTAAAAATACACTATTTATTGTCCTTGTTTCAAAACTTATCCCTTTCTTCTTTTCTGTCATTTTTTCTTGGGACTGGGGGTTGGAAGATTGGAACTGTACACCTCTAGGTGGAGTTAAGTGTGGTGTTACTGCTAGGTTATGCTTACAACCACCAATTTCTTTTTTTGGGTATCACGCGATATCTGAAAGTTCTTTGTGTTTGCGGAAAGAATTAATCCCAGGTTTTGGGTACATTTAGAATGATTACCAAGTAGCTAAAGCTAACTGAAACCTTCTGTTTAATTGGTTCACATTACTGTTGCGAATTAATTGGATTTAGAATGGGGCTACAGGAAAAAAGTAGTAGGTTTTCTGGTAATTTGGTTTACTGGTTTCTTCTTGTGTATATTAGGTATCTGTTGAAGATGAAAGGGAACGCCAGAATCGTAATGCAAAATTGCGCAGTCTTCTTTTCCGTCATGAGATAAAGTCAAAACACATTAAAAAGATCAAATCGAAAACATTCCATCGATTGTTAAAGAAAGACCGACTGAAGGCAGCATCTTCTGAGTATGAGATGGATCCAGAAGCTGTAAAAGAACTGGCAAGAAAACAGGAGTATGAGCGGGCAAAGGTGATTGATCCTATGTTATATAAACTTGGTGTGGGTTTGGGCAATCAGCTTTATAAATTGTCACTTATTTTTCCTTTCATTGATCCAGGAACGCATGACGCTGAGGCACAAAACCAACTCAAAGTGGGTAAAGCGCATTAAAGAGCGTGGTTTAAATGCTCAGGATGAAGGTACTCGAGCTGCTATAGCTGAGCAGCAGCACATACATGCTCGCTTGACGAGAAAAATGAACTCTATGAAAGATACTAGCAGCAGTGAAGAGAGTAGTGATGAGGATGAGTTGGATGAGGATTCACCCAGTGAGCAGGATAGGAAATCCAGGTTACTAGAAGAAGCAAAACAGAAGACACTTAAAGTTTTAAATGAAGAAGATGAAGTGCCTAACTCAGGATTACTTTCTTTACCTTTCATGGTAACCTTTCTTTTTACCCTTGGTTTCAGTCCTCAAAAGATAGTGCAATATCTTCTTTCATAGGAAATACTCAGCTACCTGGATCATGATCAATATACTGTGAATTTAATTAGGTTGCTTGATAACTAAAGTGGGAAAAATAAGTGAAAATGAGAAAGAAATAGCCTATGCTCCGACAGGAGACTGGGTGGGAAATTCAAAGTCAATGATGAAAAAAAAGGAAATTGCTATTTACTCATGTTTTTTACTAATGAAGTTTGTGTTTTATTATTATTATTTTTCTGGCCCATACAATGTGATGCTGATGATCTATGATTTATAATGGTCTGTGCATGTGTAATCGTATTTGTTGTTTTGGTATAGGTGCGTGGAATGAAAAAGAGGAACGAGGCAGCTGCTGAGGAAGCGAAACTTGCTCTTGAAGATTTTGAATCACTATCGAAGCAGTTGGAGGGTTCAAGCAAAGGTGAAAGTCCAAAAGTTGGCCCCTCCAGTGGTAGAATGGTTTTCAATGCAGGTGGGAAGCAGGCTCCAAAATCAAGTAAAACTAAATCTGAAGATAGGACTACAGCAGATAGATTTTATGATGATAGCGATAGTGAAAATGACTTACAGACTGAAGATAATAATGATGATGGGAACATTGTAAGGAATGACATGCAAAAGGATATCAATATTGATCCCAATCTATTTCATGAAGTTTTTGATGGTCATCAGGATGGTCTCTTCAAGGTTATCTCATTTGTGGTATTTCAACTTTTCACTTTAATGACTGTTTTATTTGTATTCATAAGCATGAAGTATTGTCTTTTTGTGGTTCACAGAGCTTTGATGATATTGTTAAAGACCCAGGTCCGAAGACAACACATGAAGTTTCTATTTTTGCATCAGGCACGTGGAAAAAGGTAAAATTGAGAAACTGCTAAGTTTTACTTTCCTGCAATTCGAATGTGGATTGTGAAGTGGAATATCAAATTGCATTTAAACTGTTATGTCTTCCTTTCTCGCTGGTGCGAGTACTGACTACTATATGCATGATGATCAGGTGAAAACTGGAAATGATCAGGTGAAAGGTGGTATCGATAATGCCAGTAAGAAAAACTCTCCTGTTGCCGTGGAACCTGGTTCAAAGAAACAGGATTTACCGGTGTGTCCTCTTCACATTTGCACAGTTGCAGTTCTAATTGTGTGATTGGGGGATTTACTAACTACTTTTGTTTCTCTCTCTTCTAGGAAACTGGAATGGAGTTTGGTGAGGGTAGCGATACAGATAATGAAGGCCAGATGGTAGATGGGATTCTTTCTTCGGGTCCTAAAGCTTATTCGTATGAGCTTCCTTCTCAAGCTGAGCTTATCCACCAAGCCTTTGCAGCAGATAACGTGGAAGATGATTTTGAGAAACATAAACAGGAGATCTTGAATGAGGAGAACCCTGAACTTGAAAAGCCCGTTTTACTGCCTGGCTGGGGTCAATGGACTCATGTACAGCAGAAGAAAGGTCTGCCTTCTTGGATGGTGAAAGAATATGATGCTGCCAAGAAGAAGAGAGAAGAGGCTCTCAAGGACAGGAAGGATGCACAACTTAAACATGTTATCATCTCCGAGAAGTTGGACAAAAGGGTAATCTAAAACCACGTCTATGCTCTGTATATTTACTAGATGTGCTCTCGTCGAAACTAAGTTTTGAGTTTGTAAAGATCCATCCATGGTTTTAGTCAATAAGACTAACGAGCAAAAGTTTCATCAAGGAATTTTTGCTTGACTTAACCTCAATCTTTAACTGGTTGATCCAAATATAAATCAACGTTGAACTTAACATATAAATAAGCGTACTTGAAAACTTAGACAATTGGTATGTCAGAATAGGGGTTTACCAGAAAGGAAACAGCAATTTGCGTTTTTATGGTTTCAACTTTGGTTGCATTGGTTCGACTTTCCAGCACAGGAAAAGTCATCTTATTTTTGCTTTATGCATAGAGTCTGTTTTTAATGCTATGCTCTGTCGTTTGTATGAATCTTTACCGTTTGTATTTGGAATTTGGCAGGCTGAGAAGCTATATACGAAGACTTTACCTTTCCCTTACTCATCGAAGGAAGTTTTTGAGCAGAGCATCCGTATGCCTATTGGTCCTGAATTCAACCCTGCAACTGCGGTCGGAGCTCTTAATCGGCCCGAGGTATGTGCCGTAGTAATCCCATCTTGGATTTTAATAATCTTCGTAGGATTTGATCTCTTTTGCATGCATTACCACCCAAATGAATCACAACATATCTCCAATTAGTTTCTTTATGAACATCCTAACTTTTTACGTGGATTGCAACTATTCAGGTGATGAAGAAACCAGGTCAAATTATAAAACCAATAGAGTTTGAGGAAGTGGATCCTCACGAAAAGGGGGAGCTTGTTAAACATGGTGGACAGAAACAAAAACAGAAACAGAAGCTGAAACAAAAACAGAAACAGAAGCAGAAACAAAAATCAACACAAAAGCAAAAACAAAAGAAAAATAAGAGTACAAGCTGAGGGAAGAATGGATAGTTTTTGTTGATTATAAGTTATGATGGTCGCTTTTATAGCTAATTTATTTTTATCATTATAATCAATTTATTTTTCTTAATTTTCTTTTTTTTTTTCTGGTTTTTTTTAAAAATAAATTCTTATTTTTTTATTTTGTATTGGTGTAATTTTTTTCACTTGCTGGGAAAAACACAAAACAAGAACAAGAATGAAGAGCATGGTTTCCTTCAATAAAAATTAAAAAAAAAAAAAGATTGAAGAGCATGTCGTTTTATGCTTTTATTTTCTCTCACAAACGACATCGGAATTGTATTACGGACGGGCATACAAATGGCATATCATATTGTTTCTCAGATGACAACGAAATAAAACGACATAGGGTATGTCCTTTACAAATGGGTTTTCATTTTTTTTTTTTTAAATAAAAAACATGTTTCCTAGACTTTTCAAATTTGTTGATATTAGTTTAACTTTTCATCTTGGCAATTAACTCCCTAAACGTTTTAGCATCCTTGGTCTTTTTGTTTCCAATCTCTAAAACTTTAGACGGTTTTTGTTTGTGACTTGCAAATGTAATCTAGAAAAGCCTTACTGGTAATTTTTATTAAAATTTGTTTGATATAAATTTATTAAAAAAATTTGAACTTAATTTAATTATAACTTAAATGTAAATCTTAATTTTTAAATAAATTTGTAATTAAGTAAAAATGACCAGTAACCTTTTGAGTTCTTATGTGCAAGTCATGTGTAAAAATTGTACCTGTAGTTGAAATGGTTGGCTGTCAAGAAAAAATTTAAGGATTAAATTGTTAAATTTATGAAGTTGCAAGTTTAAGGGAAAAAAACTCAAAAAAAGACATGAAAGATCGACATGTAGTTTTGAAAGAAAATTGTGAATAAAGCCATATGATTAAGATGGTAAATGAATATATATATTTTGGAGAATTCAAATTTCGTATCCTTTCATGCAGTCAAATTTGATATTAAGGATAAAAATATCAAATTGTGTACATTGAAAGCAACATTCTTTACTATTAAAGTCATCTGATTAAGATGATAAATGAATATATATATATTTATATATAAAAGATGGAGAATTCAAATTTTACATCTTCATGCAGTCAAATTTGATTTTAATACTAGAATATGTTTGTAGTCACAATCTAAATATGGTTTTAGATTAATCTCATAAGTAATATCAAATTAGAGTCCCTTCTTACAAAGTCTTTTGTTTCAAATCATTCATCAAGTCTTCTCGAATAGCAGTTAAAAATGTTTCTTTTATCATCTAATGAGACGTTTGATAAACGTATTGCGTTTAAATACAATGCATTGAATACATTTTGTATTTGGATGAAAAGTATTTGCTTTGCATTTGAATGTAATGTGTGTTTGGATGAAAAATATTTGAATTGTATTTTAGAGTTAAAAAGTTGATGTGATTAGTAAAAATAGATAGAAAAGGTGAGATAGAGAGAGAATATAATGTGAATGGATTTTAAAAAATTTATTTTAAAAATATTCAATAATAGTAAATGTATTTGAGACACTATGGAAAAATATTATATTTGAACGTAAAATTTTTATGTTTGGATGAAAATTGTATTACATTTAAATGTAATATAAACGAAATATGAGAAACAAACGTCCCATAAATCTTTTTACACAATTATGAAGTTAAATGTTAGGAAGCATCATTGATGTTTAATATCATTCACTAATAAAAAATGAATCTCATACTATAAGACCCATTAGGTTAGTCACTTCTCTGTTAACGTGATGTTCAACGTTACTACTATTTTAAAACATTTTTCAATTACGAAATTATGGGGGTGTTTAATAAACGCATTATATTTTAATTGTGTTTGAATACAATTCTTTTTAAAGTATTGTATTTGGTTGAAAAGTATTTGTTTTGTATTTGAATAAATGTATGTTTTGATGAAAAGTATTTTAGAGTTAAAAAGTTGATGTGATTGTTTTAAAAAAATTTTGAATAGTAATTGTTTTCGTAGCATTGTTAAAAATAATTGTATTTGAATGTAAAACTTTATATTTAGTGTAAAATTGGTTTTCATAACACTAAAAAACGTTTACCAAACGCACTTTATGTGACATCTCATTAATTTTTGTTTAATGAAGGATATTCATAGTATGGAGCCCTAACTTTAAAATATTCATAAGGGAGAAGGAGAGAAATAGACCAAAATTAAAATTGAATAAAAATAAATAGCAGAAAAATTTTGGACATTTAATAAATAGTATATTTTTGGTAAATCATAATTTACCATAACTAAAATTTTAAAAATACTCCTTATGTGTAAATATTGATAAATTTATTTGGAAATCATTTTTTACTTGATAAATTATTTATTTACATGTGTAAATCATTGATTTATCAATTCTCCACTCAAAATTTTCTCAGGAAACAAGCAGAATGAAAAACCTGACCTCCCAACAAAAGTTAGCAGAAGAAAAAGATAAATTAGCAGCACAAAAGTAAAAACAGATCAAAGCAGTAAAAGTAGTAAACAGTAAAAGCAGGTGTTTATGATATGATCACGACTGTTGTAATCTATTTTCTCTATTTTAGTACTTTCTCTTTCTAGGTTTTTCTTTGGTTTCTCTCTCTAGATAGTAGATTTCTAAGACTTCTTTAAAATTTTATTAGTAAATCATTTATTTACGTGTGTAAATAATTGATTTACCAATTTTCCATCCAGAATTTTCTTAAGAAACAAACAGATGATTTTAAAATTTTACTGGTAAATCATTTATTTACGTGTGTAAATCATTGATTTATCAAATTTTCACTTAAAATTTTCTCAAGAAACAAGTAGATAGTTCCTCAAAAAGACAAAAATGAGAAGTCTAGCTCCCAACAGAAGTTAGTGGAAGAAAAAGATAAATTAGCAGCATAAAAGTAAAAAACAGATCAAAACAGTAAAAGTAATAAACAGTAAACGTAGATGTTCATGACATAATCATAGTATGATCTTTAGTTTCTTTCTCTAGATAGTAGATTTATGAGATTTCTTTGATCTTATTGTGCTGTAAGAGATGCTGTCGGAGATCTATTTATACTTGGATATTTGATTGTAAACAATGACATAGAAAGATAAAGGAAAAGAGAGTGAAATAAAATCTATAAAAAAGTATTGATATAATTATAAAATTATATGAATCTTAAATCAAAATTATTATTTATTTTTTAAATTAAGTAAATATAGATCAAAAGAATTGAACTATTTAATATAATTTCCTTATTTATAATAACAAAAAACGTCCTTAATATAAAAAAAAATCCAACGACGGGAATTAATTTCTACTGAACCCGCGCATTACACAACAGCCGGCAAAAACTAGCCTGCTGCAGAGCATTTTCAATTTCAAAATTCTCCAGTTTCTCACATAATCCTCATTCCATTTCAAAGTCCCAAACCAATACCACTCTCTTCCTCTTTCACCTAGAGAGAGAGAGAGAGAGATGCTCCACGAGGTTCTCCTAGCCCTCCTCGGCTTCACCGGCGATCTCGTCGTCGACGACAGAGACCACCGGAGTTCCCTCGGCCTCGGCTTCGGCTTCTCTCCCGTCGCCGATGAGCCCTCTTTCAAGCTCGCTCCCGACATCTCCTTCCTCCAGCCCAGCGAAAGGTGCCTCAGAAACCAAAATCCGCTTCAATTTTTGCTGTCTTTTTTTGGTACACTTTTGATTCTGCTCTTCGTTGATGTGAAAAATGCTGCAGGGATCTGATCGAGCGGATCGTCGTGCTAGGGTTTTACTACCGAGAGCTCGACCGTTTCGCTACCAAGTCCCGGAATTTGAGTTGGATTAGGTCCGCCGACGCGAGTCCTTTAGCGGCGGTTTCCGAGCTTTCGAACGGAAAAACCGGGATCAAAAAGCAGAGTGTGTACCGCAGAGCCATTGCTAATGGTATAGTTGAGATTCTGTCCGTGTATAGATCTGCTGTTCTCCACATTGAGCAGAAATTGTTGTCCGAAACTGTTCCCATTTTGGCCACGGTAACTCAGGGCCTCAACAAGGTTCGCTTCTGAGACATTGCATATATATATATATATGTCAATATTTGTTTTGTGTGAATCTTTTGATTTGGGTTTTTATTAGGTTTTTATTTTCCTTCTTTTGGGTGTAGTTTTTTGTTCTTTTACCGCCGCTGTATGAGCTTGTTCTAGAGATTGAGCGCGAGGATATTCGCGGTGGTCAACTTCTTAATCTTTTGCACAAACGATGCCATTGTGGAGTACCCGAATTGCAGACGTGCATTCAAAGGTGTGAAAAGTATACATATTCAGTGTTTCGAACAATGTGCATAGCTAGGGAAAGATTTACAATTAGTTCTTTTGTTCTTCATTTCAAAATGTAGTATGGTGCTCTTAATGGAAATGCACAACCACATTATTAGTATGATGTAGAGTAGTGTCTAGCCCAGAATTTGATTCATGGAGGTTTGGCATCAATTTATTAGAAGCATAGAACTGTGTAACTAATTAAACTATATATATCCTCCTTATCTTTTGAGCTTCTTGTAATCAAGTGTGAATCGCATGAACATTGTCTTATTGATGGGATTCTGAAAGCAGGAACCTCAGTTATTGTCCTTCCTTCTGAAATGGATGTCGGAAAGAGCCAAAAAGGAGGCTCTGGGATTGTTCGCTTTGAAAGATTATCCGTATTTTGCACTGCATTTGTTTGTTTTTCTATGAAAGAAACAAATTTCATGCTGCTTATGTTGCTTCCTCTTCACTTGTCCGTGTTTGAAGAATAGGCTTCTTTGGCATGGACATCAGGTTATGTATAACCAGCTTGCTTCGTGGATGGTTTATGGGACTCTTCAAGACCACTATGGAGAATTTTTCATTAGGAGGTATGTCAAAAGAAATTCATTTCTAGGTCTGGTATGAATTATATAGTCAATTTTGTGCCTTTGCTTGAATCTAGTTTATGTTGTTCAAGCTTTTCTAGAAGAAACCTTGTAGCGTGGCTGATTGGATATCTGTACTCGGGATGGGATATTTATTATTGAATTACATTGGATAACTGAATAATTTAATTATTCAAATTTAGGGCAATAATATGAAAGTAGGTGATGTGAGTTCAGGTTATAATTTCTTATAATTACCTAAAAGCCATGTTTGGTAGAACTTCTGTGATTCCCGGTTTTGTGTCATTTCATTTTCATTTGCTTCTGTTTTTCTGCCAAAGTGACATGAGATGTTTAATGGTTGTATCAAACTTTCAGGCAGGAAGACAGGGATGTAGAGCATGGCACTTCTCATTCAGACATATCAGAAAAGTTGGCACGATTATCTACTGATGATACATCTCTAACAGATTGGCATTTGGGTTTCCATATTTTTTTGGTATCTTGACTGTGTCTTCTGCTCAGCCCAGTTGTTTCATACTCATATTTTCCATCCTCACTACATTTATCTCTTCATTTTTGGATGAAGATTGATATCTTAAATTGGTTGCTTGGAAGATGAAAATTATATAGTTATTGTTGTTTCCCGTCAATGTTATTGTTTACAAAAAATCGGAATATAATTGTATACAATACTGATATCAAGTTTGCTTTCTTTCTTTTCTTTCTTCCTCTTCTTCTTCCTCTTCAACTTCTTCTTCTTCTTCTTTTCTGCTTCTTCTTCTTCTTCTTCTTCTTCTTCCTCCTCCCCCTTTTTTCTTTTTGGTGAAACTTTGCTATTACTTCTTTTTTAAAGTATGCCTAGTGTGTGTGGCTGTAAGAGATTATCTATAACTCTAGTTATGCGGTAGCACTGTTTTAAAATACCAAGTTCTATATGTTATTGTTAGTAAGAGGTATTCTGCATGTTAGATACAACAACTCCCTGACAAAGAAGCATGCCATAAATAATATGTAGTGTTTATACAATTGAGATTGAACTTGAGAAGGGTTACAACATGATATTGGTATAGATTTCTTTTTCTTGAAAGGCTGGAACTGAAAATGATATTTTGTGCAGTAAATTTTTCTTTCAATATGGAATTCTGACTCGTTATTCAAAGCATTCTTTTATTCTGCCCCTCTTTTTCGTAGGATATGCTGCCAGAATATATCCATATGCGTGTTGCAGAATCAATTTTATTTGCAGGTAAAGCTATAAGGGTTCTTCGCAATCCAAGCCATGCATTTCGGTTTCAGGATGCTTCATATTATCAGCAGATGCCAAAAGGCTCTCAGAAATTTCAAGGGTTCACAGGACGTGTTACTTTCCAGAAGGAGCCTCTTGTTGATAAAGAAAATATTGGAGAAGAATTGCTTCCCCAGTCTGAGGCCGATAAGATTGAAGCTATGCTTTTAGAACTAAAGGTTTCCTTCCACTACTTATCATGATAAAATACTTTTCATTCATTCCCTTCTGTAACATTCAGCTGTACAAAGTGATAGTTGGATATTGACCACTGCACTGAAAATTTTTAGGAACTCAAAAAAATATAGTTTAGTGTCTTGACATTTTTACATGTTTCACAATGAAAGAAATACTGTATTTTCCTCTAAAGTGCTGAAGTGAATATTTGCAGGAATCATCAGAATTTCACAAAAGATCATTTGAATATGCTGTTGACTCTATTCGTGCTATTGCAGCCAGTCATCTTTGGCAGGTGCTGACGTGAAGAACTTGGTTCTCTGATATTAGTGAGCTAAAATTCTGAAATCTTATGTATTGGTTCCATTTTTGCAGCTTGTGGTCGTACGAGCTGATTTGAATGGCCATCTGAAAGCTTTAAAAGACTATTTTCTTTTGGCAAAAGGGGATTTTTTCCAGGTAAGAGTGGACATCTATAGACTGCTATATTTTTTTGTTTTGTCAAGTTGAAGCTTCTTGTGGGCGCTTTTCAGTGAATGCTACCCCTACCATTGTCTTAGCTTTCGGTATCTTTGGTTGCTAGGTTTAAGTTCCACAGCTCATTATGCAGAGAACTACCATCCATTATTGCCTTGTGTTTGAAATACGATCCTTGTGTAAATATAATAGCATGCATGTAAATCTTTTTTGGAGAAAAAGAATTTTTTCACTTGGTAGTTCTTGCAGAGCCATAATCAATGTCTTTGTCAGTGTGGAGTTAAAAAAGGATCTTCAGAAACTCATTGAATCTTTTTCTCCTAATTGTCATTTGTTAAATACAGTTTCTCTTTGACAATATTGGCTTTGGAAATGGAAATAGCAGGAATTGGAAATACGGGATTTCTGGAGTTGTCCTTTTTTGAGATATACAGGACTTACCAACTGTAGTGATAGGACTTTGGAGTTTTCATCAGAATTTTTCACAGAGACCCTTTTTTTTGGATTAACTAACACAAAAATCCTTCAATGCTAGTGTTTTCTAGAGGAGAGTCGCCAGTTGATGCGTTTGCCTCCTCGCCAGTCAACCGCTGAAGCTGACCTGATGGTCCATTTTCAGCTGGTAAGATTGGAATGAAGTAATTCCTTAACAATATTTTCTGATAATCTGATTTTTTAATTTTGATTTTGATTTTGATTTTTTTGGCTAGCTGGTTTCATGACCTGAGCATTAGTTTTTGGAAACAAATTTATTGCTTAATTGTCATGTAGGCGGCAATAAAGACTATTGGCGAGGAAGATAAATACTTCTCCAGAGTTTCCTTGCGGTTAGAGCCTTTCCTTGGTTCTCCATCTGTCTGATCTCATGAAAGCAATTTAGAATTTGTGAAACTTCAACCTAAGGATTAATAAATAATGTAATGTATAACTATACTATGTTTTTTTACCTTCTAGGATGCTTTCCTTTGGAATGACTGTCAAATCCTCCCAAGGAGATTTACTGAAGGATGGTAACTCAGCTGCTACTTCAGAAACAGCCATTGATGGCTGGGATGGGATTGCTCTTGAGTACACTATTGATTGGCCATTACAGTTGTTCTTCACCCAAGAAGTACTCTCCAAGTAAGATTTCATAACAACTGGTGGCTGCGTTGTTCTGTGTTCAGAATTTTTATCTAAATGTGTCGGAACATGTCCTCATGAATTTCATGAATTTTTATAATTTTTAAAAAGGGCCAAGGGCTTTTGTAACAAGGATACAGCTTCTGATGATTTGGTTATTTCTATTTAAACCTTTTCACTCATATGCATGTCCACTACAATCCTGCTTCAGGTATAGTAGGGTCTTCCAATATCTACTGCGGCTTAAGCGAACGCAAATGGAATTGGAGAAATCATGGGCCTCTGTAATGCACCAAGATCACACAGATTTTGCAAAACGCCGCAATGACCGTGTAAACAGCTCAGTATCTCAACAACGACGTCAACAATTCAGACCAATGTGGCGGATCAGAGAGCATATGGCATTCCTGATTAGAAATCTTCAGTTCTATATACAGGTCATACTCATAATCCATATCGTATTACTCTCTTCTATGTTTACTGCCTTTCGTGATTATCTCTCTACGAAGAAAAGAAAAAGGACACTTTTTCAATGTATAGAAAAGATTATACAGTTCTTTTATTTTGACCTGAGATCTGTAGTAGTTGTGCACTTCTTGACCGTCTAAGATTCTCTGTACCATTTAAAACTTTTGTTCTATTTAGTTATACGTGATAGAATCTCAGTTGATTGCTCTTAAAGATTGCATTGGAGATTCTCATTATTTTTAGAAGTTTTTGTTTGTCTTAGGTGGATGTGATAGAATCTCAGTGGAATGTGCTTCAGGCTCATATTCAAGATTCTCATGATTTTACTGAACTTGTAGGATTCCATCAAGAGTAAGTCAAGCACATGTTTTTCTGTTGCAATTAATACTATGTTGTTATATTATTTTTTTGACGATGTATTTGTTGTGCCTTTTTTGTGGCCCTATTAGAATAGGCTTGGTTGTTTTATCCAAGATGCAAAGAAATAGTAAAAACATGGATAGGCCAAGAACGTTATTATATGAACAAGATAGATAAAAACTGCAAGAATGATTACGAGGAAAAGCCACTTTTGACCACTTAATTTTTTTACTTTCCTATCCTCATTGTTCCCCATTTCAAAATCTGTTTCAGGATATCCTTTTCTTAATATTAGTGTTTTGGATGCTTAGAGAAATATTATTTAATATGTGTACCAATGGTGGAGAATTGTTCACATAAGATGAATTTGTGTGATACATTGTCCAATACAGGAATGGCATTTACACTGTCCAATATACTCTTCTCTGTTTTTGCTTGCATAAGATGTTTAGATGGATGCCAATATTCAGTTTCTATTTTGCCCATGTTCTATGTGGTTGCTGCTGTGCCTGAAAACTGACAATATCTCCTAATAATTTTTTACAGGTATTTGTCAGCTTTAATTTCACAGTCTTTCTTGGACATTGGATCTTTATCAAGAATACTGGACAGTATAATGAAACTTTGTCTTCAATTCTGCTGGACCATTGAAAACCAAGAAAGCGGAAAAAATACATCTGAACTAGAACATATAACCGAGGTACGCAAGCTAACAAATAATTGCATATCACATTGTTCTACTCGAGTAGGTTTTCATCTTCTTTTAATTTCTCACGTGGGAAGGTTCATCAACACCAACACATAGCCAATTAATTTCATGAAGTTTTGAGCCAATCTGATTGGTCTTTCCGTCTGCTTGGTACAGGAATTTAATAAGAAATCGAACTCCTTATACACCATATTGCGCAGTAGCAGGCTTATTGGGAGTCAGCGAGCCCCATTTCTACGCCGTTTCCTTATGCGTTTGAACTTCAATTTTTTCTTTGAGGTAATACGGCAAAAAGGGACTTACTTAACACTCTAGTTTTAGCTTTGGCCCTGAACTTTTCTAACTGCTTATCACTCCCCTCTTCACCAGGCAACTGCAAGAGGTGCCATGAATGTTGTCAGACCTCGTCCAGCACATTCAGTTTTGGATCAAGAGTAGACATTATTTCACGAGTTTGAAAGTGCCTTCCTGAATTTACAACGGAATACATCAGTGTGAGTAAGTTCAAATCATTTCAGTTCACTGAAGGAAAATTATAAGTGCCCTTTTAATGCTCCAGTGTTTAAAATAATTTTCAAGTTGTCCTTACAGTTGGGTGGTGTTTTTATTATCTTGCCTGAGGATGCATTTAGATAATTAGCTTGATGTTCTTCTGATCATCCTAGTTTTGGTGTGGTTAATGAGGGTGTTCTTGACCGGTAGACATTCTGCTTGTCAATCCTGTGGTAAACTATCCCGGGAAAGTTAGTTTGCTTTTTCGGTTGGTGATTTGAGTTTGCCTAAAGTTTCCACTGGTGCCTTTTCCACTCTTTAGTTGGGAGAGATTGCCGGTCGACGCCCAATTCCACTCCTGTGGCATCAGGTGGTGACCTCTATTTTGACGAGATTGCTGATTCTCTATTCCCGAGGTCACTCTGCCCCTGTTGAGTTTTGAAAACTGGGGGGGAGTCCTTGGAGTAGAAAAGTTTGCAATTTGGATTGGCTTGTGGTATTGTAATAGATCATGAGGGTTATATGTAAATAGATATATATATAATTTCTGTTGGGTGTACAAATTGACTAGAAAATTCAGTTGGTGTTCCAACCTTTTTTAATTTATTCATCTATATGCTGACCTTTTTTTTAAAATTTTTATTTTAAGTGCCTGATGAAATTTGAATTATAAATGATGTATGGGATATGGGATTGAATATCATTCATCAGCAATTATTTCCTACCTTTCCTCTCTCTCTCTCTCATTTTTTTTTTTTGAGGGAAAAAATGCTCATTAAGATTGCCTGCTTTTGATGCAATCATATAGAAGCTATTTAGTCTCGACTCATTCGAAGGCGAATGCGAGCTTTTGCGTTGGACTTCCTATTTGACGTTACTAGTAGGAATTAATGGGGCGAATGAGGGGAAAAAAAAAAAAAAAACCTTTAAAACAATTTTTTCTTTATTATTTATATCTTTAAATCATTATAATAAATTTTAAATTTTAAAAGTTAATAATTTTATGTATATTAATTCAAATGAGATGATTTTTTTTTTAAATTACATCGAATTTTAAGAAAAAACCGAAATAATATCTATATTTATATTTTTTTCAAAAATTTTTTTAAAATTTTACATTTTTTTATATGAAATAGTTTTTTTATTTAAACATATTTTTTTAAACAATTTTTTTCCAACAAAAAAAAAATGTCTTCAAAAGGCAATCAAACGGGTTTTAATTTTAATTTACTTAGTTTTTGAACGGTTTAATTTTTGAGTGTTTGTGTTAAAATTTGCAATATTTGATATAGAATTACTCTAATCATAAATTATAAATTGGGGTATTGAAAAATTATATAACAATTAAAACAAGAATTCTTGTCTATGATGCAAAATAGGAAACTTCCAATTTCATATTGTAGACGAGACTTTTTCTTTTCTTTTAATTTCTTTTCTTCTCTTTTTGGTTTTCCTTCTTTCTTTGGGTCATCGAATAAGAAACTTGGAAAATTTTTTTATTCTTGAAAAAGGTGGGATATTGAGGTAGAAGATGACATATATTTTCAAATAATAGTGGGAAGGAGTCTCAAATGTGATATGGAGCCTTTGTTAAGTGAATTGGCAATATTTTCAACTCAACTACTGCAGTTGTGGTGACTTGAACCCAAAACTTTTTTTAGTCGAGAGAGCAAGTACTTTACCATCCCCGTATAGTTATTCGGTGGTTAGAGACTTTGGATTTGTACAAATGAGACCACAAGCCACAACCCAACTACAGAGTCAACTCATTAAAAAGACAACCGAGTCCAGACTCGAGAGTCACCTTGGCAAGAGTCGTTACAAGGCATATGTTACACGCTGACAAAGAAGTTGGTGCGTTTATTATTATTATTATTGTTATTATAATTTCAATAGCAAAAAGGTTGGCAGCTCTTTTTGGTGGGGGATGCCTGTTAGGTGTTTTTGGTTTGGTACATTCGACGTTGTTGTTGCACGTTAAGCCTGTGTTCGTCTAAGAAGCCTGCCACGTAAATACAATGCAAACAACTCAAAACTCATCTACCACAACGACTCAACATGAAGCCATAATTCTTCTCTTATCCATGATAAAAGAAGAAAAAAATTTTTTTTGTCTACAATCTGGCCTCCATATTGGCCCTTTCGATAGGCAGTTACATTGCTGTATTTTTTCAGCATTACACTTTTTTTTTTTTTTTAAATTTATATTCACAAATGATCCTGAATTATACCTTCAATGTCTAGTTGATGATTAACTTCTAATTTTATATGTTACGTTACCTCAAAGTTTTCTATTGTTACAAAACAGCACCTATTATTTATTAAAAAAAAGGCCTCCATTCTAAAATTCCGTCGAAAATTGAACAAAATTAAATACGTTTAAGTCATGTGTTTTAATTAAATTAAAAATCATAATTAAAAATTTTTTAAAAATGGAAATTATACCTCCAAAATAATTCTACAACGCTATACATACATGCTCTTAAAATATAGTTTGTGCTATTGATCTTTGATTGAAGCATAGTTTGCTTTTAAAATATCTATGATTGAGATAAAATTTTCTTTCAAAAAATATTTGATTACAAATTTTCTTATAAATGAATAAAGTTTATATGACCAGAATGTGTTTAATTTTTGTCAAATATTTTATAGAATATTGACGAAGTGATCATTGGCATAACAGTAGAAAAATTTAATCGAGCATGAGCCCAACATAACATGTGGTATACAATTGGGAAAGGAAATGTTGCAACGCTATTAGCGTATGCCCTACTTAAACAGAATGGCATACACTATTAACAGGGACCAGATGAGTATAATAGTCATTTGTCACGACCTAACTTGAAATTTGAACAAGATCTGTTCTATAAGCTCGTACCTTACTTGAGTTCTAAGATAAAGCGTAATAGTCTGGCCCACAGCTTGACAGGCAAGCTTTTAAGCATCTTGAAAATTCCATACTAACCTCAAATTCGACATCTGACGGTGTTGGAGATGTCTCCATCGATAGGGTAAAGCAGGGCGTCCCTATGATAGAAGTTCCCACCAAAAAGAACAACAGCAAAAATTGCTTCATTCTCTATCTGAATACAAAAACGTTATCATAATCGTCAGTAAGTCAAGTTCCAAAATCTTTACATTACAATATGTACAATCCACTGGCTTAGAAAAAAAGCAAGACCATGAGGAAACAAAGATGTCAATGTAAATAAGCAAATATCTGACGTCAAAGCTGCCTCTTTCAATCTAAAGCTCCTCAAAACCTTCTTCATCCCCTTCGTCCTCAACTCTTTGAAACTCTCTTCTCCATGTTTCCATCTATCAAGGTCAAGGATGCAAATTCTTTAGAAATCTCAAGCCCAAGAGAGAGCGTCTGCAAGCTTACTAAACAAAAACAGGTCATGGCATACATATCTAGCATTCTGAGCTTCTAACAGTGGTCAAAACAAACGAAGGCGGTGAAATAAAAGTAAATCAAGAATGAACACTCCTAAAATGAGCCTTGACACAATTAACTCAATTAAAACAAATTTCACACCAGCAATCATCTTACCTGATCATCGGAAAAACGCAGCTGTTCTGCAACAAACAATATATTGTTGTAATTTTCTGCTGTTATAGATTTCCCAAAACTCCTCGCAACTTCCTTATGGCTAATCATGTTCACATGGAAGCCATTGTTCAGGAACACTTTTTCCATCCATTCACTTTTACTATACTGCAAAAGAGACAATAACTCAAGGGGCATCCTTCTTGACAAAGGGAAAAAAAGAAATAAGGAAAAAAAAATTGGTGGGGGGGGGGGGGGGGTGTGGGGGGGTGGTTATGGTGTGGGGTGGGGTTTGCGGAGATTTAAACTCCATTTCAAAAATTAGAGAGCTAACCTTGATTTCCATATCAGTTTCTGCCAACCAAGCAGGGAATTCGCCCAAGATCAAACATCCGTTAGCAGCCAAACCACTTACAAGGAGCAAAATCTCTTCAAAACTAGACAATGTCATCACAGGCAATCCCTACTATGATAAACTGAAGTGAATTCCTAAACCCATTCTGCTAAATAGAATAAGCATGGATTTTGGCAGAGACTGAAACGTTACCTGTACAGCCCATATGCTAGGCAGATTACCATTGAAACCTTTATCACACAGGCTTTGCTGGACGTTAGATGACTCAAAAGGAACATGGCGGAACAAGCAGCCGTTTGGAATTTTAGCCCCCACACCTAAACATGCATTTTTAAAACACTATTACAACATGTTACACCGCTTGTTCACAAGGAAAAGGAAAACATATAAACAATAAGCTCTTCAGAGTGTACTGAAATGAAGAATGACAAGATGAAATCCATGAAATGAAATGAGATGAAAAAAAAAAAAAATAGTGCAGTCGTTGCATAATTAGACATTCAAGACGTGCAAAAACAAACTGGATGATAATGTCAAGTGTCACGTCCACAACATTAGGAGTACTTAAAATTCAATACTTAATAGGGTATTAACTATAAGCGCATATAGAAGAGTTAAACGACAAGATCATTAAAAAATTTTTCAACAGTTCTAAGATTGTCTGCCAGATGCCCAAATGGAAAAATTGTCATTTTAACCCAAACTGGTATCTGAAATGTTCTAACGCCAGAAATAAGGTATGCGTTTGAAGTTGTCAACGAATGTGTACCTTCAAGCTTTTCAGCTGCAGTTTCAAATATCCTATCAAGGGAGACATCATATAAAATAGTTGAGGATGGCCATCTAAGCCGATAAGGCCTAGTGTCCATGCCGTCCGTTAGCAAAACAACCTGCAAACTCAAGAAGGACACAGTTGAACTTCCAATGGATTTAAAAAAAAAAGAAAAAGCAACCGCTCATTCTTGACTCCTGGTGCTAGCTAATCATCACCTGCTTTAGCCCGTCAATTTGGTTCACTGTGTCAAGCAATTTTTCATCAATGAACTTAGTTGAGAGGAAATAGTGGAGTGAGCATTGTTTCTTATTCAAATCTATCTGAGGAGGAACAAAACAACCTGCATAAGGATCAAGGAAAAGAGGCTCTGCAGGCAAAAAAAAAAAAAAAAAAAAACACAATCGAATCAATCATTCTTAATGTCAAATCACAACAATAAATAAAATTCAAAGCGTTTATCTTAATTCTACATCATTTCTATTAAGTTTTGTTCGCCAAAGTCAAGATTTTAATTGCACAAGCTTACTGTTCGATGAAATGCGTGAACGAAACAAAAAGTGCCATTCATTAAAACAAAGAGGAAAATGGGTTTGCCTGGTCGAAAGGTCTCCTGCAAACGAAGAGAAGCGGCGGCAATAGCGGCTTGAAGTAATGGGTCGTTTTCGTCGTCGGTCTTTGCTCTCGAGCAGCCAGTTTTAGCTCTCTTTGAAGAAGCGTCGTAGTTAAACTTAATTGATCGGCGGAAGATAACAGTTGGTGGAGTGTAACAAAAACCCACAAAACATTCCATGCACTTTGAGTTTGCAGATTAATCCCCACACTTGGGACGATAACGTTTTAGAGAGAGAGAAAGAGAGAGAGAGAGAGAGATGGAAGGAGGTGAAGGCGTTGTCATTGTCGTGCAATCTTGTAGGCCGCGTGAGTGCGTGCGTGCGTTCTGTGGGGCAAAAACGACAGTTCGTTTTACCTAGGACTAGCGGAATGTGCGGACCACTCCTTACCAACCAGCTAATATTAGCTTTAAAAAATAAAAACAAAAATAAAAATGGTTGGAAAACAAAAACTAAACTTACCAACCACGGAAAAATTACAATTAAAATATAAAACCTTGGGGGACCAAGTTGTGCAAAACATGACATGTGAAATCACAAAACCGTGTATATGAATTAAGGCATTCCATTTTGGTAAAGAATGGTCGTTAAAACTCAATCGAGCGCAGTATTTGAGAAAGGAAGGAGATGGACTCAATATGTTTTCGTTAAATTCTAAGTGAGTTTTTTTTTTTTTTTAAATTTAAAGTAAACAGATTTAAACTTTATAAATTATAACTTTAGGTAGAGTAAAATATGATATTATTACTAAATTATGACCTGTGACAATTTTAAATGAGAATATGACAATAATACAAAATGTCCTTAAGAAATCTGGATTCATATTTGAAGGCAAAATAACATGGCTATATTATATATATTACTTTAGAAATTTTGCCTATATTAAAGTAGCATAATTTGGTCACATGAAAAGAGTTAAAACCGATTTTGAAATTTGAGGAAATATTTAAAAGCATATTTATATACAATAATAATTTTCACTTGACACATAAATATTTAGGAGTTAATAATTTAAATTAACGTTCATATCATTCATCCCTCATAAGTTACAAGTAACATTGGCATGTTCCCAAATCGGTAGCCAAGTGCCTATTTATCTCAAAACCAAAACTAAAATTAAAAATTCTTATAAAATTAATTTAGACTGGTTTTTGAGGTAAGAGATAAAGAGAGGAGAAGAAGTTTATTAAGCCCCATGGGTAGAAAACTCAACTATTTTTTTTTTTTTTTTTTTGTTGCTAATTAGAAGGTTTTAACATAAATATTGCCTTGATGTCAACATGCAAAGTACTGAAAAGAAAAACCTGTCTCACTATTCGATAAGGTAATTCATCATTTTTTATAATAATTTTATTAAAATCAAATGACATGGATATGGTCGAGAAGAAAAATAAGATTTTAAAAAGCTTTTTCGGGATGAAGAGGTCCTTCCAAATTATTTTGAGGGTGTTTGGTTTTGTTTCCAAAACTGATTTCACGATTCCCTAAGAAATTGATTTCAAAATCGGTGTGAAATTGTGTTTGGTTTGTATTGTTTTTGAAAACAGATTTCAAAACGAATCCAAAATCGTCTTTGCTCCCAATGTAAAATTAAAAACGATTAAAAGTCGTTTTCTCTGATTTCATTTTTCCCATTTCTCTGATTTAATTATTATGGTTAATTAAGATTTAATTGATATAGTAATTACTTAAATATTATAGTTATTAATTTTTAATTCATTTTTCAATTAAAAAATTTTATTAATTTTTAATTTTTGGTATTCATAATAAATTTTTTTTAAATTAAACATAAATATGTTTTTATAGAATACTTATAAATGACTGGTTTTCAAAAATATAACCAAACACAGTTTCACTTTTTTATTTCTCAAAACATATATTCAGAAAATAAAACCAAACACAATTTCAGAAACGTTCTCAGAATTATTTTTAAAACGATCTCAAATTCAGAGAATTTAAAAATATAATAGATTTCAAAAACAATATCAAACACTATCTTTATTTGCCTATTTTACCGCAAAATTCTTGTTTTTCTATCCAATCTTTCTGTAAAAGAAAGTGGGTTACTTCAATTTTGAAAAGACTTGACAACACGAAATTTTATGACCCTATCGTGGATCTTAAAGTCACCCATTTGAATAGCATGAAATGAAATAAAAATAAACGCTCCAAAACTTCAAAGTCACCTTTTTAAAATTCAAAATAAATAGATAAATAAACAACTTGGAAAGTTAGTGGTAGTGGTAGGTGCAGTCTGCCCCTTAACACAAAAATGGTTGAGGCCTGAGTCAAAACATAACAACATAAGTTAGCATTGAAACACATTTCACGTTCAACCAGGAACCTGATGGATAGATAGATAAGACTTGAAAGAGGTTTCAGCCAAACCAGAGTCATATAAAAAAAAAAAAAAAAAAACCAACACAGCTTATCTTCATTTCTTCTTCTTCTTCTTCACCAAAAATGGCTTCTGATTCCAATCCCAATCCCAAAATGGAGAAGAACCCAGAAACACAATCCTCAGACGACCAAAATAACAACAACAACAACA
Source organism: Antiaris toxicaria (assembly GCA_035233585.1). Lineage (NCBI taxonomy): Eukaryota > Viridiplantae > Streptophyta > Magnoliopsida > Rosales > Moraceae > Antiaris > Antiaris toxicaria. Next base: position 48,439,389 of record CP141158.1, read on the forward strand.
AAAACCCTCTCTCTCTGGTTCCCATCGCCTCTTTATCAGTTTCTCTCTCTACAATCCTTCCAACCCACTTCTTCCAAAACTCCAAACTCTCCACCTTGTTTTCTCAGCCCTCCAACAAGGTCAGACTCGTCCCCAACCAAGCCTCTTCCCTCACCCACCTCTCTCTCTCCTCTTCCAATTCCTCTCTCTTTTCGAAGATTTCCTTCAAGCCCACCATCTCCGCCAACCCTCTCCACAACTCCCTCTCCCTCGGCCCTCGCCGCCCCACGGATCCCTCCGGCGCCGCCGCGGCTCGCCGGACCTCCATCGTCTGGTTCCGCAACGACCTCCGCGTCCACGACAATGAGTGCCTCAACGCAGCCCACGGCGAGTCCTTCTCGGTCCTCCCCGTCTACTGCTTCGATCCGCGCGACTACGGCAAGTCCTCCTCCGGCTTCGACAAGACCGGGCCCTACCGCGCCACCTTTCTGATAGAGTCCGTCGCTGATCTCCGGCGGAGCCTCCGGGCGAGGGGTTCCGATCTGGCCGTTAGGGTTGGGAGGCCGGAGGCGGTGCTGGTGGAGCTGGCGAAGGAGATCGGCGCTGATGCGGTTTACGCCCATAGGGAGGTGTCGCACGACGAGGTGAGGGCGGAAGAGAGGATCCAGGCGGCGATGAAGGAGGAGAATGTGGAGTTAAAATACTTTTGGGGGAGTACTCTGTACCACATTGAGGATTTGCCGTTTGGATTGGAGGATATGCCTTCCAACTATGGCGGATTCAGGGAGAGAGTGAAGGGCTTGGAGGTGAGGAAGACGATTGAGCCTTTGGAGCAGATGAAGGGCTTGCCTTCCCGTGGCGATGTCGAGATTGGGGACATTCCTTCCTTGGCGGATCTGGGTATCAATCCCTCTGCAACAATGTCTCAAGTAAGTCTTTTTCGTTCTTGTTTTCTTCGAAGTTTTGTTGTTTCGCTTGAATTTGATGTCAACTTTAGTTTTTAGTTTGCTTAGTGAAACCAGTTAGATAGAAAGTCATGAACTTTGTAGGCAAAATTCAGTCTTGGGACTTGGAGGAAATGCTTGTGTGATTTATCCATGTGAGACAAGCACAAACAGAAGAACAGAAGAAGAGTATCGAAGTTGCCTACTGAAATAGTGCTCCTTGCTGATAGTGTTATACTATGGCTCCTATTTTCTATTCGCAATAGGGTCTCAAATCATTTGTTTTTGGGCTTTGGTTAGATCAATAAGGGAAAGAGAGGGACTGTGTGTGTAGCGAGGTAATACATCAGCTGAACAAGCGTTTTTCCCCGCTTTGAGGTTTTTCTCAGTGGATGTACAGAGTGGGATTGTTCTGGTTAGTTTTCTCGAGTCTTGTGTTCTAGGCCACTTCGCAATCCTATGTTGATTTTACATTGTTTGGTTGGTTTGGTTAGTTTTCTTCATTCTTGTGCTCTAGGCCTTTTTCGTGATCCTTTGTTGATTTCACATTGATTGGTTTATGACAGACAGTCTAGCCATCCAATGGCCAATTCTTTACCTTCTGTTCAGTTTCTTTTTCCCTCTTTGGGGTGATCGTATTGTAATATTTTGTTTTTTAGGATGGGAAGCCAGCTGCTAATGCTTCGATGGTTGGGGGAGAAATGGAAGCATTGGAAAGGCTTAAAAAGTTTGCAGCTGAGTACCAAGCACAGCCGCACAAGGGGGGCAAGGATGGCAGCCATGATAGCATATACGGTGCAAACTTTTCGTGCAAAATTTCTCCATGGCTGGCAATGGGATGCCTCTCTCCCCGCTCAATGTTCGACGAGCTGAAGAAAACCACTGCCAGGTTTGACTCAAGTTCCTTTCTTTTCAATGGTATAAAGTTCTGTTCCGACTACATTGTAAGATATGTTCCGACATTAAATTGAAACGGTGTGATTTGCAGGACGATTTCAGGTTCGTCAGACAAGAAAGACGGTGGTTGTGGAATGAACTGGTTGTTGTTCGAGTTATTGTGGAGGGATTTCTTCAGGTATGTGAGGAACTTTGTTTCATCCAGCTATTAACGGATAGATTCCATATCCCTTGTTTTGTTTCTCATCTTATTTACAACTTTCTCTGATTTACACTTTAGATTGTAATTGACTAGTTCTCTTGTATTAGGAAGTCTTATTTTCTAAGGTTACAAATGATTGTCTTGTTTGTTAATTGCAGATTCATTACCAAGAAATACAGTTCAGCAAAGAAACAGCTTGATAATGCTCCCGTAACGGCTTGTACCGGTGCTCTTGCTTAAGGGAGAACATTTACCGGATGTGGAAAGAGAAAATTGTTTTGGGTTTATGGTTTCTTTTATTCCTTTTATTAAATTTTGCCCCCCAAGATTTTGGTTGTTAGATGGAGTAGGAATGCCTATTGTTGTCCATTGTTGAACTCTGTTCTGGCTGCCAAAATAAAGTGGTCAAATTTGGAAACAGAGCTGTTCTAGAGATGTCTTTTAGTGTTTTTAGCCCATCAACCACAAACATTTTTATATGCTTGTTTTTCTCTCTCTTATTTGGTCAGCTCCCGTTCAAATTTCAAGTCAGATCCTCTTGTAGAAAACAAAGAAGAGTACCACAAATTGTGCTGTATATATATACTCATAAATAAAAGAATCAAATATTCATACAACCTCAATAATCTAACCGTTTATGAACTAAAATTAAAAAAAACTAATACATGACGAGTAGTAGAGGTTTAGAATTACTGAACCTGAACCTCCAATAATATAACACAAGAAAAGGAAAAGAAAAAAGAATATCAAGTAAAGGAAAAACAACGAGAGATTCCTCATATGATGCCAGAAACCTTGAGGGATGAAAGCACCACAAAAATAATCCATAGTAACATGAAGTACACGCAGGTAACCCAGGCCCAGAGCTTAGGCCCTCCCAGCTCTGCACCCAGCGTTAGACGCCTATATACCAGAACACCAATGCAACCCACTGAGGTGGAGAAAAACACAAGCAAAGAGAAGCTGAGCCCCCTTGCATTCTTGATTCTCAGCGGCTCTTGGTACACGAAGAAGTTGTACGCAGTATCAATCAGCCATGGGACTCCGATGCCAACATAAATGTTGACTGAATTGCTGCAGCATAGTTAGATACCATATTAATTAACTCAGCATGTTTGCAGAAACAACCTTAAAAAACTGAATTCTATTTCTGTTTTTTGGTTCGCATATGCCAGAATTTATACGCACTTGGTAGAACACCTCGGTGAGTGTTCACAACAAGAGTCATTTCTTAAAGTAGAAGGTCAAATGAATAAACCTGCAAGTGATGTTTGCAATAGCCGAGTCTGCTGTTATTTGACGCTCAGCAGCAATCTTGCTGGCAACTAAATCTGGCCATGAAGTTCCACTCGCTAATGCGGTAAATGCAATGACGTAAGGATTTATTCCTGAGAAGAAAAAGAAAAAGAACTTGTAGAGTTATATACAGGGCAATGTAGTGAGGAACTTGAAACTTTATTTCAGCCGCACAAATACCCGTTACACAGCTTATTAGATCCGTGATTTTTGTCACTATGTAAGCTATACCACTGATGAAAATCAGAGAAGAAATGAAGGCAATCCAACCATGAGCAATAATGTATGGAGGCACAAAGGCAAACAAAAGTCTCCAGGGAGCCAGAAGTAACTCCCAGGAAACTCTAGCAATTCGCAAACAAGTACCATTCATCTTTCTTGATTTGGCGCTTTCCAACTGTAGAACGAGAAATCAGAAATTGCATTATCCACGAGGAATACATTTTCCTCATGCCAACAGAAAAGAAACACATGTTGCAATCTGAATTTGAAAAAAAGAATTCTGACAATAAGCATCCAAGTAAGCACACAACTAAATGATAGAAAATAAATGAGTTTGAAAGCATAAGGCAACATTAAGGGATCAAGAGCAACATCCTAATATAATCTAGTTCACAAGGAAACACGTCAAGATTAGAATCTTAAAAAGGAGAAACAAGAACACTAAGGTTACAAGCTTTGAGATTGTGATTATGTTACTACATAAGAATCAAACTTGCAATGCTGAATTTTTTTTTTTTGGCTAGTTTTTTGGCAAAGAAAAGCGTGAAAAAAGTTATACAGACAGGTAATCAAACATAGCATAAATGCATACCATGAGTGCATCGACAAATTGCTGCTTCCAACGTGCAAGCACATCAGAATTTTCTGAAGCTCTTTCTTCTTGCAAAACTTTGTTCGAAGGTTCAGCACCGTCATCAGTCCCAGGCACCTTTTGATACACTGAACCTGCAACTCAAAACATTTACATTGAGAAATTGTGGATTTCAACTCAAGTCTTAAGATCGATACAACATAAAGGATAACATAAATATATGTGGTGTAACAGGGTCGAATTCCTTGTGCTTTTAGCATTCTATAATAGCCTAGTCAGAAATGTGAGCCAAGCCCATGCTATGTAATAGGCATAATCTCCCAGCATTGATCCCAAAATAACAGAACAGATCATTAGCCTCCTCGAGATCAAAGTCAGAGCATATTTACCCAATATATGGGATAGACTCTGCTTCTTGTAATTCACCAGAGGGACACTTTTCATAACTATAATTGGACCAATGTAAATTCCCTAGGACAGATACCTATAATTTTCCCCATAAGGAAGGTTTGATGTGAATTTGGTGTCTCTCTTCTCAATGTGGTCGATTTAACTAATTTTCTGGGTGTAGTTTGCTTTTTTGTGCAAAAATCATTACAAAAATTGACTTAAGAAAACCACCTGCCCCGTTTCCTGAATGAAGGGAGAAAATATCAATGATATTTCTTTCCCCATCTTCACTTGCTTGGTGAATCTCAGGGTAGCCATCGATACTATCATCATTATCATGTAACACTGCCTCAGCTGGCACCCAGTCGTCTGGTCTGTCACTTCTTTGCCTTGAGGAAAAAAAAAAAAAGAAAAAGATAAAGTGGAGTATTTAGGTGGCCAAAACTGTGGAAAATAGAAACTACACAAATGTTTCAGGAAAAAAGTCAAAATTTTGTAGAAAAGAATAACTTGATTCTTGCATCAAAGAAAAGGACACATACAGGGGAAGAGACAAGTATGGCCAGCGCTTGTCTTGAGCATAAGCATGCGTCAACAGTAATCCGTACTGGAGTACTGTTATTAAGGCTTCCCATAGCGTAATTACATTTGGAGTCCAAACCTTAGAACACAAAGCAGAACCAATTTCATTACAGTCTTTGATATATCATAACTATATATGTCTCACTAATAAGATAGAAAAGAAAAACAATGAACACTGTGTATCTAACAATTGAATACTTATTCAGAAAGATGACATGAGGTCACTAACAATATACACTTCTAAACATGATCTGGTTTAATGTTAACCGAAAAAAAGTCGACATCGGCATATGCTCATATGCCATATGAATATGACAGTCCAAACAAGAAGCCTCAGTGGTGAAAAAGGAATCATTTAGTGCCAGTATAAATAAGTCCAACCAAGCAAACAAACCGAATTACTAAAATTACCTCCAAAATTATATACAACCAAATATAAGCCCAAAAGGACCAAAAAAGCTCTACTAGCCAAACTCCTACATCGGATATCTTTTTCAACTCCCCAGCTCTTGGAACCACAACACAAACAGCATGGATAGGAAAAAGATCGAATGCAGCAGAACCAACAAGTGTTCCAGGACCCAAACCTATAATTCATAACATAAGCAATAAAATCCAAATAAATTATGCATTTACTCAAGCAATCCAATAAAATAAAAATAAAAAAAACAAAAACAAAAGAGGTTTCCCTAAAACAAACCTCCAGCATACAGGTTTCCCAGATTCCTTATGGCATCAATAGTGGCCAAAGATATCTGAGGAAAGCTGGTCCCAAAGGCCAGCAAGCTAATATCTGCAATTGTGAAATTCCACACTTTCTCATGCCTAACAGTTTTTTCTCCAGTGTAAGGGTCTATCTCTGCAACCTTACGCGTGTGCTTCACAACATTCTCCATAGACCGAAAAAAACGAGCAGTGATAGCTGACAAACCAAGGAAACAATAAGCTAGACCAAGAAAATACAAGAAGGTCCTTAATCCGTTCCCAAGCGCAGTTTCGCCATGAAAAATCAAGTAGCTTTCACATCTTTCCTGCCCAAGAATACTGGGAATTCCAAGCATGGTTTCTGCAGTCAGATAAGGCGCTGACGCCAGCTTAATCAGGCCTAATTAACTCCAAACTTCTATTTAAGCACGCAATTAAGCAACTCTTGTATAGCATAAAGACCTGCATCACAAATTGATTATCAAATTTCTTCTATGACTGATCAGATCCAAAACTTTACCAAATTGATGAAAGTGATAAAAATTCCTTGCAAAACAAAAAACCAAAAAATTAAGGGAAAAATATGTGATCAACAAAAATAAAAAAAGGATTTTTTATTTTATTTTTTAATTTTAGTGTTTAATAAAGCTTGTACACATTTTGTCCTAAAATTAACGAAAAAAAAGATAAGCATTAAAAAAAAAAAAAGGAAGAAGATTATCCGAAACAACAGCTCTTCATTAAGACAAACCATTAAGCTGACAATAAGAATCGAAAACCAGAATTCAGATCCAAACTGCTATTCTGAAACAAGAGTCCACAGCAAAACTGATCGAGAAGAACCAGATAAACACAGAATCCGTATAATTCACACTTATCTGATGGAGGGAGACAAAAACTCGATCTCATTAAGGTTCGGTGAAAGGGAAAAAGTAGAGAAGAAAGACGGAAGATGCTGAAAAGTGACAGTGCAGACTCACCGGCACTGGGAACTGAGCTCGCCGGAGAGTTCCGCCGGCGCCGGATCTACCGCCGGAGCGCCGGCGACACGTGTGAAGTGGATATTGAATTCTCGTCTGAGAAAAAAGACAAAAACGTGAGAAAGAGAAAGGAAATAGTGAGTGTAATTGAGGTTGACAATTTGCAGATTTGTCGACGCGCGTTTTCGTCAATATAGGCATGCATGGTTCCGTTTGGATCAAACAAAGTCTGCATTTTATTTTATTTGTGAATTATGTTACTGACAATGATTGCAATTTGCGTCACAATTTGTGGTTCTGATATGTTGGATGGAATTCATTTACGTATAGGAGCTCTCTTGGACGGTATTTGTGCGAAATGGCTTTGGTCCATTATTGTAATTATTTTTATAACTATTATTATTATTATTATTATTATTTTTTGGGAAAAGAAAGGTATTGTACCCATTAGTCCATTCTAATTAATAATTTTATTTTAGGGATAAAAATGGTATTGTACCCATTAGTAAGTACATCGTCCATACGTTGTGTACAATTCATACATCATCCATACAATTGCACGGCACACTCTCGGATTGTTCGTACACTCTCGAATCATCAGTACAATTTTTGTATTGTTCATAAAGTTTTTGTACATTGTCTGTACAATTTTTGCAGATCTTTTTTTTTTTTTTTTTTATTGTCCATACAATCATCTTTCCGCTTTGTTTGCTTGCTTTTGCATGTCTCGTTTAAATTTTGGTTTGGTTCTATTTTTTGATATTTTAATTATTTGGTGATTATTTGTTTGTTTTATTATTATATAATAACTGAAGATACATCTTAAGTCTTATGTAGACAAAAGAATTAGCTAAACGTCTACTACATCTGTTTATGCAACACCACAAAGATCCCTAACTAATAATCAAAATAGGACGAATTTCAGGATTTCTCTCAATAAATGTGTTTCTGTAAGCAAAAAGGCCATTGGAAGGGTCAGTGTCCTTTATTGTTAAATAAAGGCAAACAATTGACCCTAATAATCACAATAAACTTACAACAGCAGCTACCATTGCTATCACAGACTCCTTCATAGAAGTTCGGTAATCAATCAATATAGTGGACATAGAAACCACCCCAACCTACTACTACAGTAGCTGTACTATCTTTAGATCCAACTATGTTTGAGCGGTTTCAAAAGTTCCTTGTTACGCAGTCACACGCTATGTTTGCTTCATCTTATATAGGTTTGTCATCTTTTGGCCTTTTAGATATATCTTCCTCCTTATGGGTATTAGATTATGGTGTTTCTCATCATATATCACCTAATCTATCATTATTTGTTTCTTTGTTTTCCAATTCGTCTATGTCAATTGTGACTGTTGACAACACTTGTATGCCATTAGCATATGTTGGTTTGATTGTTATAGTTAATTTGTCTCTTTCGGATGTTTATCACTTTCCTAATCTTACTAATCTTACTTTAAATCTTATTTCTGTTAGTCAATTATGTGAGTCTGGATATTTGGTCTTTTCTTTTTCCACTTATTATGTGCAAGATCTGTAATCTTAGAAACTGATTGGGACAGGCTGTAGGCAAGAGGGACTCTATGTTTTAGATAAGCTTAAAGAACCAAAAGTTACAACTTCTAGTGTGGACTTGTCATCTTTTTCATTTGAGCTATTTATCTTTTGATTTTTATTTATGGCATTTTTATCTTGGTTATGTTTTAGCGTCTCATTCACAAATTTTAGCTTCTACAAAAACATTAGGAAATTTGAAAACTCATAATATTTCTGATTGAAGTAATTGCAAACTGAAGAAATTTTCTACTTCACCATTGTATAAAAGTGTTTCTTTTCAATCACTCTATTTGATCTAATTTATTCTGATGTGTGAGGACCTTCCCTCGCAACCATAAATTACGTTTCTTTTATTGATGATTGCACTTGATATTGTTGGGTTTATCTTATGAAATGTCGCTTTGATTTTCTTAAAATTTTCAATATATTTTCAAGCTCTTGCAAAAACTCAACATTCGACTGCCATAAAGAGTTTTCATTGTGATTTAGGAGGAGAATATACTTCTAATAATTTGTCTAATTTGCTTGCTTTTAAGGGAACACTTTATCAAACTTCTTATATAGACACTGCCGAACAAAATGGTGTTACCGAAAGGAAACATAGGCATCTTGTTGAAACTGCTTGTTCTCTTTTGTTGACTGCCTTTGTTTCTGGTGAATTTTGAAGAAAAGTAATTCTTACTGCTGCCTATTTAATTAATAGGATTCCAACCTTACATAATTCAGGTTTATCACCCTTTGAAAAGTTATATGGACATACTCCTGATTATTCTTCCTTACGTGTTTTTGGCCCAACTTGTTTTTCCTTCGTCCTTATGTCGAGCATAGTATATTGTTATTACGGTCTACTATATGTGTATTTTTTGGGTTATGATGCAGGTCAAAAAGGATATCGTTGTTTTGATCTAGTTAGTCAAAAATTATGTCTCTCGTCATGTTGTGTTTCTTGAGCATATCCCATCCTTTCTATTCCTATTGGTTCTCATAATACGATCAAGTTTGATCTTATTCGCATTAATCCCTTTGCTATTGATTTTGACATAGACCCATCCACCATTTCACCTGCTCCAATTTTAGATAATGTTTCTTGTAAGGTTCCCACCAATAGCTCAATAAATTCTGGTACTTTGACTCCTGATACATGTGTTGCTCCCTTTCTTTCTACGACTGCCTAATCACTTAATGAGTTTATAGCTCTTCCTCTTCCTCCTATATATTCTCGTAAGTCTACTAGACTATCAGATTTTGCTTACTCTTGTTATTTTATTATTATTATTTTTTACTTCTTGCCTCTTTTAGCTCTTGTCCTATAGAGGGGTTGTTTGTGATCCACTTTGACAGGATACCATGAATGAGGAACTTATTGTTTTACATCAGAAAAAAGCTTAGGAATTAGTACCTTTATCATCAGATAAACGAGTAATTGGTTCCCATTAGGTCTATAAGTCAAAACAAAAAAATGATAGATCTACTGAAAGATACAAAACTTAGCTTGTTGTTAAAGGTTACTCTCAAGAGTATGGTATGGATTATAAGGAAACCTTTGCCCCTATTGCAAAAATGACTGCTATTTGCACTCTCATTGTTGTTGTCTCTACCCATTGGTGGCATATATCTCAGTTGGATGTACAAAATACGTTTTTAAATGGTGATCTTCATAAAGAAGTTTATATGATACCTCTTCCTAGTGTTTCTCACATATTGGTGAAGTCTATATGCTTAGAAATGCCCTTTATGGTCTCAAACAGGTTCCCCAAGGCTAGTTTGAGAAGTTCTCTACTGTGATTACTTCACTTGATTTTCATCCTAACCATCATGGCTTAGCTTTATTTGTCAAAATTACTTGTACTGGTCGTGTTCTGCTCTCTTTATATGTTGATGATATGATTAATACTAGTGATGATGTTAATGGGGCTGCAAGACTGAAATTCGAAAAAGCTCGTTGTTTTACAATGAAAGATTTGAGATCATTATGTTATTTTTTAGGTATTGAGGTTGTCTCTTCTTTAAAAGGTTATCTTCTATCCCAATCAGAGTATATAACTGACATACTTAAGCGTGCACATCTTACTGATAATAAGATTATTGATACACCTCTTGAGACTAACACTCGATATTCTCCCTATGATGGTTCTTCCTTGCTGGATCCCACTTTACACCCTACTATTATTAATAGCTTGGTTTATCTCACTATCACTTGTCCAGATATTGCGTAGGTTGTTCATGTAGTTAGCCAGTTTATTACTGCGCTTACTACAGTTTATTGGGTTGTCGTTCTTCACATTTGAGGTATGTTTAGGGTTGGAGGGGTACTTAGTTTCAGAGTTTTTTTACTTCCATTTACTTCATCTTTAGAGTTACGTGTGTACTTTGATGTTAATTGGGCTAGTAATCCTACAAATCGCAAATCTACCACTAGCTTATGTATTTTTGTGGGCAATTTTCTCAATTCTTGGAAGAATAGGAAGTAAGATGTTGTTTCCAGGTCCTCTACAAAAGTAGAATATCGTGCCATGACCTCTACTATTGTAAGAAAGTTTGGTTACGTCGATTGCTTGCAGATATAAGTGTTTTTCTTAATCATTCTACTCTCTTATATTATGAAAATAAGAGTGCTATTCAAATTGCACATAATTCAATATTTCATGAGCGGACTAAACATATTGAGACTTATTGTCATGTCATTCGACATCACTATTAGCTTGGCACTATCATATTACCTTTCATTTCTTTTTTAGTGTAGATTGCTGACATGCTTACTAAGTCGCACTCTACTTTGCATTTCCGTTACGTATTTGGCAAACTCTCAATGCTTCTTGCATCAATATTGTGAGTTTGAGGGAAGATGTTAGACTATATCATATATCTATTATTACTTGTTTCCTATTATTAGTAGGTTTCCTATTTCTAACACTTAAGGACAGTTTAATCTTTTCATGTTTATTTTAGGAAAGTCTATATAAACCTTTTTTTTTCATGTATTTTTTTATTATTGATTGTAATAAGAAATTCTAGTTTTTTTCTTGTTCTTAAAAATTGTGTTCTCAATTTTCATATTTATAACTATGGAGCACCCTTTATACATAGATCAGGTAAATCTCGAGTCTTTGGTCTGTAGGTGTGGCCCTAAAAAATTGATAATACTCAATAAAAATCGAACATTAGATCTAATACTTTACCAAACATTAAATCCAAATGATTCAAACTAAACCAACCACTTGGAGTTGTTTTAAATATTCTATATTACAAGATTTTAAATAAAAAATTATATCACAAGACGCAATAATTTTCGTTGTTTTCTGGCAGTGCATGAAAGTTTTTTTTTTTTTAATATATATTCATTTTTTTATATTGATAAAGAGGAAATCAATTTGTGTTATTGCACCCTCGTTTCCAATGACCTTTATAAAAAATTCCAATAATCTGTTAACAAAAAAAATTTGTACTTTTGTTTAAAGGATGGTTTAGTTTTATTAACAATATCTTTTAACAAATAGAACCTTTACTAGAAATTACAGAGTATTAATAGGGTATTTGATAAATGTATTGTATTCGTATTGTATTTGAATGCAATACATTGAATACATTTTGTATTTGGATGAAAAGTATTTGTTTTGCTATAATGTGTGTTTGAATAAAAAAATATTTGAATTGTATTTTAGAATTGAAAAATTGACGTGATTAGTAAAAGTAGATAGAAAAGTGAGATAGAAAAAGAATATGATGTGAATGGAAAAAAATTATTTTTAAAATATTCTGGAATAATAAATGTATTTAAGATACTGTAAAAAAATATTATATTTGAATGTAAAACTTTTATGTTTGGATAAAAATTATATTATATTTAAATATAATACGAATAAAATACTGAAAACAAACGCCTCATAAATCTATTACATCAACAGAGAAATTTATGTTTGGTATTGTGTTTTCAAACATTTTACTAGGTCAATATATATAATTTGAAAGGGATATATACATACAAAGTTTTCTACCTTACTATGGTGGTAGTATTGTTATTGTATGTTAATACAGGTTAATATAATATAATATAATATATATCAATTAATATTATTATCTTCGTGTGTGTATATAGATATATATCAATTTCATATTTAATGTATACGTGTTATGTTTCAACTTTAATTTTTGCTTCATCCATTTTATTTGATTTGTGCTAATTCCAATCAATTTAAAATAATTAAAAGACTACTTTTATTCTTAAATTCTAATTCCTAGATTTCTTACCTTTTTTTATCAAATATGTCTTCCAATATACATTGAAAGAAAGAATCAAATCTATAAAAGAAAAATAGATATGAGTATAATAAAATAAAATCAAGTAATCTTCTTGTTAGTATTTCAATGAAGAAGTAATTAATGAAAAAGTAATTAATTGACCAGTTGATAGAGGATCTAAAGGTTTTATGGGAACTTCTTTGGATTTTGAAAAGGATTAATAAACCTCATCGATTTTAACCTTTCAAGCACGAATGAAATGAAAATAGAGACCAACATAAATACTATTTTTAATAAAATTTATAAAATAATAAAAAAAAAAATAAATGGTAAAATTTATAGGTTTGCATAAAAAAATTAAAAATTTATGAGAATATATTGTAGATAAAAAGTAAATTGTAGGTTCAAAACAAACTTAATTACCTTAAAGATCACACGAGTATATGCTTATCTTATTTACCATTTTAGGATATACATATGTACTGTCGACTGACAATAAGCTTTACATTAAGTAAAGATTCAAAATCAAGCACAATTTTACGAGTGCCCAGCTTTTTTATTTTTATTTTTTTAGCACAATGGGTGCCCGAGGAAATTTGATAAATTTTGGTGTATGATTTAGAACAACGTAATTTGTCGGATGGAAACAATAATAACGTAATTGCCATGTACGGATCCATCTAAATACAATGAAGTTGTGTCATGTGTGAACAATTTTTTGAGACCTAAACTGAAGAAAACATGAATCACGTGAAGAGGGAGGAGGGCAGTATTGCCAACCTGCAAAAGGAAAAAAAATCCAAAAAATAGACACACAACAAAATGTCAGCTTAATTTGTCTCGTGTATTTTTGGATACCAACCACGTGTAAGATTGACCATTCCAAAATATTTTTGTTTTTTATTTTTCTCGTATTCAAAACCATCATGTTGGTAAAGTTGCTTTCATGTTGATTGTCGAGTTTTTCAGTGTGATTCACGTTCACTCCACCTGCCTTAGCGTGTTGCCGTTTGGCTTGATTAAGCCAAATTGTTCTGTGGTGTGGTTGACATAGTTTTCTTAGAGTTGTTTTTAACTTCTTAAATCTAAAAAATGATTGTAAAAATATTTGGATGATCTATTTGAAAATCTTTAATAAGATATTGAAATTTGTATTAAAGTTTATAATATTACAAATTTTATCTTAATATTTTTTTATTTATAAAAAAGTTTAAAATCATTTTACTTTGTTGAGTTTTTTTAAGGTATATAATTATAATTGATCATTTATAAACCATAGCTTAAACTTATCTTCTTGTACTAACTAAAAAAATAAATTAATGCTCTTGCTGGAGTCGAGCATTGTCAACAACAACACAGACTTAGGGATCGTATGAGGGGAGGACTAGAACTTTTGTTTAAGATGATGAAAATGAGCGAAATAATAAAAGTTAACAGTAAAAATTGAGAAAAAAAAAATGTTATAACATATGGGAATGGATTGGAATTCACCCCATGTACAAACCCTTAATAAGCAAGACCTACGTCCCTGTACCTATTGTGTGGGGCTTGGGTAAAAACTCATAGCTTGAGGTATAAGGCGAAACAATTACTCACGGACCGTACCAATAAGCTTATCATTTCAACCTTCATTTTTTTATAAAATTTGTGGAAAATAAAAAGATTTAAGTAATATTCTTAACTTATTAGAAAAATAGATAATTTTTTTTAAATTAATTTTTGTCTTGTAAGAAAAAAAATAACCTTCATATTTATTGTATATAATAAAATCTATATAGTAAAATAAAATTAAAAAAAAATTCAAACATAATCTTCCATCAAATTTAACTATAAATAATATCCCGAGAACATATTAAAATTTTAAACATAATTAATCTAAAATCGTTCCTCCCATTTTAATATCATGCATTGTTCCACTTCCACTCAAAGCTTTTCAATCATTACATTTTACTCTTTCCTTTATTTACAACATGAATTAATTTATATAAACAAAAGTTTAATAAGACATTTATATCTCACAAATTTTAAAAAAAATATTTTATATTATTTTCATCATTATCGTTATTATAAACATAAACATCTTAAAAAACTTTTTAACTATTAAAATACAATCATATATTAGCCTGGCATTTTATGATAAATTTTATTATCATAGCGCACTAATCACGAAAAGAGTAAGATAGCAAATCTCAAATCAACTGTAACAATAAGTCTGCTCACCAGACCAAAAACTACTCATCGATCACTATTAATATTAAAAGTGTATAATACCATTTTAAAGCATAAAAAAATACATATATCTATTTTTTTATCAAAACATCATCATAAGAAAAGTGTTGAAATATTATATCATCATCAAATTAAGAATATATATACTTCTCAATTAATAAATTCATGTTACAAGTGAGAGTGTACTTAAATAAATGCCTTACTCAACCTCTTAAATTTTTCGATGATGACATGATAATTGAGGTTCTCTGATGCTCGGCTTTAGAACCAATCATGTTATAAATAATAAATATAATAAAATTATTAAAATGTCATAGTAATCCGTTAGCACATCTATCACATAAAAATAACACTTAAAAAGCTGATTTCATCGTCCAATAACGTCAAATCATAAAAACACAACAGTTTCACAACTTACAAAAACTAACAACTAGACCTTAATCCCTTTATAAATTCATAAAAATAAGTACAAAATTTCAAATGAACTAAAACTAGTCTAAAAAAAGTAAACATCTAGAGCTTTCTAATAACATCTAATTCGTTAAATACAGAGTTCATTTGGACTCTTAAACTTATTTTTAAATTCTGAATACAAAACTTTATTAAATTGGTAACCAAACCACTGTCATTTTCAAAATTCTTAACAAATCACACAAGGTTCAAACAATCTAAAATCAGTTTTAAGAAAGTAAACATTTAGAACTTTCTAAAGATACCAAATTTGTCAAAAATGAAATCTGTATGGACCATTAAATAAAGTGATAAAAATTGAATATAAACTTTAAAAATTTCCAATCATGGCCAAATCCAAAAATATTCATAAAAAATATTTCTCCTAAAAAAAAAAATTAAACCATCACCACATCATATATAACTCACAAACACATAAATTACATCTCCAAAACATGTTTCTAACGCATAAAATTATTAAATCACAAATCCTATCAATATCATAAATAAAGGGTGAAAAACCCTATAATTATCTAATTAAACAACAATATTTAATAATTCACAAACCCAATATAATAAAGGTAATAAACCATCATCAATCAATCGTATAGTCTCTCTCAATCATCATCCCATGATATTTTTCTCATAACTTTAAAAAGCTACATGTACATATAGCAAATCGTATATATACAATATTATACATATATTATTAATAATTAAAACTTTTATTTTCATTCAATTATTGAATGAGGAAAAATAATCACAATTAATATATAAATTGGAAACTGCAAATCAATCAACAAATTCCTTGATTCAAGGATAGAGAAAAAAAAAAACAATCAGAAAATAAATAATTACTTATATCTACATTATTAAACAATCATATAATTTCATCAAATTATTAGTTTAAATAAAATTAAAAAAAATCAATTTGACATGAGTTTTGGTCTAGCACCTCGAGTACTTATTGTATCACCTAAAAAAAAACACACTTATCATAACTTTATAGGTAGCTAAATATAATATTGCTTCCATGTTAATTTCTAACATCAAATTTGTAACATTATTGTAAGTAAAAATTTAGGGCATTACATAAGGATTGGAAGGTGATTTATAGGATTACACATCAAAAAGTACATTTCTAAATTATTACCTCAGGTATAGGCTTATATCTGTTTCAATTATTTTGATCCCTCCAAATAGATAGTATGGACGGTTAAAAATTCAAACAAAACCTTAAGAAAGGGCAAAAAAACATAAATATATTTATTTGAAAGGTTGTTTTCACAATTTTATCCGTTTTTCTAAGGGTTCGAGTGTTTTAGGTGAAATATAAAGTAAGAGAAAAATATCCTTAAAGTCCTAAAACAAAAACTATACGTTTTTATTTCTGTTTGTTAACATAAGGGTGTACACGAACTGATTTTGTCCCAAAATACTCATTTGAAAAAGTAAAATTCATACCAACTTGGACCAAGCGGTAACAGAGCTAGTATGCCCGGTTTGAATTGCAGTTAGGCCTTAATGCTATTTTGGTAGGAGGGATGGAAAGTAAAGAGGAAAGAAGAGTAAATTATGTAGGTGAAGGAAATATAGAAGAAAGAAAGAAATTTTCTTTCATGTTATTTGATATAAAAGAAAAAAATAAAGAGTAAAGAAAATATTTAATCTACTGGATTTTACGATCATACTCTTATATAAATTAAAGAAAGTGAGAGTAAGGACAAAACAGTATGAGCCATTTGAAACCACAAAACAAATGTCCCCAAAACTATTTTTTGGTTTTTTTTTTTTCCACATCACTTTTTATTATTTACTTCTCTAAAATATTATAGTAAATTCAAAACTTTAAAAGTATATAATTTTACGTATATAAGTTCAAATGAGATATTTTTTTTAAAATTGAATAGAATTTTGAAAGAAACAAAATAATATCTATATTGATAATTTTTTTTCAAATAAATTTTTAAAATTTTACATTTTTTCACTCAAAACATTTTTTCCCCAAATATATTTTCTAATACAACTTTTTTTTAGCCAAAAAAAAAAAAATCCCCAGACAAGCATCCAAACGAACCTAATTTTATCTGTCAATTTTTTTTGTCAGACGTTTCCCTCTTATTTTCTTTTCAACGTTGGAATGACTAAAATATAGTAGGTTCTATGGATTTATAACTTCCTTTCATATTTTCTACCCAACCAAAAAATCGAAGTTTAATTTTCCTCTCTAAAGTTGCTCTTCCAAGGTCTAAC
The DNA here is from genome assembly GCA_035233585.1 of Antiaris toxicaria. NCBI lineage: Eukaryota > Viridiplantae > Streptophyta > Magnoliopsida > Rosales > Moraceae > Antiaris > Antiaris toxicaria. Next base: position 48,456,912 of record CP141158.1, read on the forward strand.
TTCCTTCCTCTCCCTTTTCAACTCTATCAAATATATGCACTTTTAGATGTAATCAAATGTGGTATTATGCTAGGTTATGCCTGTAGTAATATCTTTTTGTCATTTTTAACTTACTTAAAAGGTTGAAATTATACTTGTATATTAGTATTGCTATATTTCATATTTTTCAAACTTAAAATGAAAATCTAAATACTAACAAGAACAATAGTAACAGATTATCCAAATTGTAAAGTTCATAAGTAACATATACAACACATCCAAACTAGAAAATCATAATCTAGCCCCTTTTGTTTGCAGTATTACATTTGTATTGTATTCAAATATAATACAATTTTCATCCAAATACAAATTACATTTAAATATTAATCACATTACATTTTAAATCCAATAAAATTACTATTTATTATTTCACTTTTTCTATTACTTTTACTAATACATCACATATTTTCTTTCTCTCTATCTTTTTTCTCTCTACTTTTACTCATCACATAATATATTCATTATTAAAATACAATTCAAATCTTTTTTATCCAAACACACATTGCATTCAAATGAAATGCAAATACTTTTTCTCCAAATATAAATTGTATTTAATGCATTGTATTCAAACGGAATGTAAATGCAATGCGTTTGCCTAACGGGTTTTTAATGCAATCTGATTAGTTTAAATCATTTCTTTTATTTCATAAACTAGAATGATTTGGTATGATTTTAGACTACCAACAAACGGTTTCATGTGAAACTAGAGCAACAATCTAAAAATGGTTTAGGTCTAGCATTTTGTGATCTTCTCTACACAGCCTTAGCTAAAGAAATTTTTGAACTTGATGTGAGCCATTCAAATTCTATATTTTTAGATAGAATCAGATATAGTATCACCGTTATACTACGCCTACAACTACAATTTTGGTTAATTTTATGATGAAAAAGAAACTCTAAAACGTTGCAATTATTTTTAGTCCCATGTTAAGCAAACTAATAATGTTGCACCCTGGTGCATACTTGTTACTTTATTGCTTGCAGTCCACGTGAATAAGCGTTTGATATAGTTAACCAATAATGTTGATTTTGTTCATCAATCAAATGATGTTGAAAATTTTGGAAAAGTCAAGAATGAATAATTATTTCGTGTGAAAGATACGTGCCATACATCATACATCACACCTTGTCTTGATGTAAGACGTAACGCCACTTTAACACAATCCAATATAATAACACAAACATAATTTAAGCAAAAAATCTTAATCACAGTTGCTATGATAGGATGTCACTCTAATCATGCTTTTTGTTTCAACAATATATACAATTTATCCATCGATTGTTACTTCATCATACTATATTATATGTCATGTAAGATCTCAGAGGACACACCAATTCGACAGATTTGTTCAATGAATCTTGTAACATGATGGTTATCTTTGCTACCTTCAAGAGAGAGAGAGAGAGAGAGAGACAGAGAAGAGATTTTCAACTTTGCAGCAAAAAGTGAATGTACTTTGCTTATAAAAACAAAACTAAAGTGGAGCGAACTCAAATGCAAATTTCCTTCTGTATGGTTGACATTAGCCTTTTACCTAGTTCTGTCTCACAAGCCAATTGTTGCTTATTAGAAATAATATATTAAAAATACAAAACAAGAATTAATAAAAATGTTTCACCTTTGCATCAACATGAAATTGTTGAACAAAATCGGTTTGAGCTAGCTAGTTGATCCTTTGAGGCCCTTTTGTCCCACGATTCGTCTTCTTATCCATTCTTCACTTGCTGTAAGAACAGTCTTCTCCTAGATTGACCGGTTGAGAGTAGATTTCTGTGGAGCAATGAACTTAATAGAATCGAAGTTTGCTCAGTCTAGCTTGGCTTTGCTCGGAACACTACTGCCCATTTATGGACTCCATGAGATAAAGGGAAAATTCGGGTTAGACTTAAAGGTTCGAGCATAATCCTTGTCTAAAATGGTGAAACATATTAAATCTCTTAATAACAATTCGAACTCCCTAGAGATCATCTTTATAGCATCATGACAATCATTCAAAATCCTTAGTTTAACTTGCACTGGTAAACCAGGATCCAAGCATCGTGTATATCCAAGCACGAGAGCGAGGGTTGGGTCTTATTACCTGTGAAAGTGACTCCGCTATTATGATCCAAGCTCTCTCTTCAGATAGTGGGGCCTGACTCAGGTCTTTGACCAGCATCAATGCGGATTGTAAGTTGCTGGCTGCTGCCTTTTCTCATGTGGACTTCACCTGGATTTATAGGAGGAAGTCAAACTATGCTGCTCATAACTTAGCGAAATGGTCTTCCTTTTTCAATCAGCTTGGCTTGATGTGTATAAACCCTGTTCCCTCTAAGGTCTTTTCGGATGCATTGGAGTGGAGTCTGGCTGATGTTGCCCATATGTCCCCTTCCCTCTTTCGTCTTTATTTTTCTTTGTTGCTTGCTTGTTTTTATCTTGGTTCTTTTCCTCGGTTTGTTGCTTGTACAGCGCCTTCGTTTTTCAATGAAGGTTTTCTCTCGGGGGGGTGGGGGGGTGGTGGGGGGTGGTTGGAATCTCCTTCATCCTAAAATACTCCTCCACTGACATAACTTTAGTGTACTCGAGCACAAAGAACAGCCAGAAATGTTATGGCATCAGGTCTTAACCCCTACACATTTCATCAAGTAATTTAAGGCATTCTCCGGCAAGTCCACGCATAGCCAGTTCCGAGATCATAGTCCGGGCCATTACATCCCTAAAAAGATAGATTTTGTTGAACACCGATTTTGGCTTCTCAATGATCCCTCCTTCGTTTCCCATACATGTTTACTAACGCAGTCCCCAAGATAATTTCAATTTCCATTCCACATTTCTCAATGTAAGCATGAACCCAATTTCCGTCCTCAAGAGCACCCAATCGTCCACAACCCAAAAGCACACTCGACAAGGTATAAGCATCAGTTCTCACAACATATCCTTCACGAAACAGTTCAAGTGCTTCCTTCATAGCCACTGCAACCAACATAGCCATTTATCATGCAAGTCCACGATACCACATTCCTTTTATGCTTTCCATCGAACAGAGGAACAAGTGGAATTGACTTCGCTT